>JAHLSL010000180.1:1572747-1594537 GCA_025920805.1 Petroica traversi
AGGGCTGCGGCGCTTTCGCTGTGGGGACGGCTCGAACCCGCGGCTGCCCGGGATTGCGGGACGAGCGGGGCCGACCGGGCTGATGGACTCGGCCGGGCCAGGCAGTGGGTGGCTGTGCAAGCTGTGCGCCTTCTAGAGTCTGTGCTATTCTGCCTCTCTTGGCAACAATAGGCAATCCCCACAAAACAGAGTTTCCGTACTCGGAGCTATCCAGGTCCTATAGATGCGTCTGCTGTTACGAGATGTGAATGTATCTGGGCCTTCTATCCACTCTCATTAAATGCTCTGTGGTAGCTGTGGTTCCGACGTGTGTTGCAGTGCAAATTCTGGGCATCTCACGATCCTGCTGCTTTTAAAAAATGCTGGCCCATGCCAGTGTGTGACACATCCGGAGCCGAGGCTGAAGGCAGAGTGGCACCCCTGGCCAAGCTCAGGCGCTCCGGAGTATCTGCTAGGGATCAAGTTTTCTTGGGACATGCCAACAGCCGTGGGCTGGTTTTGAGGCCTAGCTGAGAGTGTGCCACAGCCCCTTGCATTTCCCTTTGCATCAAGCAGTCTGTAGTGCCCTGTAACCTGCGTCCTGCTTCCCTTCCCGCAGCGCCTGACCAAACACACCAAGTTTGTGCGAGACATGATCAGGGAAGTGTGTGGCTTTGCGCCCTATGAGCGACGTGCAATGGAGTTGCTGAAAGTGTCCAAGGACAAACGTGCTCTGAAGTTCATCAAGAAGCGGGTGGGTCAATCAACTAACGATGGGAAAAACAACCATGCCAATTTTCTGTTTTCTGCCCTCCCCTAGAAATATTTGGCTTTTTAATTAATTATCTTTTTTCAGTTGTTTTGGAAGTATCTGGTGTAATGTGATGAGGTGGAGAGAATGTTCTTTGGGGTGGGTGGGAGAACAGGAGATAGGTGCAAAAGTACTTCTCCAAAAACGCCCTGATTCAAGGATTCAGGTTTGTTAGGCTATTTTTCCATGGTTTGTATTTCTGCTGTGGGGAAGATGAGAACAGCACTGATGGAGGTTGGGTGCCCATAACCAGGAGACTTAAATGTTGTAATGGTTATGAGAGCTGAAAGCTCCTTTTGTGTCTTGAATAACTATGTTGATGAGAAATGATGGCAACCTCCAGGCTAGAGATCACGTCTATCTCTGCAGGACTTTACCATTTTGCCTGGTTGTGAGGTGTGTTGGCAGTGATCCCTGCAGCAGTGCCAGTCTGTGCTGGGTAAAGACTGACAGCTCTGCTCTCTCCCTGCAGGTGGGCACTCACATTCGGGCCAAGAGGAAGCGGGAGGAACTCAGTAACGTCCTGGCAGCCATGAGGAAAGCTGCTGCAAAGAAGGATTGAATTGCACAGGCTGCAATACAATAAAGTCCTTTCTCCCAAAACCAGGGTAGTGAGTGTTCTTGGTACACATACTGCAGTGGCTGCTGCTGGGGGATGCTGACAAGGTCCTGAACTTCAGCCATCAAGAATTTGGGGTAGTGGTTTATTGTACCTGCAGCTGGAGATGCTGATACTGGTGCTGCTGTGACTTTTACTCTAGAGGGGAATCCTATGACTCTCTGCAGTCTCAGGACATGGAAATCTCTGGAATAATGCCTTCTACCTCCTAGTCAGTCTTTGGACCTAGATGGTTGGAGGGAAATGGGCAAAAATGGCTGCTGAAAATAGTAATACTTTGCACTTCCCCAGGGCATCAGCCCATTTCTCATGCAGCTTAACCTGCTCCTTTGTTTCCCCCTGTACCCTCTATTCAAACCAGTTTTCTGCAGTGTGTTAACAACTCATGAAAATGACACCTGGAGTCAGCAAGAGCTCCCTGGACTTCAGTAGCTAGATTTGTTATTCTCTAGTAGATTCGGGCTCTGTTGCTGTGAGAGGACAAGGGCTGCTCTTGCCTGAGAAAATACTTTTCAACTAGACTTCATGCTATTAACTCTTCCCCTCTTTAAATTCCCTTTTCTTGGTGTTCTTTGGAAGATAAAGTATTCAAGTTCTCCAGCCCCCAAGCCTGTGTTTACTGATTTACAACAGTCATGTCAGACAGACATTTCTTTTCTCACTTACTCAATATGATACAGCTGTTGCCAGAGGCACCGGCTAGCTGTGGTGCAGCACAGTGATGACTGCTGATACTGAGCATGTTGCTGCTGGCTCTGGTCTGCTCTCTTTCAACGTGGAGTTCTTTCTGGTGGGACTGACCTGGTGATTGAACCTGGAGAACCAAGTCCCTTTATCAGCTGAATGTACCAGCTGTGCTGAACTATCTTAGGATTTCAGTGCTCTTTCAGCCTAGCCCAGGCTTCTAAGCAGAGACAGGTTCTGAGATACTTGCCTTCTACCACATCAGGAGTAACAGCTATACATCAGCCTAGCTCTGGGTGTACTGTTCAATCCTTTTCCACAAGCCATAGGGAAGTTTACAGTGAAAGAGCTGAAACATCTTCAGTGAGAAGAGACCAGACTAGCCCCACTGCTGGTGGCTGATACCACACCCATTCCTTTGGCAAAATTGGAAATCCTTTATTGTAGATCATAATTCAGTATTAAAGACTGAGAAATACTTTATTCTAGCAGAGCCATAATTCATTTTGGCAGCTGCGCAGCAGCAATAGCTTCGTGTCCCTGGGATTACCCCCAGCCACCCATCTCTAGGTGGGGGCTGAGTGCTTAGGGACAGACCACCTTCTAGCCATCAGGGCACAGAGTGTCATCCTCCAGTGAGATCCAGCTGTGAAAATGCTATATCAAATACCTCTTTGTAGTGCTCCACAAAATGCACTTCCAGTCCTTCTGTAATGAATCCAGCAAGGTCATAATAATCCTTTTTGTTCTCTGATGGCAGAATGATGCAGGTAACACCTGCCCTCTTTGCCTGTGGGGAGAAAAGTTGGGCTGGCTGTCAAGTGCTAGGAATGCTTGCATATACCAGAAACACCATTCCCCATTTCTGAAAGCAAGAGCAGTTAGTTAGGAGCATGATCCAACTTTATTCTCTTCTCTGGAGAGCACCAAGGGCATTCCAGGGTGAAGCATGTTCTAGATCCCCCTCAAGCCCCAGGGGGATGGTTCACCAGGTATCACCAGGGTGAAGCATGTTCTAGATCCCCCTCAAGCCCCAGGGGGATGTTCACCAGGTATCACCAGGGTGAAGCATGTTCTAGATCCCCCTCAAGCCCCAAAACACTCTGCAGTGCCATCTCAGCTGTAGGGACAGATGAGGGGCTGAGGCATTTTAGTTCAACAATGTCAGCAGCTTGGGGAATTGTTTAAAACATTCATACTATTTTACAGACTTTTAAGTATCTGTTCTAGCTTGGTGAGGATTAAGCTTAGGATGAAAACAAGAGTTAGAAACGGCTTATCAGAACAACCTACCCCATCAATACTCTTAGCACAATTCTACAGAACCTGTTGACAGGAACACCTTCCCTGGAAGGAGATGGAAAACAGAGGTGCTCCTCCCAGGACAGGTTTGTACCCAATGCTTTATGAGTTATCCTGTGTTTAGCACTGTGGCCATTCACACTCCTGCCAAGTGCAGCCAGTCAGTGCCAGAGCACAGGTTAGTCCTGTAGTGACTGCTACAAACAGCTACTCATTTTTAAGCCAATCAAGGAAAAGAAATCACACTGCACAAGGCTGTGGCCCAAATATATCGGGACAGAACACTGATGTGGTGCCCCAGCTCAACAAAAGAAGACCTAACAACATGCTTGACAGCAAAATGTGTGGTGCAAGGCTTATGTAGGCCAGAATTGTGCAGGTAAGAGAGAGACTGAACGATTGGAAAGGAATTCTGAAAACTGCAAATAGCTGAAACCAAAAATATAAGACACTAAGTTCCTTTCATCTAAAACATGTTCCATCTGTATGGAATGTCAGACAAATTCACACTGGAACTGGGGAACAGAACCTTGCCTTTAAGAATGTACCTTAGAGATGCAGTCAAATCTCCACTGAGTGCCCTCCTTAAAGAGGCAATTCAACACACAGGTAATTGAACTGTGCTAGTCTGCCAGAGCAGACAGCTCTGACAGCCAGTTAAACCTGTCAATCACCTTCAATTCTACCCGTCTAGATGGAATTGAGCTAGGCCAACACAGCTGCCCTGGCACAAAGCTTGGGGTCTCATCCCTCCACAGCCAGAGACACATCCATGTTGCCCTGCAGGCTTTTCCAACCTGTGTATGAAACAAAATCTGCCTCTCCTAATTCAAGGAGCAACCCCTCTGGCTGTCCCTGTTCCCAGTGAGCCCAACTCAGGGCTCTCTCCTGTGGATGATGCACAAAGAAAACAGAAAAGCTCTTACTGCAATAGTCTTCTCCTTGATTCCACCAACAGGAAGAATTTTTCCAGTCAATGACACCTCTCCAGTCATGGCTACATTCTGCCTCACTGGGTAATTCATGGCCAGGGACAGCAGAGCTGTTACTATGGTACATCCTGCACTTGGTCCATCCTTAGGGGTTGCTCCCTGTTTAAAAAAAAACAAAGCACAATCCCCCTGTTCATTCAGGAAGCAGTACAGCCAGACAATACCCTTGTCCTTGTTGTTTTAACATTGTCCCAATTTCACAAAGTCTCAAAGGTTTCTGCGTGTGTGAGTAACTGAATCCTGCTATTTGAACTGGCTGTTGAACTGTGATGCTCCTCACCTCATATGTGAGGAATAATCCATGAGTCCACATTGTGGTTTCTGGCCTTTTACCACCACCATACTCACCGGGCTCAGGCCTTTGAATAAGCATTATCAGTGGGAAAAAAGAGCACAAACACTTTGACGCTCTTTGTTAGACCTAAGCCAACAACCAGGGGAACAAGGAACAGAAGTCATGAGTCACAAAGTAGTGGAGGACAATACCAAAAATCATTCAAGGCAGAAAAGATCAGTACATAAAGCCCCATAAAATCCAGGCCTGAACTAGTGACAGTTTGGATTTATCTGAGATCAAACCTCTTTGAGGTAAGAGCAGAGGAAAACAATGTTTGAGAGGGAGTAGCGACAGAGATAATGTCTGCTGTTTTCTCATCTTTCAGGAAATGAATTTACAGACAACAGTGTAGTACCTGGAGAGACACACAGCAAGCTGCAACAAAGACTCTGCACACAGAGCACTCAGTAGTTCAGAAGTAAGGCTGGGGCACAATCACAGCTCAAAATCTGTGTTCAGTAAAACACCTGCCCAAAGCTTGTTACACAGCATGTGTGCCACTCTGAGCACTGTATGCATTTATTTTCAGGCCCAAAAACTGGGCAAATGCAACCACTGCCATTATGTTGATTAGGAAGCATGGCACAGAGATCAGGAGTAGTATTTTCAATTATGTGTAAATGACTTGAAGCCTTTAAGAAGGCCTGGTAACACAGAGACTTAGACTTTGATGTTCTTGTAACTTCATCCCAGCATTTATCCCTATCATGGTTTCCTCATCTGCACAACAGGTCCAACAGCTACAACAAAAGCTTAGGTTTCCTTAGAAAATTATTCGAGTGCCTGTATTCTTGCCACATGCTTGCTGTAGAAAGGAATGGAAACATGGCTCATAAGACCTTCACAAGAACCTGAAGAAAATGTCTTCATTCCTCATTTTACTGCTATAAAAGAGCATTCTGCACAACATACGGACAAAAGAAGTGCCTTCCAGCTTTACATCTAGCAGAGCAAACCAGTCTAGCTGCTGTGCATGCTCTGTGAACTCTGTGTGAGTTTACCTCTGGCACATGCAAGTGGATATGAGAAGACACAAGAAAGTCATTGCTGGGGTCCTTCTGCATCAGAAAGGCTCTTGCAAATGTGTATGCAATTTTGGCACTCTCTTTCATTACATCCCCCAGTTGCCCTGTTACTTCAAGTGACCCATCCTTGGTCTCCTTGTCTTTGGGTCGCCTCAGGGATGTTTCAATAAACAGAGTGGAACCTCCTAAAAAAAGAAAATAAAAACAACATCTGAAACAAAGTTAAAGAAAAATTAAACCACAGGGTTTTGATCATGCAGAAGCTATGTCAGGCACTTGGAACTGATGCTCTCTGATTAGACACTAGCCCTTGGGTAGAGCAGCTGAAACCTGTTCCCAAATACCTTCAGAAAGGCCAGCTATAAATCTCAACCATCTCCATTCATTGCTTTTTTGGACTTCACCTTGTAGGAACACAGATGCAACCTCTATTTAATGGAAATAATCAAGTTCTTATAATGGTTTCAGCTCCTTTGTTTCCTCCAGAGAATAAGCTGAGTTCATATCATAAAACACTTCTAGACATTTCAATTCTTGAGTGCCAGGTATCCATTTACCTTTTCCACCATACTGATAATTTCCCTCTGAACTACTTTAATTCTACCCAAGGTCAATTTGAGTATGAAGAGGTCATCTCCTTTGCTATGTGCTGTATTTCCATCCTAGAGTTCACACAAGCCCCCAAGTTACAAGGGGAGTAATCCAATGAACGGTAAGCAGCCAACTACACCCACCCCACAAGTGCTGGAACACTATACCTGTCCTCAACACCAAAGGTCAAGTCAGTGTTGCACATCACTGATGAGACACAGCAATCTTCAGCTGTTCCATGTGTCACAGTGGCATCAGGTCTTATCCTCTCCAAAAAGCCTTATGTTTTTAGAAACTGCTATTCCTAATGTATGTCACTCCTATGGGAAATGGAGCTTAAAGAGAAAACATGCTGGCCCTAAGCTAAGATGAACCTGAGTAAGGGCATAAGAAAGGCTCCCTTCTTCAAGGAAGTTCATTTTACTGGTGCTTCTAGAAGAATGTCACTGGACTCAATTCTGTTTGACTATCACATTCATTTTTTGAAAATTATACAGAAATGTAGATATTAACCCAAAATTAATTGTCTCACCCATAGCGGTCCAGGCCAGACCCATCACCACTCCTGGGGGAGTGGTTTCATACATGCGATCCACAGTGAAGATGGGTTTTCCTACGAAGTCCTGCAGGTTTTCAGGTGTTACTTGAACAGTCTCTGCTTCTCCACTCACAATTTTATAAGCAGATTTCCTCAATACCTGAGTGAGACAGTAATTTATCTCTGTAGAAAAACCTTAGAAGGCTGATGCACAGTGGTCACAGTTACACAGAACTTTCTCTCACCTTTTCTACTTGTTTCTGTAGATTCCTCACCCCACTCTCTCTGCAGTACTGCTTGATGAGAACAGTCAGGACATCTGATGTGATTTGAGCTTTGTTCTCATCCAAGCCACACAGAACTCGTGCTTGAGGGACCAAGTATCTCTGAAAGATATAATCCCCCACATCCTTCTCTTAGTATTTGTGACGAAAGCCTGGTGGTACCAATTCACTCAGCTTCTTGCTGTTAGCTCAATGCTGCTTTCTGGTGTCCACAGCCTATGGAACATTGGAGTTACTTTAACTATGTGTTCAAATCAAAGGAACTCTGTCCCAAATACCATGTGCCTAATTCTTTTGGACACAGTTGGATGTAAATATGTAAGCTTGAATATGCAAAAAAAAAATTTATCAGATGTAATTCACATAAATCATAAATGTGATTTCTCTTACCTCGGCAATCGCAAGTTTCTCTTCTGCTACATATCCTGACACATTGATCACTTCCATTCTATCCCGCAGTGGCTCTGGAATGGTTTCTGTTACATTAGCAGTACAAATAAAAAGTACCTGGAAGCATTAAAAGATCCCATTAGGAACTTTCATTAACCTGTTGCTTTACTCCAAGTACTAGTTCCTAAGTTCTGTATTTCTCTGTCTGAAGGGCTAGAGCAAGATCACATCCACTGTGGAATTAGTTTTTATTAGAAGTTTGGATTTTAAAACTATGTAATAGCATGCTTCCTACCCCCAAAATACATGTTTAGAAATACACAATGAAGAAACTGGGAAATTGGAATGGTTTGATATGGATCAGAAAAGGGGAGATCTAGATCTCATTCAGAAGTTCTTTCTGCCTTCTAGGAAATTAGCACAGAATGACCCAATTATCTATACCTATTCCTAATATGTCAATTCTGCAATTTATGATAGCTGCACAAAAAAGTACAACGGTGTGTAAAGACAACCAATTTCAAAAGCTTCGGCCACCTTCCTTGACAGCAGCTCTGCTAATCATTATGTAAATAAAAGAAAACTCTTGCCTTTTCTAATGGAGACCTATTTGTCTCTGGCTCAACAGAGAGTTAAGGCTACAGGACTTATGCTGGTGATCATGTTCTTTCATGTACAGACACTTCAGTTAAAACCAACTCCTGCAGAGACAGCTGGGTACCATTTATGTTCCATCTGACTTCCAACTGAATAAAATGTCAACATCTTTTCACGGACAGGAAATGTCTGCATTGATATACATTCATACATTCTGGCTCTACAACCCCTGCAGAAAAGAGAAATACCTTTGATAAATCCACAGGAACATCAAGATAATGATCCAAGAAGTTAGAGTTTTGTTCTGGATCCAATAGTTCTAGAAGGGCTGAGGATGGATCCCCTTGATAGCCTCTTCCTATTTTATCCACCTGTGGAAGAAAAAAATGTAATGCTCTAAGAAGTTTCCTACCATGATAAATTCTCAAGCAAGACCATTTTCAAGGCTCCATCTGAAAATATTCATAAGTGTTCATTCACATCCAGTACCAGTCTACCACTTTTCTGTGCACTCACCCAAGTCTCCACTACCTTCCTGTGTGAGCACCTGACACACCTGAGAAGACACAGGACTTTTGCATGTTGCAGAGACTATGAAGTCTCAGGCAATGTGCATACAATAAAAAGCTGTACTACTAGTGGGCTACTACTTGTTAAGCTGAGACAAACTATAGGCACAGACCAGAACACTGACTCCACAGTGGGAGGACTACAGTGCTAGTTTACATCACTTCCCTAATACACAAGCTCAGAAGCTCTCCTTACTCTGCCCGAGGTGCAAAGTGCCTCCACACAGCCATTCAAGCAGACCCAATTAATGACCGGGGCTGCTGTCTGGGCCATAAGTTGACTGAGGCTCGTGGGGACTTCCTGAAGTCATCTTGACCAACCCCACTGCTCACGCAGGGCCACTAGAGTCAGCTGCCGAGGACCATGGCCAAAGTCATTAACTCTTCCAGCACTGTGACTTCTCCTTCTGAGGATACAAACATGGCCACTGCTTCTTCTCCCTTAGGAACAGCATTAACTGGATGACCATAATGCAATTTGCTGCTACAGCCAAGGCAGGGCTTTTAGCCAACATCACTCAAGTGTCATAACCCACAGGTTCCATTACTTTTCAAAACATCACACCCATTGGTTACATCACACTGCAACAGATGACAGTTTACTGGTCCCCTATACCATTCACAAGATATCTGCTTTTGGTTTTTCCCAGGTATGGCACACAAAAAGCCAGAATGACCTTCAGTCTATTCTAGACCTTCAGTGCTATTATATCCCGTCCTTATTTGCTTTTCCACAAAGCATTAGGATGGTAGCCCTGACTCATTTATTCTCAAATCAGACCACAAATTGACTGTAAGCATCTTATTCCTTATAGTCCTACTTTAGACCTACTGAGAGAGTGACTCTTGCTAATGATCACATAGGCAATAGTGGATTTGTGCACAGTGACATGCACACACCTATGTATGAAACACATGAACTACGGAAACCTCTGAATATCCAGTCAGGTTCATTAAGATACAAACAGCTGTAATTTAATCAGAAGGACACAATTAAAATTTTAACATTGAAGTATGTTATAAGAAGAGAAAACAAAGCATCTAAAGTATTAGTGTCACCCAGAGAACTTGAGAGCCCTGCCTCATTTAAACAGAAAGAACCTGTGACTTTTAGGAGAGTTACTGCTTCACCTTTTCTATGGGGATCGAGAATTGATACAAGTCTTTAAGAGCAAAACCTAGAAAAAAGACCAAATACTTCACCTCATCAATCAGTATAAGTGGATTCTCTGTCTTGGTCTTCTTCAGACACTGGATGATTTTTCCTGGCATTGCTCCAACATACGTCCTCCTGTTTTACCAGAGGTTGTATTTAGGGAACCATTGAAAAGTACAGCACACATCATACACCACACAGCTGACAGAACAAGTATATCCTGCTGGGAAACAATTCTTTATTTCTTCAACATCTATCAAATGCATTCTCCATCACCATATTAAGCATCAAGATCCACCTAGTCCGTTTCTAATAAAGACATTACATGAATTTTGCAAAATACCCCTGGACTACGGTTTTTATCTTTAGTTTAAACCACTTCTAAATTAGAGGAAAGCAAAGAGGTTAGGCTGAGACTAGAGATGTTTGAATTTTCATGAGTTTTGGGTAAGAAATGTTAGAAAAGATAACATTTTACTTCCTCACTTGATACGGACAAAAACACCAGGGTAAATCAAAAGATACTAAAGGAACAAACTGTTAATAGCAAAGTACAATCTTCCTGCTAGAGATTGTATCTGGTATCCAGAAACAAGCAGAAGCAGAGGAAGAGGGTAACAGCAGAGGGAATGCCAAGAGGCATAGAACAAAGAACATTTGAAAACCATAGAAAATATATTTTACTGCTTCTGTGTAGGGCAGAGCTTTGCAGGTTCAATTTACTCTGCACAATGATTACTGGTTTGGAAACACTGTTGGTTTTATGTTCAGATTCAGACCCTCTCCTCTGCCCTGGTGAGGCCACATCTGGAGTGTCATGTCCAGTTCTGGACTTCCCTGTTCAAGAAAGACAAGGAACTGCTGGGGAAGGTCTATTGGAGGGCCATGAAGATGATGATGAGACTGGAGTATCTCTCATGGGAAAGCCTGAGGGAGCTGGCCTGTTTAGCCTGGTGAAGGATGACCAAAGGGGATCTTAGCAATGTGTAAAAATATCTGATGGGTGGGTAGCAAGAGGACAGGACCTGACTCTTGCCTGTGGTGCCCACTGACAGGACTCAGAGCAACGGGCACAGACTGAAATACAGGATGTTCCACCTGGATATAGGGAAAACTTCTGTAATTTAAGGGAGGCAGAGCCCTGGAACAGGCTGCCCAGAGAGGTTGTGGGATCTGTTTCTCTGGAGACATTCAAAACTTGTCTGGACACCATCCTGTGCAAGCTGCTGTAGCTGAATGTGCTTTAGCAGGGGAATGGTCTAGACAACCTCCAGAGGTCACTTTCAATCCAAACCATTCTAGAACTTTGTGTATGTGGAAGGAAAATAAACCTATGGAAGGATCAGATCTACCGTTTTTTTATTCACTTCTTGTTGTCCCCATGAATGTTCTTGTTTCCAAGTTTTCCTCAGGCAGCACCTCTGTCTCAATTATTTGCACACCAAGTCTCAATCATACCCAAACACACATGTGGATGACCCTGTTTGAACTGTCACCCTTCTCTAGTTCTGACATTTACAGACATTTGATATCAGTCCAATGGTTTTGGGTAGTTCACTCAGCTTTTCAAAGCTGAGAACACACAAGAAGCAGGGAGCAACTGCACTTAAAAACACAAATATAATTATGTTCCGAGCTCCACCCTTTGCTATCTTTTTCACCTCTTTCTGTATCTCAACTCCTGTCAGCAAGGGCTGGCAGAACAGAGATGAAAATTACATACATTGTCCAACTTCAGTTAGGTTCCTATTTACTTTAGTAAAAACTACTGAATAGAGAAACTTCTGAAGTTACACTGACCTGTGTCCTTTTATTTCTGCTACATCAGTCATCCCTCCAACACTGAAGCGGAAATACTCTCTGTTTAGGGCTCTGGCAATGGAGCGGGCAATACTGGTTTTGCCGACTCCAGGGGGACCATAAAAACACAAAATCTTCCCCTGGGTGGATCCTCGCAGCTGGCTGACTGCAATAAATTCCTGTAGAACAGATAAAGCACCAGCAGTGAACAGAAGGGAATACCAGCAACACAAAACCACATTTGTTATCAGGTCAAGCAGTGATTACAAAACAAGCATCATACACAAAACTAGTCCTCAACGGGGAGGGCAAGGGGAGAAGCTAGGTCAGGATACTGATGCACCCATTTTCTCTCTGGTTATTTACATGCTTAGTTGCCCCCAGGTTCTGTGCTCTGTATCATCTAATCAGAAGAAGCAGTCTCTCTCCACTGCCTTGGAGTGAGAGGACAGAGTACTAGGTCTTCTCCCAGCTTCCTTTCTTCTCACTTGATTCTCTCAAGCTACATGTGTACATCTCCTACTCTACCATTCCCATGTGCTAAGTTAAGCTTGTTTCATTTCACACTTCTACACCAGACAACCCTCAAGTAACACCGAACAGTTGAGGCATTGAGAGATCACAGTTCAAAACTGAAACTTCAACTGGTTATACACTTACAGTGAAGAAATGACTGTGCAAGTGGGGAAAAAATCCAAAGACTGCTTCCCTTGGACACTTACTTGCCCCAGCATTAAATGCAAACCAGAACACTGCAGTTTGAAATGAGAATGTGACCTTCATTGCCACAACTAATTAACTGATCACCAGAACGTTTGAATCTTTCATGCAGCTTTCTGTTTGATGCATGAATTAACAGCAATTCAATGGAGATGGCAATCTGAAACACATCCAAAATGTCTGATGTTAAGCAGAGCATGAAATGGGACACACTGCCTACTCCTGCCTTACCAGAATTCGCTTCTTGACGTCATCCATTCCATAGTGATCCTCCTCCAGAACTGCTTGGGCTCTGGCCAGCTCCAGGTTCTCCTCGCTACACTTACCCCATGGGATGGATGTCAGCCAGTCCAAGTAGTTCCGTGTAACACTGACAGAAACACACAAATGAGAGTGATTTGACAATCACCAGCTTATGTCTTCCTCTACCACCTTCCAAAACAACCTCATCCAGAACAAGTGAGAACTACTTGTGGAAGTGACGCTATGAAAAGAACATCACTATCTGGGCAGTTGCTGATAACCTTTCTCACAGTCCTCAATCCCTTGTCCCTCCCCCCACAAAAAACCCACTGCTTTTTTTCACAAATTTTGCTTTTCTGAAACAAAGAATCTTCAATATACCATGAAAAGACTTACATTTCTCATATAACTTCCCTGTATAACTGTTTTGGTGTGGGGCTGGCTGCTGTCTGAAAAGGAACAGGACTGCTGGTACAACCTGCACCACATCAACTGCTTGGATCAGGTCATGAAATTTAAAACTTGAAAAAGTTTTCTGTCTCCATAGTGAACTAAGACATGGTAGAGATGAAAGATTCCTGGCTCAGAAGCAAGAAAAAACAGCTGGATGTACAACACCACAGAGAAAGACTTAAGACTGGGATAACAATGTCAGAATGGAAGTTAACAGTAGAGATAATCAGCATAAAGAGAACTGAAGACAACACAGGTATGTCAAAGCACTACTCTGCTCTAAAACTGTGCAATTAGATCAGGAATTCAAGTGTACAGGGAGGCTGTACAATGCAGTAACTAGCAAGTTGTGCAGTCATTGACACAGGGAAGCATAGCTGAGCTGTCTGGTCCCAGGATTCACCTGATGGCAATTGCCATCCCTCCAGAGCTTTGGCTTTTTTCTCCCACGTACTTCCTTTACAAACTTGCAACCACTGTTACAACCCTGAAGGAAAGGAAAAGGTACTAATGCTGCCTGTGAAGCCCAGTATGTCTTTTCTATGATTGCCAAGACGCTGCTCATCTAAAGGCATGTTTGCTGTCAAATACAGTCTTTTACTCTGTAAAAGATACTTTTAAAAGCAGAGACCCAGAACGTTAAGAGAGCTGATGAGTACACCAACTGCTGTATTGTATAGCACATTGACTTAACAGACAAGAAATGTTCAATTCAGCCTTCGTTTCTGACGTCACAGAACACGTGTTATAAACTATATATTCACCCCTTAGTAATTCCAACCCTGCCCTAATACTTCAGTGACCACCTCAGGTAGTTTAGCCCATGTCATGCATTAACAACTAGCTTCTCTTCTCTCACATCTACTGAAGACCAAAGTACAAGGAAGAAGAGTGAAAATTGAGGGCAGAAAAAGAATCACCACACACTTCATGAAAAACTAACTGCACATTTTGTATCTCTAATATCAGACTGCAAGAGAAGACGGAAGACCTAAAATGATCAAAAGCGGCAGACTACACAAGTCAACACAGGCCATTTGGAGAAAAATCCTATAATGCGATGATATGCTGCAAGCAGAAGAAACAAGAGGGAGAAGAGAAAGGGAAAGGAGATTAAAGGAAGTGCTTCACAGAACTGCACTGATGTTTCATTCTCCCAACAAACCCTGACAGCATGACATGGCCATGCACTCACTTAAATTCTGAGGAGTGATTATCCAACAAGCCCAACTTGTTCAACTCTTCGTCAATCACATCCATGACATGTTTTGGCACTACCAGCTCCTTTAGTCGCTCACGGAATTTCTCTTCTATAGCATCCTTGTCCTCTTTTTCCAGACCTAGCTCTTTCTTAATGATCTTCAATTGCTCTTGAAGAAGATACTTGCGATGTGTTTGCTTGATCTTCTCCTCAACCTAGACAAAGCACAAATACAGTAATTAATGTGTTCCTGGTACAGCCCATCTAACATCAAACGCTTCCAAATAATTCTCAGTTATGACGCTCCCAGCAACTGAAAATACTACTTGGAACTCATCTGCAATGTATTCTAAGACAAGAAGTGACTTAACAACAATCTCCAGCACCATCCATATCTTGTTCGCCTTCACTGGCCATGATTCAGTGCTTCAATGCTCTGTTTGTGCTGGGTAGACCAAAAGCTGGGCAGAGTAAGACAGATGTGACCTCCTTAGCACCAAACAGAGAGGGCTAACCACTGCTTTCTACCTGCTGCCTACAAAGGGCAACTGAAGTCCAGTATGCGGTTGGCTTTCCTTGTCACAAGGACAGTCTGCTCATTCATGGTGAGCTTCCTGCGCTTCAGGGCTTCAAAATCCTTTTCTGTATAGCTATTTTATATCCTAATTATTCCAGGCCTGGTCCAGGAATATGAATTTCTCTTGGGAGAACTTAAGGAGAATCTTACTGACTCCCTGAGGTGGTATCAGTAGTAGCTGGCTGAAGTTAGACTTTACCATGTTGATCACAACCTTTCCTACCCATTAGTTTAGCCAGTTTTTTTCACCAGTCACTACATACTTCCAGTCTGTAACCACTCAATTTGGTCAGAATACTATTATGATTGACTGCAACAAAGGCCACGCAAATGTCAAGGTATACAACAGTCATTGACAGAATCATAGAATAATTTAGGTAGGAAAAGACCTCTGAGGTTATTGAGTCTAACAATTAACCCAGCACTGTCAAGCACCATTAAACCATGTCTCCTATTTTTGTTCTGGGCCTTGTCATAAGAGAAGGCAATTAGGCAGTTTGCTTTTGGGAAATTTCTTCTGGCTGTTCCAAATCATATCCTTTTTCATTTGCCTGTACAGGACTTAATGGAGAATTTTTCCCATAATCTTCCCAGGGACTGGGGGCAGGTTGACACCCCTACAGCTTCCCTGATTCTCCTTCTTGGAAATGGGCATGGATGGCATTTACCTTTTTCTGCTTCTCAGGAACGTTTCCCATGACCACAGTGCTTTAAAGATGAGTGAAAAAATAAAATAATGACATTGATAAGCCCTCTTGGCATCCTTGGATGCATATTTGGTCTCACAGACTGCATCTATTAAATTTGCTTAAGAAGTCTCCAACAATTCCAACCCCAGTCCAAAAGCATTTTGCACTTAACATGAATTCTAAAAGCCACTGTTACTGGGAGTTAACAAACAAAATACGACACAGTATACTCAAATACTTGTATTATCACATACTTCATTACCATTTAGATGTTATTGTATTCTGATTAAATCTTACAACAGACAGGAACTACTGGAGGTAGCAGAGGGTTGTTTGAAATAACATTGTGCTATTTACACTCGTACATGATATATTCAGTATTAGGCTGCATATTCTTACACAGATGCCTGGTAAGCTGCAGACCTCTAGATTTACCTGCTTGCATGAAATTGCAACTCAGACACAATTTAACAGCAGACGCTGTAGCCTCATGTCTTGTTACTTCTACCACATGCATGAAAAAACACATTTCTAACAGAAGAACAGAAAACCTTAAAATATAAATAATGTACCCTTTAGAGTGCATACCCATATTAAGCATCACAGTGGTGGACACAACATAAATATACTCAAGGTATTTGTTACTCCAGAAACTTACCTCTCTTCCAAGACGCTGCTGGAGTTTGCTCAGCTCATATTCCTTTTTCAGAAGGGAAAGAGCTTTGTAAAGCCGTTTGGGAATCTGGCAAAGATAGACACAAAATGAGTTTTGAGACATCATACCCTTGTAAAGTAATGCACATATTTATGTATTTTCTCCCTCCCAGTGAGAAAGGCAGAATAAAAAACTCCAACGGGTTGTCTGGGAGAGCTTTACAGCACCTGCAGATGTGAAAAGGCAAACGTGTAGTAACTCCACAGCACACAAAGAAAATTATTTGCAGAGCACTCTAATTTACACACAGTAAATCAGTACTAATGATCTACTACATCCTTTAACAGGAATCTAGTCACTGATATTAAAGTATCATCAAAAGTAGCAATGAAGTGTCTCTGTGTCTTACAGAGGCTGGTAAAGAAATGGTGATATACAACAGATGTACTGATTCCATTTGCATCGCTTGAGTTACAAACTTCATCTTACACTGGTTTCTTCCAAGATGTCTTGAAGTTCGTGTGACTCTGCCCCTGTTAGGGCTGCACCCATGTCACTCAGATAGATAGGGTTATCTACCACACGCTGTCCAGCCTGCATCATCTGAAGCACGGACTCTCTGAAAAGAAAAGGTAAAAAAACTCCAAAATGCTCTGTAAACTTAAATTCAAAATGGAGTCTCCTTATTTACTTGTTATGACAGTGCAGTAAAATTAAACACCGCTCATTTTCAGAGTAAACTAACTATTTTTTTAATTAGACTACATCAATACTCAGTAACAAACAGATAAATCACTTGATTAGAGGAATGATCACCGATATATAAAACTAAGTATCTGAAATGCTCTCCAAACAGTTATGTAGGATTTTTTTTGTGCCAGTGTTCCAAAATTTTTATCGTGCTCATAAGACATGGATCAGATCATGACACTTACTGCAGTGAGCTTCACTTAGACCCAGATTACCTGCCTTTGGACTTAATTGTTTTATCTTGTTTCTAAATTGCTCACCAGTTTTTCAAAACTTTGTTTCCAACAACAGATAGAGCACACATCCTAAACCAAAAATCTATGTGACAATTCAGCAAAGAATTATAGAAGAAAGGCAAGTGGTATAGAAAATGTCAGCGTGTTCCAGCCTGAGAACACTCTGTTCTCAAAGCAGGGCAGCATGGGAAAGACATACCTATACAAGGGATTCAAGGCAATGATGTCCCGGATTGTTTTAACAATTTCTGCAGTAAGTGCCTATAAACAAAACAAACATTTAATCACCAAAAGAATGGAAAACAATAGGCAAGATCTCAGTATAAATATGACATTCCCCAGACCCTGGCCACTTGCTGCAGTGGTGGCTGTGATGGTTCTTGATGCTGGGGCAGTTCCTGCTCACAGGAAAGGCAACAACACCTATAGGCTGGTTTTCTGCATGCACAGAACTTGACTGGCTTTTGGCGAGAAGATACAATCAGGCTGAACACTCAAGCAAACAGTTTGATAGAGGTCATCACACAGATTCAGGCACAAACAAGCCTTCATTCAGCAACTTTTTGAATCAACAGTTGTAAGGAACGGAGCTGTTACAATGAAAATTCTTTACTTTCCCTTGTGCAGTGACTGGGAAAAGAAGGAACTAGTTTCTCCATCCTGAAATTAGGGTCTGATTTTATAACTCCTCCTTTTAAGCAAGAAGTTCAATTCTACAGGACAAGTCCAGGCTTGTAAACTAATTCACTCACTTTAACCTCTTCTGTGATCTGAAAATCTTCATGAACCACATTCTCTACTTCTACCATGAGAACTTCCTTCGAAGAAGCAGCTACAGGATCTAGTACCAACTCCACCGCTTGGTCCTTTACTCCAGGCTCCTCTTCAGCCTCCTTCTTAGATCGCTTCTGTTTCCTTCTAATTTTTTGTTTGTTCTCAGACTCCTCAGGCTCAACCTCTAGTTGCTTGTTTATACGAATCCTGAAAGCCAAAAGAAACCAGCAACAATCAATCCCCCTGTTACATGTGATTTCAGCTCTTCAGCATGGAAAGTCTAAGCTGTATTTTGAACAAGCTAAAATTTAGAAAGGCGAGGACCTACATTTGCAAGACACTATGTTTCCTTATTTTGGCTTTTCCATGTGTTTCCTATAAATGCTCCTCAAATCTGATATCCAGTGTGGTTCCTATGGACATGACTGACCAGTGCTCCATGTCTCAATCAAATATAAAGACCGATCCCCAAGTAGTACCTTAGGAACACCAAACCTTTCCAAGTTACAGGGAAGTATTTCTATTCCAAGTAACCCCTGACCAGTAGCTTATTTCCAAAATGCAATCAAAAATAGTTGTGCTTTGATAATGCAGCAGGAGGTCTAAGACTCCATTTGAGAAGAAGTTGACTTGTGAACTCACATAAATTCAGCTTTGACATAATTGCTCATTCTTTGCTATCCAGAACAAATCAAGGGAAGAAAAGCAAGGGGAAGGAAAAAAAGCCATGTTTCAAAGCAAAGCCCACCCTGGATGTGTCTCTTCTGCCATGTTTCTGTCCTTGCATTTTTCCTCCTAATGGAAATTACTTATTTGATGCTCTTAAAAATACAATTTCTTATCTTAGTTTAGTTTAAAATATCTGGCATAAATGGCCAAAACTAGATTTTCAGCAATAATCATACCTTCTTCAATTCAGTTCTGGGGCAAAATTATGTAGGCAAGATATAATTAAAGTTCTGGACTCCCCTCCGCCCCTTTTTTTTTTAAACCAAAACTACTGGCTTGAATTAGTTCCAGAGATTTATTTTTATCATTACTAAACCTTGCTGTAATTGTCAAAGTAACTGCTAAACTTCATCTTAATGAATGTTTGCTTGTATCACATCACAGTTGATAAGACAATGACATGGACTGTCTCTTTTATTTTGCAGCTAACCTGTCACAGCTGTGACAGTACATGGACTATCCTGATACTCTCAGGATATGGTGTGGTAACAAAGGAAAAACATGCCATACACAAGTTGTGTAGAAAAATGCATGTATGTGGTGAAATTGATAAGGGATGTCTCTGTTTACACAGAAGTCTGGTGAGATGCAGTTAAACACAAGTAACCAACCTTCGGTGTCCCATGACTATCATTCGCAACTTGTCTCCAAGATCCTGCATTTCATGAATCTGGACAAAAGTTCCCATATGGTATATTTCATTCAGATCCTCCACCACATCAGATTCATTGCTATTGAGCAAAAAAAAAAAAAAAATGGAATAGATATTCAGAAACTTGAGATAGCACATCAGATTAAAAAAGAAAAAATCACTAGATGTGGAAACTTTAAACTGGATTTAGGGGCAAAGACACTTAATCCCCATTGCTACCATCACGTAACCCCTTTCCAAATCACCCAAGTATATGGACAGCTCATCTCCTTCCCAAACAACAACACCCTTTCCTAAACCAATACTCCAGCTCCCAGCAGTGCTGGTAATGGCAACAGAAATTGTTACAGCATGAACAGAGTCCAAGACTAGCCACAATTTCTGCTATCCACAGTAGGGATTTTGGATGACAGCTTTTAGTGTAAATGTAACCTGGAAAGGTAATTTTTGTATTTTTTAAAAAGATCAAGAGAAAAAACTTACTTGTCATCCTTTTTAAGAAAAACACCAGCATAAGGCTGAGCAAGACGAACTTTCCTCCTCAGCAGTTCAACCAGTTTCTTATTTTTCACCTAGGACAAGAGGTATACAATCAGAGGTGCATTTTCTGTAGTCTTTGCACTCCCAGGGTGTAAGGCCAGGCATGATGACACCCTATATCTAAACTGTGAAGTTGGAACCTGTACTGTTCTAGCCTTGTCCCCATTACAAGACAGTAATACAGAAGTGGAAAAAAAGGTAGAGAAATATGAAATGTAAGTATTTTGAACAAGTAACTTCCCAGTCAAGATAAGATGAGCTTAAAGCCCGGGGGAGGGACTATACTTAAGCTGTACAAATCCTACAAGCAAGAAACCTGAGTTGTTTGAACAGTAGCTTACAAGTTTCTGTTGTTATCACAATTCCCTTCCCTACTGTATGTCCTAGCTCTCTGCTCCTGATGGGGAGCCAGTTCACTCTTCCCTATCAGTTGTCTGAATTCTACCCACAAAATCCTCTTCTCCAAATCATCCTCTGCTCAATTGCTCTCCTACATCCATGAGGCTGAGTTCCTGCTTTGAGCTTCAGCCAGTATTTCTTCCTGGTTTACTTTCTTACTCCACTCTGCTCTCTAGATGCCATACTCCTGCGCCTGGCAGATCTCCCAGCACCACTGGAATGGTTATCACAGAAGGCTGAATCCTCAGTGACCAAGAAAATAACTCCTTGTGAATTCTGCTGTTGCATGGAGTCAGCCTGCCAACTACTGAGTGCTCTACAAAGTGATGGCCATAAGATGCATTGCTCAGCGCTTTGCTAACAACCAGCATGGTTCTGACAGAACAGCACAAGTAATACCACCAATCTTAGCACACCTATTCTAATTTTGCACAATGTTTAGTAAAAATATGCTTACCAATGTCAGAGACATTAACATGAAGAAAATTAGTAATTTCATAGGTAGGGTAAAGACTTGACCTTGTCAGGTAAATCGCAGTACAATGAATTCACAGGATAAGAGAGAACGTTTAACAATTCTGTGAGACATTGTTGATCTGGGCTTTGAAATTGATGACTTTTATTTATAAATCTCATATGACTGCATGCTCTTATAATATAGAATTTTCTCATTCCCCTGACACATCTATAAAGACATCAGATTTGGACATGCAGAAAATACTATAGTAGAAATAACATTATGATAAGTAATACTTCAGAACAAGAAATTATTAGTTTATTTTGTACTACCTTCAAAATCAGACTGGTAATACACCAGAGAGGCACAACAATACAAGTACTTGCTCCAGAATGGGTTTCATTTCAGGAGGAAAAAGTATTTCTGGCCTGTGAACTCAAGTCACACATCAGTGATATAGTTTGTATCTCTTAAAATCCTTATGGGGTGGAAAAGGAAAAGACCACACTCTGAAATGGTGACTGCTATCCCCATCCCTCGGCACCCTCTCCCACAGCAGCTGTACTGCTCCACACCGAATTCCTGTTTTTCCCTTGCAGCTCTCAGCTTGCTGCCTGCACGAACACGGGTCTCGGTGCTCTGACCCAACCCACGGCGCCGAAACAAGGGCACGTTTGCTTAACCTTCATCAGAGAACACAAAGACAGCAAACTTCGAGAGAGTGTGTATGAATCGCCAGCCTTCTATGTTAGAAGCAGAGCTGCGGACGCAATAATTGTGAAACTTCAGCTGGCCCAAGAAACCGCTATCCCGATAAGACCCGGTTACAAATCTCGAGCTAAAGGCCGAGCAGCGCCTGTCCCTGGAGGTCACGGACGCGGCTGCCTTGCTCTGCAGTTCAAGGAACCTGCCAAGGCAAAGCGAGCGGCCCAGAGATGCGGCACGGCCAGCGGCGGGCTCAACCCGTGACCCCGGCACGGCCTGCGGTGATACCACCCCGGGACCCCCGCCCGAGACCGCAATGCTGGGCTGAGCCGCCCC
>JAHLSL010000180.1:1594937-1647531 GCA_025920805.1 Petroica traversi
CCCAGCCCTCCCGTGGCCGCGGGTTCGAGCCCCGGCCCGTCCCCGGCCGTCGCCGAGCGGGTGCCAGAGGGAAGGACACGGCTGGCCTGAGTGTGGCTTTGGCCGTTGCCCAGCCTTCCTTTTCCTTCTCGGTTCCTTGCAGTCGGCTGCCCATACAGCTCCCAATATCTCCAAGGATGGAAACTTTGTAATCTCTCTAATCACCTGTGGCACTGCTCCGACAGCCTCTCTTTGTTTCTTTTTGTGCCTATTGCCTCTTGTCTCGTCAGCAGACACTGCTGAGAAGAGCCTGGCTCTGCCCTCACACCTCCCCTAGGTAGGTATTGCTCTACGTTTATGACACCCGAGCCTTCCCTTCAGCAGGCAGCAGTGCGAGCCCCCCAGCCTTTCCTCAGGGGTGATGCCCAATCCCTCCATCATCTCTGCAGTCCTTCCCTGGACTCTCCATGCTGTGTCCGTAGTGGGGAGCCCACTGCTGGACACAGTACTCTGTCCCTGAGCCTCACCAGGCCTGGACAGGCAAGGGCACCACAATGGCTCGGGTTCAACTCAGGGCGCGGCCCAGCCCTCACATCCTGCTCCGCAGAGCTGCTCTTCAGCAGGCTGGCCCCCCGTGTGTCCTGCTGCATGAGGTTATTCCTCCCCAAGGGCAGGATCATTGCATTTCTTTTCACTGAACTTCATGATGTTCGTATCAGCCCGTCTTTCCATCGTGTTGAAAGATTAAATTAAAGATTCAAGGGAGCTTTGAGACTTGTCTCAGTGGTATTTGGTGAAAAGGCAGTAGGCAATTGGCACACGTCAAAAGACAAGAAACTCAAGAAAAGCATTTTTACGATGGCAGTGATTGAGTGCTGGAACACTGTGTGAGATGTTCAAAATCCAATCAAAGTCTTGAGCAGCCTGTGCTAGTTGCTTCTGCTCTGAGCAGAGGAGTTTATTGGAGATGTTGAAAGATCCCTCAGCCAAGCTGGTGGTACCACACAGGAGTCTGCATGGCTGGGAGGGCAGGAGGGGTGGACTAGTTTGCAGATGTACCCAAGTGGACTATTAGGCCTTAATGGCCCTGGGCAGGCTACTTGGGACCTACACCTCAGACCTGCTCGTCCCCTGCTATTGTCTTATAGTCTGACCTCTGAGTCTGTGCTGTTGCCTTTCTTGGGTGCCGAGGGACTGAGGATGCCCTTTCCCTAGCAGCACTGTTATTCAGCTTGATTCCTGTCCCTTAGGGAACAGAAGTCAAGAAAAAGGGAGAACAAACAGCTTTCACTTTGTGCAGATGCAATGTCATTAATGCAACATTTCAGCAAGTAATGTAAACCCATTATTGTTTAAGCGTATGAGACGTCTTCCACATAATCGTTTTTGGGAGTGGCTTTTCCAGATGGAAGTATGTGCCTATGTGCTCTCTGGTGCAGATGAAGCAAACCTCATGTAGCTTTGTCAGTTTATGGACATATGCCAAAGATGGCATCAAAGAAGAAGCTTTAGGGAAAGGCCTTGTCAAATTCTGAGATTAGTATTTGACCCATGAGGTAGGCACACAGAGATAAGAAAGTATAATACATCATGTGAAAAGTAATGTGACTTTGGAAGGTCACAGTCCTGAGCAAAAGTAATAGAAAAAAACATCATGGAAAAGTATTGTGGAAAAAATTCCCTTTATTTTTCAAATATGGAAACTATCTGTATTAACACTGAAAATAACAGCATGAAGAAAAAGCCCTCAGGAATTAACAGAGTCAAATTGCACAAATGCCATGGACACACTGTACAGTACTGATTTCCAGTTCTTCTTTGGGCAGAGCAGAAGGACATACAATTTCAGATCAGTTTTCATGGGTAGCTCTGACTCCTGGAACAATGTGCATGTATCACATACATGAATTTACATGTGGCCTAACTGAAAATCCATATTCTTCCTGTACTTTCTCTCTTCAAATTAGTATTGAAGAGGTATGTCCTAATCCAAGAGCTACTTGTGCATTTACACATTGAGATAGCTCTGTGTTTCACTCCATCTGTAATCATTAGGAAGAGATCTGTTTGCAATGGGAGAAACTTAGTTTCTGCAAGTAGAAGCAGCAGGACTGCAGTAAAGACTGCATAAGTTCACAAATATCTGGTAATTTTAAAAGACAGTGGATAAAATTATAAAGTACCTTTCAATTATCCCGTTATGAAGGCTGAGTTAGTACAAGGTCAGCACTGGATTTGGAAGGAGTACAAACATTTTAGTAATCTTGACTGAGCTCTGAAAGCTTGCCCTTTGCCAAGACAGATGCAGTGTGGCTGGAGGTCTTTGGGATGTGTACAGACAAGGACACAGTGGAGAATTTTTTCTATACATTGAGAAGTTCTCATTTCATCACCAGCAGGTACAAGTCAAAATTGGCATGTGTTCAGCTCCTTTCTGGGAAATCTGGCTTTGAAAGACTCATTTCTGGAATGAAGTAGAACAGCCTCAATCTTTCGTTTTGCGTACAGGGTTAAATCAGTAAACCAAGGTGGGCACCAAAATTAAATATGCAGCTTTACACATAGTGAGACTGTAATATTGCCTTTCCTTCTTGGATTAGTAACAAAAAAATTGACTCTGTGTATACATATGCTTGCATGCATGTACTCCTTTCATATATATGTGTATATATATGTAAGTATATGCAAATTTCTGACAATACTTTGATGTTCAGGTACTGTAAATAGATAATCCAAATCATAATCTGGTTAACAACACGGGTAAACACCAGAGCTAAAAGCTATCAACTGAATTCTGAAATTCCCAAAGGAAGACTGGTTTGCATTGTTAGAAAATGAGGCCTCTACTTGTTTGTGCTCTGTTAATCTTGTGTGGAAAGCAGGAAATCACAAGTGGCAAGGCTTGGTGCATACTGCTTTGTGGGAACATCTGTGAACATGTGAATGCAATGTGGTATGGAGAGTCCCTTCTGTGATACATGTACATGTCTCCTAACAGGAACTGAAAACAGGTTAGACTCCTGCTGAGTTTTATTAAAGTATCATTAGGATCCTTCCAGACAGCTTTTAGAAATGATTGGGCTGGAAAGACCCTTTGCGATATCTCTAAGCCAGAAAGCACGTGCATATATTATAAAGCCAGAAGTGACCCTTATGACCATCTAGTATGACTGTCTGTGTAACTCAAGCCATAGGACTTCCCAGCATTAATTCCCTTTTGAGCTAGAATCCAATCCAACAATCTTCTGATTCATCCTTCAGTTTGTCCTTTTTATACAGGAAGTCTCTTCAGGATTAGAATTCAATGTTTTCTTGAAAAGTTGGACAAACAGTCTGAAAAAGAAAAACCAAGAAACAGTTCAATATGGACAAATTGAAATTATTGTACTTCAATAGTAATAATCAACTGAACAAATATAGACTGGGAAATTGCTTGATAGGCAGCAGTTCTGCTTAAAATTATGTGGGAATTACCATGTATTACCACTGGATTAGGGTCAATACTATCATGTTGTTGGTAAAAAATTAAGTACTTCATTGGATTTTATAAGCAGGTCTGTTCTTTATGAAGGTTTAGACTCATCAGCTGAGCGGTGTTATCGATAAGCTAGTGCTGTTTTACTCACTGTACATACAAGTTGATGCAGTGCATCTGAAAACTCTTTGATTAAGATCCAGTCCTCAGGTAGAGCCATCTCATCAAAGTAAGAGTCTAACCTCACCATGAGTTAGGATAAGATGAACAGACTTGAGTTTGCTGTATGTATGCATCGGGGACAGTTATCCTGATCAGCCGATGCATAGCCTGCTAACAACCATGGTAACATGAGTCCAAGGTCTAAATCTTAACATACAGGAAATATTCTTTCCTCAGTGCTCAGTAATAATAAATATTTAGTGGGATTGTTATGTTAAGTTTTAGTTATTCCACTTCAAGAAAGATGTGGAACAGCAAGGAGAATGTCCAGAGGAGAGGAACATGAATGATTATTACCTTTGATATATACAGGATCTGTTTAGTCTAGAAAGGAGAAGAGCAGACATTATAAAAGTGTTCAAACAAAATTTAAAAAGTGCTACAAAGAGAAGGATAATCATTTGTTATCCAGCTCACTTGCCTCCTGCTAGAGTAGATCTCTTGTCAAAATAAGCAAACTGCCTTCCACAGTCAGCAAACAACTTGCTGCCTTACAGTCTGGAGACAGCCATTGCTAAACAGAACTACCTCATACTTACCCTGTTCCGCTACCAGTCTTGCATGAAAGAGATGCATTTGTGCATTTATCTCAGGTTCCAAATAATTGTCCAGCCCATAAAAATAGAATACTCTGCCTACAGGAAGTGGAATGTGGCAGCACCCATATATAACCCTGCAGTTTCTGTACAACTTAAAAGAGCCTCAGGATCTGGCTCTGAACATCTCAAGAAATGTGCTTAGGAAGCTTTGTTAGTGCTGGGGAGGGGCAGCATGGGCAGGTGTGCAGTTGTTATTGGCAAAGTTGACTCCAGCAATGCCTCTGAAGTCTTCCTTCCATGATGTGCACCTCTGAGTGTATGGCTATGGATAGGAATGAAAAACATCAGTGTGTAAAGCCAGGGTAGAGGGGTGTAAGTGACATAGTGGGTTGGGAATAATGAGCAGACCACAAGTGAAAGCTGCCCAGTTTAGATAGTTCCTTGGTGGGTCAGGAGGCTGCTCACTGTTGTTCCTGCTCATAGTCATTGTCAAAAGCAGGACAGCTACACTGTAGAAGCCCCTTAACATCTTCTGGGTTGAGTTATAGACATTCATTTTCTGGATGTCCATGGACCTGGATGTTATGGAACAAGTCCTAGTGGTGCTGTTCACTTGTGTAAGAGATACCAGCTGTATTCCTGGCCATGCCAAGGAAGGGGGAGAGAGCATGGATGAAGGAGGTCCCTGTTTCTATCTTTAGACTCTGAGATCTTGGATGTATGGATGTAATTTGGGCTTGTGTGTCCAAGTGTGTTAAACAGAAGCCGAATCTCATTTGGTAGGAACTGAAAAATAGGTCCTGAATTTTTAAGTCTGGCAAACTTGTGCAGCGCTAAGAAGTGATTTGGCGCTGCCTATAAAAGATAAGGAGCTGTAGAAAGACTGAGGTATTTGAAAACACATTCTAGAGCAATGTGACTGAGGGGAAGTCACTTCTGAAAATAGGCAGAGATGAGCACAGGAATAATTTCCTTAGGAATCCTGTGATGAGGAGTGAAACTATTTTTAAGCAAATCTGGCATGGAAGGGAGTCATTCCTGGTATGGATGTACCACTCAGCTGCTCATGGGGGCAAATTGTTCTTAAACTTTGTGTTTCCCCTCCTGGTTTCAGCAGGAGAAGAAGAGCTTGCTAAAGAGAAATTAATTTAACTGGGTTTTGGCAGAGCTTGGTAGAGGGGAGAGCTGTTTCAGGACTCAATATGGGTATAATAAATTTTTTAACTATTTGTTTCTTTCACAATCCTTTAGGACCTTCCACTAATGAGAAGCCTATTGACCCCTATTAGTGCTGCCAGCCAGCTGTCCCTGTTGTGTGATCCCACATTCCTTGAGGTGGTGGGTGACTTTGGTATCTGCAGCCAAACAAATTGCCAGTGGAGCTCTCAGGAAGCATCAACTGCATATCTGTGCAAACACCAGGACCATGAGCAAGGTGGTCAATCTAAAAGCTTGTTTGAGTGAAGGTAATAATCAAGTGAAGACTTTGCAACTTTATCTTGAAGGACAGACTTAGGGCAACATTTTGGTGCCAGTCCACAGATGGAGATGTTCCTGACTCACCTGGCTAATGAGTTCAGAAATAAAGGAACTCCTAGTCCAGCTCCTTCACTGGGTCTTCTTTACTTAGGTCTATCTATTGGGACTCGTAAGAATCACTAAGTCAGGCTTTCTTTGCATTTTAATTTTCTCCTCTTTAATGCCAGTCAGAGAGAAATGGGGCAGCAACAGGATTAGGGAAGACTGCATGTGGCAGAGGTGATAGAAAAGTGAGTATCTTGCACAATAGGTCTTTCTCTGTCCTCCACTCTGGACTTCTGTTTCAAGTTTTGGCTCTTTACACCATTAATCTGCACTCTGCTGCCCAATTTCACAGTGCTGTCTCCTTTCTGGGGTGCCTGTGGGTGTCGTTCTGT
Organism: Petroica traversi; assembly: GCA_025920805.1. Taxonomy (NCBI): domain Eukaryota; kingdom Metazoa; phylum Chordata; class Aves; order Passeriformes; family Petroicidae; genus Petroica; species Petroica traversi. The sequence goes on from JAHLSL010000180.1 coordinate 1,601,069, forward strand.
GGGCAAAGCAGGTGGGAGAGCTGTTCTTTCTCCTGTTTCCCAGAATTACCAAGTTCGCAGTCTTGCGCATCCAGCTCTTGCCGTGAGAGATGCTCCACAATGCCAGCCCCCAGAGAGTCCCCCAGGACGTTGGTAGTTGTTCTAAGGCGGTCCCTGAAAAATCAGAGAGAAAAACAAAATACAGTTTCATAGTAGCAGCTAAGGGATGAAGATTATTTCAAGAAACATCTTCAGTGAAACTTTTCCTACTTTCTAAGTCACTCTAATAATGGACACTTCAACACTGACAGGAAAATGACTCCCAGAGAGACTTCCTTGATTTACATCCTTGAGTCAAGCTTCACATTCATTCCTGTTTTATTGCATTCCTGATTTCTTACTGAGAAGCTTTGGACTTGACAGAAATCAAGAGGAAAGTTGCTCTGTTTCTACATGGACACTGTCCTTTCCAAAGGCCTTGCTGCAGACACAGATGGCCTCTGTTTCACTTAAGTTACATTTTGCTTTACAAAAAGTGCTGAAATTCTGGTGCAAACCTATGACAGCACTGCTGTGGACGCAGATTTCCTCAGCATGGACAACATGCGCTAAGACAAGGCACCAGATTCTTTGTGCAAAACAGCACATCCAAAAGACCCTTTGCAATGAGATATTCTCCACAACCACAGCAGTATGTCAGTGCTGCTAAAGCTGTCACAGTCCAGTGCCCCATCAGATCCTTCAGTGGTAACAGTGGCACCTGACTGAAATAATGTACTCTAAGTAAGTACAAGAAGTAACCTGGCTCATAAGGAGGCAGGGCTCTTCCCAGCCAAGTCTGTTCTTTGCACAATCCACAGGAGAAGTGGAGGTGTTTGGCAAAACTGTTTCCAACTGGTCAGCCATGGCTGGGAGCAGATTTTGGCTGCTCTGGCTACAAACTAACAATACAAGATACCGAAGAACAGAGAAAACACTGAGAATGTGTCCATCAGTCAGGATTTTGGTGTTTGAGGAGACAGAGAGGTGGGACTATGTGTAAATGCATTCTTCAGTCTGGTTCCTGAGAGCATTCCTATAAAATCACTTGGGACAATGCTGAAATGTAACAGTGTGGTTGTCTAGCTGCAACCATCTAACGCTTTTCAGCTTTGTACAGCCCAGTCTCATCCCTCTTTCAGTGTTCAGTAACTCAGAACTATCGTTCTGTAGTGTGGATTTGCTTATTATTGGCATAACCTTTCCCTATGACTCTTCAGATAATTTCTGGGTGTATTTTGAATAAAGCAAATGGAGGACATTCTGTTTGGTCACCAGCCAGGTGACCTCTGATGCCTTGAGTCACTGAAGCACCTGGTGAAGACTCCAGCATAGGCAGAGAGGGCTACTGTGCAAAAATCTCAGGAGCACAGGTGTGTTTTAAGCTTAATGGTACAGGTTAGTGGGTCTGCTTTTAGCAGAGACACAGGGAGTACAGACAAGGTCTGTGAGCACTGACAGGAGTGCACAGCAGTGCATGCCTGCTGAGCAAGGAACTTACAGAAACCAGTCCACAGCGATGATCAGTGTTATGTCTTCAGTAGGCAGCCCCACTGATGTCAGCACTATAACCATTGTCACCAGTCCTGCCTGGGGAATACCTGCAGCTCCGATGCTGGCTGCCGTGGCAGTGATGCTGGAGGGAATGGGAAAGCAGAGCTATCAGCAAAGAGAAGAAGAGAGGGGGTCGCATTTGCAGAAATGTCAGGAAGTAGCTCAAACTCATCATTGTCTTTCTGCCCTGGTCACCAAGAAGGATGGTGACACATGGGACATCAACACTATGCCTGGCTGCCCCTGCCAGACACCCCTCATAACAGACTGCACGTCACAGCTTTTCCTAAGACCTGGACATGCAAGAAGGGCTCAAGTGGAGCCTCAAAGAGCTGGTGTCCACATGTGCTAGTACAACTCTTCTTTCCCATACTTTTTTTTCCCTTATTGTCTCTTCTGAGCAAAAGAGGAACCTGATCACACCTCAAATAAGCCAACAAAACGGAACTCTTTCTGAAGTCCCAAAACTCTTTCAACAGTCACCTTATTGTGATGATTTGCCCAAAGTCAAGTTCATAGTTGTTGACTTGTGCAATGAAGATGGCTGCAAGGGCCTCATACAGAGCAGTGCCGTCCATGTTAATTGTGGCTCCCACAGGCAGCACAAACCTCGTGATGCGCCTGTCCACACCATTGTTTTCTTCCAGGCACCTGAAGGTTATGGGCAGAGTCGCTGAGCTGAAAGGAATTCACAAAACCAGATGAATTGCATGTATGCTGTCTTTGGAAGAAGGACTAAACCTCTGCCTCGTTTATGACCTTATCCACCTGCTTTTTCACCCTGCCATATGAGCCAGAGGCCAGAAGCTGCTAGGAGAAAGAACAGTCTCAGCAAGGCTTCCTCAGCTATGATGCATGCTGCAGTTGCACCTTCTGACATGGCTTTTCTCAGGGAGTTGGCACAGGGGATGTATAAACCTGAGGCTGATGATGCTGGTATAGCACCAAATGAAGGAGGATTCAGGGTACATAGGGCAGAGCCTCAAGACCAGAACTATTTTTTCTGCTATTAAAAAAATAGCAGAAATTCTCACCCCTCTTAGTCCATAAGACAAAAAATACATATTTGAGAATATATCTTGCAGAGAAAACAAAGAACTGTTTCTGAAAGAGAACAAGAGCAGGAAAAATGCTGTGTTTTAGTATGAGAATGTACATGGAAGAGCCTGTTATGTGTTTGCCAGGAAACGAATATAACAAGAAACATAGCACTTAGTGAAACAACAGTTTCCTACCATCCTTTGCTTTGGCTGTGTGATATGGCAGTGTGAGGCACTGAACATACTTTGCCCAGGTCTCTGGGAAGCTTAATGACAGCTGCATACAGCCTGTGTACCTGGGAGAGACAGACTTGAAAATGTGTGCAAGTACGTGTGTGTGAGAGGTATGTGCATGTAGAATAATGCTGTGATTCAGAAGTATGTTTGTCCTGAGCTCAGCATTTCAGTGGTAAGCAGTCACCCTCATGTTTGATCAGGAGGAATATGGTCCATTCAGTGATGGTCAGAGCTGGTCACGTGAGTAGGGCTCCTGAGCAGGGCAGTGGAAACCTTCCCACTCCCAAATGAGTTTGGCTGGTTCACTGCAAAGAGCTGCTAGAGCTAGAAATTGTGAGACTGTAGCACTGCATTGAGAGCAATGGAGTGCTGAGATGTGTATCCACATCAGCCCAAACCCCACTCCTACATAGTCATCATACCTGGAGGAGGTGCCCAGGGCTGTGATGAGAGCCTGCAGGAGCCCTGCAATGAACAGCCAGGGGTTTCGGTGAGTAACAATGAAATAGAGCAGGGGCAGGATGCAAAGGGCATGAATGAGGAGTCCAACGATGACAGTGAGTGTGTACATCCCCAGCTGGCCTCCCATCACTGCTAGATCATCCATCTCCAGGATTTTGCCCGCAATTAAAAACATGATCCCAACTGGAGCATACCTGTGACAGAAACACAAGGCAGATGGTCAGGACTGGCTCCAACACTTTCACACCAGCTTTAACATGTGCTGTCTGGATAAATCCCCAATAAGCCAGCATACCATAAGTGCTCACTGAGACTAATCACTGGATTATACTACTTTCTTTTCTAGAAACCTGGAGAGAGCTGGGACTTGTTTATCCCATGGTCAAAAGTCAGCTTTTGGTACATGCCTGGAGATCCCAGCACTCTGTTTTGCATATAGCATGCGCACTGGTGGTTTCCTCCTCCTTTTGGGTTTTCTGCATTTCTGCAACACTCCTTGTAGAATTTATAAGGAAGGTTATGTAGAGAAACCTTCAGAGACCCTTTCTTTCCTAACAGAGCTTGGGCTGACAGTAATTTTTTTTTTCCTGAGAGGCACAGGAAAGTACAAGAGAAATGGGAATTGGGGAGTAAAAGCAAGAGTGTCCTATAGGCTCTAGGATATCAGCCTGCTGTCTTCAGATGCTCACATTTAGGGAATATGAACATCTAGGGATTCCAGAGCTGGTGGAACAAGGACTGGGCACACCAACACCTGTAAAAGCAGCCATGGCTCATATAAAACCCTACTTTGAGGTACCCTGCTATCTTTTCCATTCCTCGTGTAACATTCCCCCCCTCTGTAACAATGCAGCTGACAGGCAGCAGTGAAACTCCACAGAAAAGAAGACATAAGTCAGATATGGAGAGAATCATGAGCACTAATATAATAATAGGATCAAAGAAAATTCCAGTCCCATGGCCACACCTCTCAGGACTGGACCTCTGCAGCTCAAGAGCTCACATGCAATTCATGCACAAGGCTCAGAGACCCACATGCCAAACTCCAGCTTAGCCTGGGAGGTTTGGAAAAGTTTCAGGAAAGGATTCAATAAGTATTTCATTTCCTCTGACCTTCCTGATGGAACACATCCTTGGCTGCAGCCAGTGACCAGATCTCCCAAGGAAAAACAAGCTCCTGGGAGATGGTCTGTAGCCTGTGGCTACAGGAAGGCATGCATAGGCAGTGTTGCGAGTGTAACCAATGTTCTATACATAAACACCCTGCCTTCGTTTGTCGAAAGGAGGTTAAGGAGGGGTGTTGAAGGTCTCTGGAGTAGTGTGCAGGTCTACTTGTTCCACTGTGCTCATGCCCTCACTTCTGTGCCCTCAGGCAAGTCTTACCTGTTCTTAGGAAAGCAAAGACCCAAGTTCTGTTTCAGACAGGGAGTAAAAGATGCCAGGGGCATGAGGCTTCCCAACATCTGCTCTGAGCTCAGGGATATTCTTTCCCTTTGTGCCTTTTGTTGTAAGGCCTGTCCTGCTGTGCTCAGGATTTTGCTCTGAGATACAAGACTGTGACTTATAAGGCCAAGGAAAGGAATCTGGAGTGATCTAAAATGGGAAGAGTGTCGGGCTGACAGATTTCTTCTGTCAGACATTTGCATGTGTTCTGCCAGACCCACATCTGTCCTCTTTTCCAGTACTGACAAAACTTTGAGCCCTAACTGGGTAAAAAGCTTAAAACAACAAGATTTGGTAAAATGCAGCCTTCTAGAGTAGACTTGTCTCAGCAATGCCTTATTTGTCTGGTCCATGTGTCGTAGGCAGCCTTACTCAGAAAGCAATTAGCAGCTGAGCTTCAGAGGAGTCAAACTGAAAGGCAGTAACTTTGAGCTGATCCTCTCAACCCAGCTCAGCTCTCAAAGCTATTGCCTTACTGCATACAGCTGCCACCCCGAAATCAGGAAATGGGCAAGGTGTTCCTGTAATTCACAGCTAAGTCAGACTCCTGAAACACAGCTGGAAGGAAAACTTTTGGTGAGAAAGCCTCACACCCTATTCTTGTTGGTAAGGCTAAGAGATCTTCCACTCCAGCTCTCTGGTCTTCCAAGGATGTTTCCAGAAGCCTCAAGAAAAGCAAATCCTGGTGTACCTGATATTTCTAAGGTAAAAACAAAAAGAACAGGAAATGAAATGTGAACAAATATCCCATCCAGACTTTTCCCTCCATCTTGATGGAGCCAAAGTAGAGCTGTGCCCATCTGCTTTTCCTGTCTTGTGCATGAAATCCTTAAAGCTACCCCACTTCTCATCATGTCAATGGAAACTGCACCTGCAGACCTCCTGCTCCAACCGGCCGTGCTCCTCACCAGATGATAATGGCCACCAGCCTCATGATGGCTTCGTTGAGGCAGTTAAAGAACTCCCGCAGGGCCCGTCCCTTCTGCTTCATGCTGCCGATCATCAAACCGAAGCACATGGAGAACACTACCAGCCCCAGCGCGTTCACCCCATTGGCTGAGCCTGGGATGGGAATGACTTCTTCAAAGGTCAGCACCTCTGAGATGGTTCCCAGGGCATGAGTGACATTCTCCATGATGTTGGTGAAATTCTCAGGCACAGGGATCTGAGTGGTTGTCACACCTGCTGTGACATTGCTGCTGTGGAGGATGGTTCGGGTGAAGACCCTGGTGCTGTACTGAGTCTTGTACTGAAAAGACACAGATTATCAGATGCACTCACAGGCCCTAGATCAGATGCTTAGGACACATGTTAGGCTCTTACATCCCTTCTTAAAATAAGGAGAGTACTGCAAATTGCTGCTGACCTATGTGGGAAACTTGCTTTACCTGTTCTCAAGGTCCCCAGTGTAGTGCTTTTACGAGAAAGTTCAGAAAGTTCATAGAGCAGAAGGTCAAAAAAGACCATTAGAGCATCTCATGTCGCTAGGACTGAGATATTCTGGCTTCTCTGATAACCCTTTGTTCTGCTTCTAAGGACACTAGCGCTGCAGAAGAGAGATTCTTCGAGAATCTATTCCATATCACTGCCAGTCCAAGCCTGCTACCCGAGATCATGCAAACCCCTCCTGCCTCTGTGAGATGGGATGGAGGTTGAAGCCCCCATCTACAGACAGTTTGAAAAGCTTGCATAGGGAATGCTATAATACAGACTAACGTCTGCAGTGCCTCCTGCAGACCTGGGCAATAAAGTGCTATACCATCCCTCAGAGAAGTAGATAGGACCATAGTCCAGAGCACAGGGCACAAAGATGAGACTTCATACCTGTTTGAAGCAGGCTTCTACCAGGTTGGGCGGGAACATATTCCTGCAGTAGTTAAAACAAAGAAAGAGTTATTGTCCTGTTGAACTAGGAAGAAAGCATGGACTTTGTGGCCAACTTCTTTGCCATGGAGTAGTGGATTCAATGTTTAATAGACTGCCTTGCTCTCAGCCTCATCTCTACAGCTGTCATGTGAGCTCTCTGTTATCCTGTACTTCAAAAACACGACTTTATACCACTTGAGATGGTACGACTTTGCAAATTACTGAGTAAGGCCACAGCAAGGGAAGAAGAGGCAATGTCTTGGGAACCACTTTCTTGATTTCCTTTGGTCATTAAAGACGGATATTTGGAGTAGCCTTTGCTGGGTGGATTTCTGAAAGGTGGGTAGCCACTGACAGTTTTCATTACTTGTTTTGTTGAGCATGCCATGGCCTCTTATGTTAATACCTCTCTGGAGAAGGGCTGTACTCCAGGCCAAGCACTCAGTCTCAGTGGCAAAGCCAGTTAGCTAGAATAAGCTAGAAGTAGTAGGTTTGCCAAGACTCAGCCATTAAGTTCTTTCCCTAAAACTCTATGCCTAAAGCTGTGATACTTCAAAAGGGCACTCGATTGAGGAATGTAACCCCACCGATATGGTCTCAACATGAGGCCATCTTGTTTACCTACCTCACCAAGTCCATGAAGGCATCTGTGGTCTGCACCTGCTCAATTCTGCCCTCTCGATGAAGGTTGTCCTTAGATCCTTTTCCTGGGTGTATGATGATCACCATGAAGATGCCGATGAAGACAGCTATGATTGTGGTCACCATGTAGTAGATGATAGCCCGCATCCCCATCTTCCCTGAGACTCTACTATCCAGTGAGGCCATTCCTGGGGTGTCACAAAGAGAGACAAGGTGAGGAAGCCTATCATCTTAGAGAGAAAGAGGAAGCTTGAGGAAGATTCAAAGGGTGCAAGGTTCATGCATGATTTGGACAGGGAGCTAGGGTCTCTAGGAAGCACCGCCTACAAGGAATAGAATTTGGAGTTCCAGGGTGATGTTGATATGAAAGAATGTGGCTTGTGGTCATGTAGAAGCATAGCACTGGTAGATCTTAGTCTGCATTTGGGAATGTAGCAAATTTCTTTTGAAGCTCTCAGAAGGGAAATAATCCCCTCCTAGCATATTGGGCCTTTCATACCCTAGTGGTGGGATGTTTCAGCAAGTGGAACACCTTGCAGTCCCTCTGCTGTCTGAAAGCTTGGCTGTCTATCATGTCTTCTTTGAGGATCTGGGTGAAACAAGCCCTCAACCCTTTTAGACTGACACAAATTAACCTTCTCTAGGCTGGAGGAAACCTGAAGTTGACTTGGCCAACAAACTTGGAGACATTTGAGGTTATGTAGGATTAAATCCTTGTTAGTGTTCAAGTGCTGGGTATTGGAACCACCACATTATGTTCTCCCCAGCCATCTGAGAAATCACAAGGTCTTCTTCTTCTCTGCATCACTACTGAGACAGCAGGGGTCTCAGTGAGGTTCATGTTCATTATGGCTGTAGATTCAGGCTTGTTACTACCAGCCGAGCTAATCAAAGCACCTCCCACCGGGTCACGAAGCGGTACCTGAATGACAGCTTTGCTGACCATTGTCTTGGCTGAAAGCAGCAGAAAACATTTCTCACCTGTAATCAAGCTAGAGACAATGAGAGGAAGAACCAGCATCTGAAGCATACGCATCAACAGCTCACCAGGGAAGGAGAAATACTTGATCTGGCGATAGGTCAGTTGGTAGGGCCGGAGGGAGAAGGCCAGGATAATCCCTGTGGATCAGCAAGGTATGAGAATGGAAGTGGGACAGTGTGATCCAGTGGTCTGTCCCTCAGTCCTACAATGTGGCTTTTCTCTTTCTCATCTACTCTCAGCTGCTCCTCTTCCCAAAGGAACAAATGCTCATTTTCTAACAGGCTATGATCCAGTTTTTACAGTATGCTCTCTCTCCCTCTGACACATTTATGTGCAGAGGAGCCTTGTGAGAAACCACAGGTCTCCTTGTTCCCTGTCTGTTGCTTTTCAGGGTCTGTTTCCACGAAGTTCATGAATACAAAATACTGTGATGAGAAATATGATCTCCCACACTAAAATAAGTGTGACTACACAGTTCAGATGCTTTGTGTACCCAACTCTTAACACTGAGTTCAGCCAGTTAGAGCATATAGCCTGGATCAAAAGCTAGGGACAAACTGCTATCTGCTAAGCAGATTTGGTGTGCATTGTATCACAGCCATTTGCAGCAGTTCTGGTCCTGCCAGACTAAAGCTGTGAAATGAATCTGAAAAGCCCTTGTGCCTACAGCTGCATTCACAAGATGCCTCTGAAGAAACCAGATGATTTGTACAAGGATGCATTGGGTTGGACCATCAAGCTCTTTCTATCATGGACTATTTCTATACTGCAGCCAGAAATGATCAACAAGGACTCCCTCCCACATACATAATCTCTGTGGGGTCTCTTGATCTTGTGCACAAAGTACTCAGGATGTGGACAGCTCTTTGAGCTGTCAGCTCATCAGCTTCACCTCCTCAGTCAAATCACTATCATAAAATCTTTGTAAAATAAACATTTACCCTTATTTATAAATGGCGCCTGGTGTTGCCACCTGCTCCTTACCTAGTAGGACCGCAGCAATGGTGAAGAGGACAAAGGCATTTCTCCTGAAGAAGCTTTTAGCACTCTCAGTAGTGATGCTGTGCATCCTCTTCTTGGCACGCGCTGCCCGCTTCTGCACAGCCTGGCGGAGCCGCTGCACACGGCCGTCGGCGCGGAGCCGCTTGGCTGCGTCCTCATTGAGGAACAGGCTGTTGATGTGGCTCTGCTCACTCATGGTCAGCACAGCTGCTCAGTCCTTCAGCTCTGCCTACATGAGGCAAGAAGAAGTACAGGCAGGAAAGCATAAGCTGTGGTACATCTTGCCTTCGTCTCTAGGTCATTTCCCTGGGGTCTACTTATGAAGCTTTATTTAAAGTTGATTAATGAAAATCTCTGACCATCTTCAAGGAGCAGACCTTGGAGAAGAGTATCTAAAGGGATGTCAGGGTCTTGTCACTACTGCTTTATTGCCTCTAGAGAAGCTCTGGCCTCTATACCTGCTCTGAGAAGTGGCGTATGTTGGCCAGGGCAGCCAGAAAGGGCTCTGCTACCCAGGCTTGTTCTAAGGAGTTTGATCACTGTGGAATGGAATTTATTTTTATCACCTGGCAATAAACCCCTTACACAAACTTTTCCAAACAAAACCAAGCAGCAAACAACATTTCTGACATACTTCCAAGGTGGGCAGGTCCCTACCACAACAATTTTCCCCATGACAGCAAGTAGGGCTGGCTGTTTCTGTAGAAAGGAACATTATCCCCTTGTCTTCCATGGTGCCTGAGGATAACACTTTATTCACTGACTTTCCTTTGGAACACAACAGGACTTTCAAGTAGTATCTCTTGTCAAACTCAACTGATGGGATTAACCTGGTGTTCTGTCTTCATAAATACTAAGACTGAAATCAAACCTACTCCAAAGAGCTAAATAAAGAACCAGTTCTGCTCCATTACCAGGCTGCAAGGTCTGGACAGTCCTACTGTACTTTATCTGTTTAGTTTTTACTGTTATTTCCATATTCCTCAGAACATAACAACAAGGGGGCTACACAGGCAAACCAGTCCCTTCTAGAGTGCTAGAAGGCACCAGCCACCCAACAGTTCTCATAATGAGGAAGATTATTGCCTGACTATGCAAGTGTCATTTTCCTTCTGTCACTGTGCCTTGACAGAGGGAAGGTTGAATAATTATTCACGTTCCCAGGAGTTTGCAAAGGTAATACAAACCTAAATGAAACCAAAGAAGAACACAGTCACCTGAGCACATCAGCAAGTGCTGGAAGACCTTCTTTGGTGTTGCAAATCAAATAATAGCTAGTCCATTTGTAATCCTAAATTTAAATCAAAGAAACCCTCACAAATAAGACTATCTTCTCTATAACTTACACACCTGGTATCTTCCATTTGGACCCAGATAAATGGCTATCATGAGCTGAAGACATTGCATTCAAGGGGAGCTGCTTCATGGTACAAGATTGCAAGGTCACGTGCACAGAAGGTGAAGAAAAATCTCCATTGTAAGAGAAGTTTTATTTGCATAGATGCTAATGCCTTCATGAGGTTCAGAACAGCAGAGACACACCTGAGGTGGCCCAGCCAAGTCACTCTAAGCCATTCCAAGGCTAAGCAAAGGCCACTGGCAAAGATGATGGGCATTTGCTGCAGGAACCTTGCAGTGCTGCTGTGGTCACCCCACTTCTGGATCAGCAAACAGAATTCATGGATTTTGATCCACTCATTCCAGCTTGATCAAGCATTCAATTTCTTACTATACTACCTCGCTTTTATCTGTTGATAGAGACAATAACACTGGACTTGAGAAAACTTTGCCTGTCTTCCTTCTTTTCACTGCCAGCCCTACTTTTCCCAGCTACACATGAGAAAAAGAAACTGCAAGATTCTTTCAGTTCATTGAGATTGCACCTCCTGAACCTGACAGTAGGTTTAGAAACTATGAATTCAATCCCCTTGTGTCCCACAATGAACTTGTATCATTTATAGTCTTCTAGATATAGAGTTGAACAAATGACCCAGAACAGGTGACACAGGAACACGCTCTGGTGGGTTTGAATGTCTCCAGAGGGAGAGTCCATGACTTACCTGGACAGCTGTTCCAGTCCTCTGCCACCCTCAATGTAAAGAAGTGCTACTTCATGCTAAGGTGGAACTTTTTGTGATTTAGTTTCAGGCCATTACTCCTTGTCCTGTTGCTGGGGCATGCAAATGTTTCCTAATGGCCAGTCTGATCCTCCCCTGGCATGACTTTGGACCATTCCCAGTTGTGCTGCCCCTGGATCTCAGAGAGAACAGTGTAGCACCTCCTTCTCCACATTCCCTCCTCGGAAGCTGCAGAAAGCAATGCTTCCCATCCTCCATTTCTCTGAAGGAGACACTCAGCTGCTCCTTGTAGGACGTGCCTTCCAGCTCTTTACCAGAAAGTTCACCCTCCATTCCCCTGCTCTGGACATGTTTGAGGACCTTCAGATTCTTCTTCAGTGTTGGGGCCCAGCCCTGCACACAGTGCTCCATGTGAGGCTGCAGCAATGCTGACCACTATGGGATAAGCCCCTCTCTGGACCTGCTCGTCAGGCTGTGTATGATATCTCCAGCATGCAATTTGCCCTCTCAGCTGCTTGGGCACACTGTTCACTCCTCTTGAGCCTGCTGCAAACCTGCATCCCCCCAGTCCCTCTCTGCTCTTCAGCCACTCTTCTCCCAGTTTAGACTTGTATCCAGTGTTACTCCCTCCCAGCCACAGAAAATAGCCCTTTGACTACTTCAATTTCATGCCTGAGATAGCTCAGTGCTCCAATCCACCAAAATTCTCCTTTGAGGCCTCTTGCTCCTCAAGAAATTCAACAGCACCTTCCAGTTTGATATTATCAGCAAGCTTGCTAATGGGATATTCAATTCCTGACTCTAGATCATGGATCAAAATACTGAACAGTACTGGCCCCAGGGTTAAGCCCAAAGGACACCACCAGTAACCACTCACCAGCCAGGCACAGCCCGATTCACTACAACCATTCAAGCCCTGCTGTCCAGCTAGCTCTTCACACTGCACACCGTCAGCTAGCCCCTCCCAGAACTGGGCAACTGTCCAGAAGGATGCTGTGAGGGACAGTATCAAAAGCCTCACTAAAAGCCAGGAAATCTGCATGTACCACCTTCCCTTTATCAGCTTGGGGTGTGACTTCATCCTAGAAAGAAATCAAACTGGTTAAAGAGGACTTTTCCTCTGTGAACCCAAATTGAAGATTGCACTATTCTTCAAATGCTTTTCAGTAGTATTCAGTAGGACTTTCTCCATAATTTTTCTCCATAACTGAGGTTAGACTCACAGGTCTTTGTGTAGTTCTTTGTGTCTTCCCTCACACCTTTCTTGTGGATTAGAATAACATTGGCTTGCTTCCCAGTCAGCAGCGTGGCTTCCTACAGTAGCCACACAATCAGCAGACTGTAGCCTACAGCTAATCCTACAGATTGCTACCTGAGGCAATCACTTCCAAAAGAAGAACCACCAGAGAAACTTTCAAACCTCTGATACTCCTTTTCTTACTCCCAAACCAATCACTCTTCATCAAACAACCCAGCATACATCGGTAATGTGAAGTGCTGCCTTACTTTGATGTGGAAATCTCCAAACAGTTCGGTGAACTGAAAAGTCACATTGATAGCTCTGAAATCACCCACCACAGACTTTCCACACACAAACCAGATTTCTCATTTACTGTGGTGACCGAGGAGACCCATGCTGAGTAGGGAAATGTGGGCTCCCCCTCCTCCAAACACGTTTCTCAGAGCTGGACCATATCAGAGCAATGGCACAAATTCCTGTACAGGGAAGGTGGGAGCAGAACCCGCAGATATAAAAGGACTCACCCAATCTTTTCTCCAGATGTCTCCCCATCTATATACACTGGAAAATGTATTTTTGTCCAAATAAAAGGAAATTTCTATTTTGGGAAAGTACAGGATTAATCATTAGATCCCATGTTGCACCATGTGTTCAGATGCCTTCTTAGAGCAAAAGTTATTGCACAGAAGGAACTCATCAGCAGATCTTGCGCCTTTGATGTGCCCACCCTCTTGCTGAATTGCTCCCTTTCTCTATCTGCATATTTTTGGCAACACAGCAGCCCCTTCCACAGCACATTCTTTCTGTGTCACTGGTCTGGAATTGTGTAAATATTCTCTATTAAATCAACTGAAGTTCTCAGACTGCTGGAATAAGTCACCAAAATTCTCTTGTCAACGGCTTGTCATTGGATTTTCCTTCTTGTGAGGAAGAAGGAGGCTTTGCTCTCTCGGTGAAGGTTTTTCTATCCACGGTGCTTCACCAGGCTCCACTCTGCCAGAAACACTGAGATATTTGAGAGAGCATTTTTGGAGGTAACTTCAAGGCTTGAGCAGGGAGCACAAGATGCTTTGCAAGAAAGTTCAGTGCTGCAAAACTAATGCCTAGGCAGTGAGGTTTCACATAAACAAAGGGATTTTGGCTATTTTAGAGGTATCAGTCAGATGTTGGTGAAAGAGAAAAATGGGGAAGAAAGATTCCTGCACTACATTTTGTTCTGCTCTTTGCAGATCTTCCTGTAGTTTTCTCCTCACCTACCCAAGGAGATTTCCAGCATGGGAGGAGGAGTGCAATAGAGCTTAATAACTTATAAAGAGCTCGAAAACAGGGAATCTCTGAACCAACAGAGATGCATCTGTTCCAAGTTGTACTGGACATTGAAGAACATCTGTCCTCTTTATCTTTTATCTCTGCTAAAGCAGCCAACATCAGAAAAGCATCAAACATCCAGTGTGCAGCATCTTCCCATAAGCATGTTTTAAAGATAGAAGGTATTAAAATTCTGGTTGAAGGGAGATTGGAGTTAGCCATGGCACACTCACAGTGCTGGAGGGCCAAATATGGGAGCATCAGGGCAGTTTTGCATCCTTGTCTCACAAATGGTATTATTTTGATCCCATGAAGTTTCACACTTAGAATCTGAGAGTAAAATATTGTACACAGCAGAGAAACTTCTTGAAATAGTACCTTGAATGTAATCTTTGGGTACAGGCTCTGTAAAGACATTTTGGCCATGCCCCTCTCCCAGAGAAAAGATCAGCTTGTTTAAATGGAAAACTAGGGAGAACAGGAGAAGTAAAAAGCAATCTTCAAATGCATCTATTTGAAGGAAAACACACATCAATAAGGATATGACCTTAGTGTCAGATCAGTCAGGATTCTTAAAAACTTTTGTCAAGGATCATGTATGAAAGGTTTGTAAAGCAATAGATATGAAAGGGAATAAAAGGGGAGATCCCCTTTTCATCATCACTTGTGGTGACAGGCTGCCAACAGGGATTTCAGTTGCAAGGTCCAAAAAGAAAATACAGATGGATGAGCTGTTCGTCTGCTCACAAGTGACAGGAAGAATGATCTGCCCTAGGCATAAATGAAAAGCAGTAAACACAGAAAGAAAAACTCTTAATTCCAGTGGCACACAAAGAAACTGGAAAAACCACAGAAAAGCACAGATTGACAGAAAAACGTACTAGGAATTATTTGGGAGACATTAAGGGACAATGAAGAAAATATTCTATCCCTGAGAGGATGAGTGGCATCTGGGACAGAGTTAATTTTCCTCCCAGTAGTTAGTACAGTGCTCTGTTTGAAATTTAGGGTGAGAGTAATCTCAGGCTTTGTCTTGTGATAAAGTGAAAATGCCAAGACATGAATCACACATGAATGATACAGCTTTCATGTTGCAACATTAAATGCTTGAAACTGTTGAAATCTTTTAGTATTTAGAAACCTATATGTGCATCTTAAATATTGGTACATCACAGCAACAGAAAAAAAAAAAGAAATTATTTGGGCAAGTTTGAAGTTGCTTGCTAAGAAATTTTGCATTTAACTCAGATTCTAGGAAAGCGGCTGTGAAAGTCCTCAATTATTTATTTTCTTTGTTGTGCAGGCTCAGCTTCAGAAAAAAACCCAGCCAAGTTTGACTGTTATGAAGCCATCATCACTGAAATGTTCCTGTATTCAGTTATTCAAACATCAAGAGGCAGGTTGTAAGTTTTTATAAATTTTTCTTTGTGTGCTGCAAAGTTTTATACTGACTGTATTCAGACAGTTTGCATCCATGGGAGCCCACAAGCAAGCTCCTCCTGAGCTGTGCATGTTTCAGGCTATCAGCAGAGGTGAAGGGCAGACTTTCCTCAGGAATGCACAGGTCATGAATCCAGTCTGCTCACTAGGCAGGCAGGCAACCCTCAGTTTGTGTGTCCCATGGTGTTGGGGTGGCCCTGCAAAACCCCATGGGTGTGGTGCCTGTCACTGGGCAGTGCTGGCACAGTGAAGAGCCCAAAGCTGCATTTGGAGACAGGATCTGGGGGGAGGTGGAGGAGACAGGTTGTATCTGCATATGCAGATGTACACAGCATGTAGATCTGCAGAGAGGGCACAGTTCCACATGGAAAACAGCTCCCAAGAGGTCAGGGCAGTGGTGCTGGCCAGAGGAGGTCAGTTCTGTGTAGCAGTGATATGTTGAGTTTCTGTCAGGGAGAAAAGACAGTTTTCTCCTGCAGAGAAGCTGTTTGGAACCAAAGGGGACTACTGTCTGTTTTGTGTGAGCTTCTCATGCCTTAACACCCCTTCATGACAAGAAGAGAAACTACATGTAGGGAAATAAATCTACTTCATGCCTGTGCACAGCTCTGCCCTCGTTCTGGAGACATGCAACAGCTCTGAGGTCACAGAGCAGCAAGTGTTCTGAGCATGGGGGTTGGCTGCAGAGATCTCTGGCCTGACTTTGTCCAGCTAATGGTCAGAATAAGGCTGTGGTGGATGAAGAGGAAATATATCTGACTACTTTACATGGTCCAGACAAAGCTCAACATCAAACCCCTAATAACAGTTTCTTAGGGCCTGCATCTGGTGCATCACCCCTGGGGCCAGAGAACTCACAGGACATTCCAGGTGGGACCAGCACTAGATCCCAGAAACTCTGCTGTGCTTGTGCCAGCAGATTGAGAGAGGTGATCCTTCCCCTCCAACTCAGCACTGGTGAGGCCACAGCTGGTGTGCTGTGACCAGGTCTGGGCTTCCAAGTATGGATACACTGAAGAGAGTCCACTGAAGGACTGCAGATATGATGGAGAGTCTGGGGTATCTCCCATGAGGAAAGACTGGGAGATCTGGGACTGCTCAGCCTGGAGGAGAGAAGGCTTGGGATAGGTCTTATCAGTGTACACCTGTCAGGAGGGTGGGAAGAATTCAGTGCCAGACCCTTCTCAGTGTTGCACACTGACCATGAGAGGTGGCAGACATGAACTGAAGTACCAGGAAATTCTTCTTAAGCAAAAGGAGAGTCTTTGTCACTGCAAGACAGACTGAACACTGGGGCAGGTTGCCCAGAGGGGCTAGCGAGGGGTTCTCCATCCTTGGAGATTTTCAAAAGCTGTCTGTACACAGTCCTGAGCGACCAACTTGGCTGGCTCTGCTTTGGGCAGGGGGATTGCACTAGATGATGTTCAGGGGTCCCTGCCAACCTCAGCAATGCTGTGACCTTCCTTCTGCTGATGAGCTGTGAGACAAAGCTTTTTGGGACTTCAGAGAGCAGTGACACATCCTGTCCTTGGCAGTGTCCTGGAGGTGATTTACATTTATGATTAGCACAGGAGCATGGTCAGTTCTCCACTCTTCTCTCACCCTCTGACCCCTGCACAGCACTTTGGCACCACAGTGAAAGACAAACAAGAAAATGCTGCTTCATTGAAACAGCCAAGTGCCATTTGTGACTGTTGGACAGATCTTGAGGACCCAGGGGTGTCTCAGCGGAGGGGGAGCCATCAATCAAGTGGATCCACTGGGAGATACTCCTCTGGGAAAGGGGAAGGTCATGGCCACTGGCAGGACATGGCATTACAGGGCGCTCTTGCCATGGTGTGTGGAGAAAGTAACAAAAATTACAGATGAAGACTGTGTCTGCCTTCTTGCCCTGTGCTGTGCTCTCTCATGAGGCAGAGCACAACAGTCATCCCATGCCTGCTTCCTCTGCCCTCATATGGCATGCTGGTGCAGCTTTCTGATTGCTAATGTGTCCAAGAGATATCAGCTGATGATCAAATAATCTGCCCCAAGAGAAGCAAAAATCTGCGTGGCCAGCACAGCAAAGGAGAGCTCCATTCTTCAGAGGGTTCAGGCTCCTGGCTGGAACAGGCCCAGTTGTCAGTCCTCAGAACAAATGGATGGGAAACAATGAAATGAGGCTGCTTTACACCATTGTCCCACTATTGCTAATGTCTGTGTAGGAGAACACAAAAAGGGGTTAATCTAATTAGCCAGATTTACTCCTGGGACTAGTAGAAGTCAGCAAAATTAGAAATGCCCATTGTAAACCCTCTCCCAGGTTTACCAGCCTCCAGAGGCTGATGGAAGGGAGACAATATAATCCCAGGACAGGAGTGTTTGGTACAGTGTGTACCATCACACCCTGCCACGGGCATGGCACTCGGTCAAGGCATGCTGCAAAAGAGACTGGAAAAGCATGTCAGGTGTCCCCCTCAATGACAGCTACCCCAGGCTCCCTCTTCCCTCTGCTAATGCAACTCCCTTTGTAGTTTTCATTGCTGAAAGCTGGTCAGATTGTGAAATAATCAGCACTTGGAGCCCATTGTTTCTCTTGTCTCTGAGGAAACTCTGCTTTATATTCAACATCAAAACCAGCAGAATTTTCAGTGAGGGAAGTCCCCGCAGGTAGCAGCTAGGAAGCACCCAAAGTGGGAGAAGGAGAAATCTCTGCAGGAGAGGTGTTGGAAAGAGTTGTGCACAGTTAGTGAGATATGGAAGGCAAGGGGTCATTGAAAAAGCTATGCCAGTCTTTCTGAGGTGGACTTCTGGTGCTAGGTCACCAAGGGAGAGGAGTTAAATAGCCCATCCTCACATGGTGGGAGGGGAGGCTCAGCGCTTGCCAAGAAGGGACATGTTACTCTGCTCAGTGGTCTGAAAGTTGCTGTTAGCAGCTCTCAAGTTCTACTTGCTTTCGGGCAGCCCATGAGTACTCCACAGTGGAAAACTAGTCCTCCCACCCACTGCCAGCTGAGTAAAACAGGTGCTTTGTGGCAATTGTTTTTGCAAGGATGGCAAAGGAGTAGACATCTCTACTCTCACCTAACTTCCCCCCATCAGTAGCTCAGTGCCTGTGACCAGGAGCATTAAATCCAGCCATTCTGCTGTCGGCTGGGGTTTTTTTCAGTCCTGAGGACCAGAATCTCTATCTTTACAGGGTTCATAGACACCCCCCCCCACACTGGCCGGAGGCATCCTCATCCCTCATGCTATTAGATCCCTTGCAGCCTGACCCATTGCTTGCCCTTGGGAAGTACAAGCTGAAAGCAGTGCAGCCAAAGAGCCTATGTTCAAAAATTCCCTTCACAAGCCCAACTCAGCCATCTTTGTGTTGCTATAGCAGCCCCTGGAAGGGCTTTTTGCTCACTAGAGCATTTCTGTTTCTTGATACCTGTCACCCAGCTCCCTCCCAGAAAAATCCTATCACAACAACAGACCCAGGAGGAGAACGGATCTGCTCAGGGCCTAGCCACTGATCCATCTCTGTGAGAGAGCACCAGCTAAAGGGAGAGGAATCTGCAATAGGCAGGAATTTCAGCCCAGCTGAGCTCTACAATGACAAAGGGATCACCAGCTGAGCAGTGGTTTTGGGGCCTAAGTTCAATACTGGAAGGACAAGTGCCGCTCTCCACAATGCTCCCTACTCATGCCAAGGTCCTGTGATAAGGTTCTCTCGCTCAAGCTTCCCACCAGGCATTTAACCCTAGCCCAATACACAGAGTCCCTCTTTTAGAAAACCCCCCTCTGGGCAGTCCCCCATCCTAAAGCAGATGAGAGCCATCCCTCCCACTCTTTCATGCACATGCCCAAGGAAATCTCCTGCTTTGCTTCAGTCTGGTACTGGCACCACTCTTATTCATGCATTCAGATTCACTGGCAAAACCACTAACCTGGAACCAGTGCTGGCAGCCAAGCAGAGAGAGCAACGAGTTGTTTTCGTCTTGGGGGATTATTCTGTGTTGTTTTGTTCTCCAATTCTTTCAAAGGCAAGAAGCAGGATTTTCTCCCTAGAAAGGTACAGTGTTGGCAGAGAGCTCTGAGCAGTACCTCCTGAGAGAGGAAAGGAAGACTGTATATGCTCAGGATACATGGCAGAAAGGGGTGGGGGAGTGGCATGTAGGAGGAGACAGAAAAAATCTTTGATGATTGCACCAGACCAGAGCACAGAAAGCACCTGTCACCAGGAGGTTGCATAGAGCCCTTACTGGGCTTCACAGTACCACTGGGTTTGCACTTTCTTCTGCCTCCTCACACAAGCTTTAAGGAGTGAGCAGTAACAGAGGGCAGGGTTAAATGAGAATCAAATCTCATCTGCGTTGCACTCCTGCCCTTTACAAGGGCTCCTTCTCCAAGGGAGGCTGCATGCATAAGTCAATCCAGCAGCAACAGTTGAGTACTGGACAGACAGGTTCTCCACTGGTCCAGTCTGTGTGCACAGGACCTCTGAGGTCCAGACACACCACTTTGGTTTGTCCAGATTAGCCTTAGGGGATAGACATATGTCTGTGCCTCAGCCAAACTGCTGCAGTTTCCCTTTGATGTTTTAGGCACATCATAAGGAGGAATCAATTCTCTGACCTTGCAAAGGAAATGCAGTAGCTGTACAGTCTGTTAGGGAGACAGAGTCTGATTCCAAGGAAGCAGGCAAAACTTCCACTGCTCACTGATTACTTAAATATTGATTCTCGATGCTGTTTCGAAGATAAAAGTCCCACATTCCAAAATTCCAGTCAGTGCTCTCTGTGAAACCAGACCACAAGTCAGGTTACAGGTGTGAGCACCACACAGCCTATGAGGCCTGTGAACGGGGCAGAGTGAAAAATTACATCCAAAAATCAAGCCACAGCACTACAGTTACAGCAGCACCTCTGTTTCTAGCCCTACCAGATACATGATGCACAATGTGTATATCAGCTGTTTATTGAAAGTAGCCTTCTCCTTAATTCAGGTGGCCCCAGTTTTGCTGTGAGTTTTGCTGCGTGCTCTGGCTTTGGCATACCGAGGCTGATATGTTGTGTCTGCATCTGGAACTTGTCATGGAGTTTGAACTCATCCAGTCAGGAGTAGGTCAAAGCCAAAGTGTCATACTCATTTTAAAGATAACCCTGGAAAATAAATCCCCCCAAATCTTGTGTCCCCGTTAGCTCAGTAGGAAGAGGAGAACTGGACCTCTTCAGCCTAGGTTACAGAGAGCAACTCCCAGCACCAACTGGCTTTTTCAGGCATTGATCATAGAATTGTTTAGGTTTGAAAAGAACCTTAAAATCATTGAGTGCAACCATAAATCAGGATGGTGATTAGATGGAACTTCACTCAATGAGCCACTGGAGTCTGGGTTCTTGACTGTCTCTGTCATTCTCCCTTGTTTAAACTTGCTCCAGACATAAGCCATCACTGCATTAGGAGACAAGGACACACTCTCCGAACCCAATAAATTGCTTGGTCTTCACTTGATTCCATGGCTCACACAGCACTAATGGCCCTAATCTTCCTATTGAAAGTTCAACAACAATTCAGTCATGCAAGCGCCAACTGAGGGCTGTAAATTCAAGTACTGTGCCCTGCAAAGTTTCAGTCATCTTTCCAGAAAGACACATATTGGAATGGGCTAGACAAGAAAAAACTTTAATTCCAGAATTGATGTTTCTGGTTTTGGGGAATAGGTGCACACTGCCTGTACCATGCACCAAAACCCTCCTGCAGAAATGTGGCCGAGAGCCAGTCCAGCCACAGAGGTAAAGGGAGACAGACTGTGGTGGCCCAGCCTGGTACACGGTTGATCTTCTTTGCTTCTTCTGCTGGTTCACATTGGCCATTACTGGGGCAGTCCCAGAGAAAGGACATCTCCTGTTCCTCATGTCCCTGCTTCTGGCGTAGCTTGGCCAGAAGCTGCTCTTTCAGAAGGGCCCCTGACAGCACTGCTGGCTACTGCTGGAGGCTGATGACTTGTAGCAGAGCACTGCTGCCCTGGACAAGTGCATTTCTGGTGCTTCCCAGAGAGCTGCAGAGCAGCCACACACTTGGCCACCCCTTAAATGCTGCTCTATTCCTTGATTCCACCTCAGGCAGCAGTGTTTGGCTAACAGTGAATTGTTGTCCTTTCCACCTTCTATGCCTGAAGTTCAGCTTGGCTCCTAGAATCTGTGCTAATTCTTACCCTGGTTTTTAGTCCCCTGGTTAGCACCCATAGACTTTTTAAAGTCATAAATGTGCAGTGATAAGTGCCTTAAGCCTATTTTGGCAACTTTTTCCGTATTTCAACTTGTACCTGTGGCAATTTCCAGACAAGTTTGAGTTATTAAATAGGACACAGAGAAGCAGCCTGAAGCTATAGAGGAGGTGAAGAGCTCTGCTCCCTCAGGATGGAGCTGCTGATGCCCAGGCAGTCTTTCCAGGATAGAGCAATCCTTGGGGAACAAACCCAATGGTCAGCTAACTCCCCCAAGTCTTTTTTCATTCTATGAGTGCCAGGCACACTTATTCATCCACAGCAGAGGCCACATGATGCTCTAAGTTTTCAACAGTGGGTAAAAAGGAAACTCACAATGTCACCTTGTGAGAGGCAATGAGAAAAGACATGACAACTGCACTTCATATCATGGACTCACCTTACAGAGGGTGTTCTGCTGCTATCCTTGCACAGCTGCTTGAAGATAAAGGAAGGGTTTGACAGGAAACAGCCTGGAATAGCTTTTCAAAATCAGCTCCCTGAAAATTTCCTCCACAGAGCACCTTTCAAAATGATTTATGCTAATTCCACAAGTAGACAAAAATGTTACATAGGGACAAGGCAGTTTGTTTTGCACCTTCTCTGTGTTTAAATACAGCCTCAGTCTGTATTGATGTCCTTTTCTCTAGTCCTAGAAATATGAGCCAGACACAGTTCAGGTGATAAAAAGGGGTACCTTTATGTAAGAATCCTTAGGTGCACAGCCCGTTAGGTGGAAAACACCAAAGGTGCTTGTTCCGTGTGTACAATTTTTATACTGCAAATTAACATATCTGACAAGGGCCCTACAATTATAAGTACACTCAATGAAGTAATGCCCCTCTAGCTCTAACACCTTCTAAATTCTCCTCCCTCAGATGAGGACCAGGTCCTGTTTATAAAAATAAGTCCCGAAGAGAACCTTAATTTCAAAGGAGAACCAAGATAGCATAAGGGTCCTGGAATTTGTTTTGTCTTTCTGCCTAGGAAAGTAGTGAAGCTAAATTACAATAATAGACTATGAAGCTGCAAATATAAGTGTAAAGAATACAGAAAATAGAAAAAAGGTATAAATCCAGACGGCATCAGTATCTCTGCCCAAATTGGAAAGACCCAGCTCCTAAACAAGTGAAGTTCTGGGCCAATAACTCTTGAGAAAAATTTTTACAAAGGGCTTGTGTATCTAAAGGAGAGGTTTTCAGGTCTAGCAGAACAATTGCTTCTTTATCATCTCTGCTTTTTAAAAAAGACTGATTTCTATTGGATCTTTAAGAAGCAAAACACCTAAAAATGCGCTAAGGGTTTACTCATTATCACCTTATTACATTACTCACAATGTAATAAGATAAATCTCCTGTGTGAGTCTCTGTTAGAATGCAGTTAGTGTCCAGTTTGGACAAAACCTGGAAGAGGCATTGAGGCTGTGGGGCTGGGATACAAAACCCAAGTAGATGGTTGTATCCACTGTCCCACGGCTTTCCTGGCTTCCAGCAAGCACTTAGCATATTAGCTGTTTGAAAGTGCTTGATTTCTCTGAACTGCTGGAAAAATCCCTTCAGGACCATGATGTAGGGAATGGCAGGTAGGTGTGACAGCACTGACCTGAACATGTGGTGACTGGGAGGATGGATATGGAGCATCCATACCTAGACCTGTCCTAGGACATGGATACTTTCTGCTGGAGTGTAAAAAGCCACTGGGATCTTCCCTGCTGCTAATTGTCGTGGGGAAAGATGTGATTTCTTTGTGTGTTAAGCAATCCTTCAGCCCTCCCTTCCCTAGATTTTGCAATTCTATAGTCTTGTTCTCCTCGTTACAGTAACCTTAATTTGGGGGTTGGTATTAATTCTGTCTCCTGCATTGCTCACTGGCCCTGGGAACGAAGTCCAATTATGCAGCGGCGACCTTCATTACAAGTTAGCAGACTTTCTGCAAATGAACTTCCTTCATGTTTCACAGAGCTACTCAAATAATGGAATTTCCTTCCTATGGGAAATGCCAATCTTTCAGCATCTATTTTTGCCCTATTTTTTAACAAAAAGTCAAAATTTCAACTCTTACCACACATGAAGCTCAGGAAAATTCAGAAATATAAAGAAATGTTTTGCTTTGGATCAGACTGATGTAAATCTACTCCTACCTGAGCTGTAGTATTTCTTCATGTGAGTTACCTCATTTTTTATAGACTACAGGTCTCATGGTGCTCTGAAGTGTTCCGGTGTAGCCAAGCTGCTATGGTGCATTTTCCTGGATGTAGCCTGAAGGGAGAAGCAAAGGCCAAGGAGAACAGGGTCCAGAGAGCTAAAAGAGAAAGAGCATGTGATGCCATTCTCACTGACAATATCTGTCAGGACATTTGGTTAGAATTTCTGCTGGGACAACAAAACAAAGACAGTGAAGCTAAAAAATTGTATATCCAGTGACAAAAATTATTACCCTCAAATTTTGCCTGGGTAGTTTCAACTGATGAGTGAGATAAAGTTTTGTGAATTTCTGAAGTTTCTGTCATTCTAAAGGGCTCTCATTTTCTTCTTGTCTCTGCTGAGAGTGTATGTGACTGAGGCATTTTAGCTATTTTGAATCCCAGCTTGTGCTCCCTGCTTCTTCCAGGTGCATTAGGAATTTGTGCTATGCACTCCTAGGAGTTCTGCCTTGGGAGTTCGTGTGATTTGTTATGTACATTTTTTTTTTTTTAGCAATCCCTGTAAATCACTCCACAGGCACAGCCAGTGTGAATTGCAGATTCTTACAATGGTTACTCTGATGCCTGACTTTTCAAAAACACATTTTCCTCAAACAGTTTGAGGAATTGCACTGCCAGTACCACTGGAAAATAAATCCCTGCCCCCATCCTGAGAGGTTCCCTGGTGGAAACTCACCTGATTCACCCAGCATGACAAGAAGGGTAAGGAGTCATTTTGATTTTCTTCCCTGCCCTAATCCAGCTCTGACTCTTCCTCCCAGCCCCATGCTTGTCTGCTGCACTACAAACTAGCAGTTGATCTCCCTGACCTACTTGAGACTTGATTCAGGTTTTATGTCACAAACAAGTTCTTTCTAAAGACCTTTTTATTTGCACTTGCCTTATTGTATTTGTACATTTAATTCTACTGTATTTTGTGTTTTACCCATGACTTGGGAATGTAGCTTTCTTCCACTGCTTGTGCTGCACAGAAATAATTCCAGTGTCAATGTGGCACTGTGTTTTAATTTCATTTCTTCCTTTCCATGAGCAGGCTGCCTCTCTCCTTCCTTCCCACCTCTGCTCTGCCTGTTGCAGCCTGCGGTTGGCTGTGCTTTCTTCTGCACAATTGGCCTCCCTGGTTCACAGGCTCCCAGGTTTAGCAGCTCTCTCCACTGCACTGCTGTGGTTTCTGTGCAGAGTGGAGTTTCAACAGACATCAGCTGCCTGGCTGAATATCAGCACAGAGTTTATGTTCTTTATCACAGTAGCTGGGAAATCACTTTCTGCTTCTGCACTAGATCAGTCATAAATGCAACATACCAGTGATGCCTCTTCTATGTGTTATTGGCATTTTAACTGTTACATAACTCTTTACACCTATATGAGATTCTTCTTTATTACACTAGGCAGTTTTCTTGCACTCACTCATAAGTTTGGACTGAAGCTGAATTCTACACGTGCCCAATTGCTCTGGCTGCTCTACAGAGAGACTTGCAATGTGACCTCACAAGTGAATTGACAACCGGTAGAAGCATTTCTCAGGGCCCACCTTTGAAGCACTATGAAATACATTCTGCCAGAATGACCAGTGGCACGACTCCCATGGATTGCCCTTACAAATACATTATTTCCTCTTGAAACTCAGGCGAAATCTTCCAATAAGAGAATTTCCTGCTATGGAGAAGAGCAGACTTCAATACAGCACAAGGTGGATGTGCCTTGCCAGAGATGTAGAAGAAAGCAGTGTAAATATGAAGACTATTCCTTTCTCCAGACCATTATTTCTGAAAACTGGTATCTGCCCAGGAAGAGGCATTTCAGACAGACATGTTAGCTGAATACCCACAACAGACTGATACGAATGCCATCTGACTTTATCCCTTCATCTCCTGCTTTGTCTTACCTCACTCCATTCCTTCTGAGTCATGCTTTCAAATGGTGAGGATCAAACCTTAGGTGTGGTTTTTTCCATGGTCTCCACAGTATCATTCAGTCTGAAAAAGCCCTCTGAGATCATCAAGCTCAGCCATTCCCCCAGCATTGCCAAGCCCAAATCTAACCCATGCCCCCAAGTGCCACATCCTCATGGCCTTTAAATCCTTGTAGGGATGGTGATTCCACCACTGCCCTGGGGATTGTGCCAGGGTTGGACAGCCCTTCCAGTGAAGAAATTTTTCCAGTCTAAACCTCACCTGGTGCAGCTTGAGGCCATTTGCTACTGTCCTGCCCCTTGCTCCCTGGGAAGGGAGTGAAACCCCAACCTGGTTCCACTTTCCTGTCAGGGAGATGTAGAGAGTGATAAGATCACCTAAGCCTCCTTTTCTCCTGGATGAGCCACTGCCAACTCTCTCAGCTGCTCCTCATCAGATTTGTGCTCCAGACACAGTTCCCTTCTCTGGACAGGCTCCAGCCCTTCAATGTCTTTCTTGGGGTGAAGAGCCAAAAACTGACCCCAGGACTTGAGGTGCCCAGCACAGGGGGACAATCACTGCCCTGGTCCTGCTGGCCACACTATTGCTGGTACAGGCCAGGTGCCGTTGGCCTTCTTGGCCACCTGGGCTCATGTTCAGCCCCTGTTGACCAGCACCCACAGGCCCTTCTCTGCTGGGAGCTTTCCAGCCCCTCTGCCCCAAACCTGGATTGTTCTGTGGGGTTCTTGTGACCCAAGGGCAGGGTCTGGCCCTTTACCTTGTTGGCCTTGGTGCATTGATCCAGCTGTCAAAATGCCTCTGCGGAGCATTCCTGCCCTCCAGCAGATAAACATCCCTTCCAGCTTGGTGCCATCTGTGAAATGACTGAGGGTGTCCTTGATCCCCTCATCCAGATCATCGATGAAACCCTTATATAGAACTGTGCCCAAAACTAAGCCATGGGGAACACCACTGGTTCCATCTGGATGTGACTCCATTCACCACTACTCTCTTGGTTTAGATGTCCAGACAGCTTTTACCCATCAAAGAGCCATGAGCAGACAGTTTCTCCAGAATGCAGTGGGAAACGGTGTCAAAAGCTTTACTAAGGTTGAGGTGTACAACATGCAGAGTCTTTCCCTCATCCACTAAGCAGAGCACCTTGTCACAGAAGGAGGTCAAGCAAGACCTGCCTTTCATAAACCCACGCTGGCTGGGTCTGATACCCTGGCTGTCCTACATAAGCCATGTGACAGTTTAAGATGATCTGCTTCATGACCTCCTCCAACACTGACGGGCCTGTAGTTCCCTGGATCCTCCTTCCAATCCTTCTTATATGCATGCCTCTCATTTGCTGACTTCCCATGACCCAGGCCTCTCTGGCTGACTGGGAACTGCTGGTAAAACACATGAGAGAGTGGCTTGGTGAGCACTTTTGTCACCTCCTGCAATACCCTTGGACTTATGCTGGTCTAAGTAGTAGAGCAGGTCACTGGCCATTCCGTCTTGGATTATAGGGCCTTCATTCTGCTCTCCATCTCTGTCTTCCAGTTCAGGGGACTGGGTACCTTGAGGACAACTGTACTTGATATTAAAGACTGAGGCAAAGAAGGCATTAAGTACTTCAGCCTCTTCCTCATCCTTTGTGGCAATGTTTCTCACCGCATCCAGTAGGGGATGGAGATTCTCCTTGGCCTTCCTGTTGCTGATGTATCTATAGAAACACTTCCTGTTATCTCTTACAGCAGTGGAGAGATTAATTTCTAGCTGAGCTTTGGCCCGTCTAAATTTCTCCCTTCATAACCTCTCAACAACCTCATAGTTGTTCCCTGATTCCCTGCCCCTTTTCCCAGAGGTGATAAATGCTCTTTTCCTCCCTGAGTTCCAGCCAAATTCCTCTGTTCAGCCAGGCCAGTCTCTTCCCTGCCGGCTCGATTTTCGGCACATGGGGACAGCCTTTTCTTGCACCTTGAAGATTTCCCTCTTGGAGAATGTCCAGCCTTCCTGGATCCCTTTGCCCTTCAGGGCTGCTTCCCAAGGGACTCTCCATCAGTCTCCTAAACAGACCAAAGTCTGCTCTCCAGAAGTCCAAGGTGGAAGTTCTGCTGTCCCCCTTCCTTATTTCTCCAGTATCAAAAACTCTGTCCCTTCATTATCGCCGTGTCCAGACGCTCTCAGCTGTCACATCCCCCACCAGTCCTTCTCTGCTCACAAACAGCAAGTCCAGCAGGGCAGCTTCCCTGGTTGTCTCACGTACCACCAGTTCTCTTCCACACACTCCAGGAACCTCACAGACTCAGTTTTCTCTTCACTGAGTTGTATTTCCAGCAGACATCTGGTAAGTTGAAGTCCCACACAAGAACAAGGACCAGTGATTGTGGGAATTTTTCCAGCTGCTTATGGAATATTTTGTCAGCCTCTTCTTCCTGGTTGGTCAGTCTATGACAGCCATTGACATTCTCCCTTAACCATAAACATAAGCATTCAACCTTATTGTGATACCTTTATCAGCCCAAAATGCACACTGAAATGCACACATGATATAGGGCTATGGCACTTTTAAAAGTTTAGCATATGAGCATAATTGACAAGAATCCCCAATTAGAAATACAGTTAATGAAGTAATTTCCCCCTTGGTTCAGCCTCCAACTGAAGCCTCCCCCCTTGGTTCTAGCCCCATATTGTTTATGTTTAAATACAAAGGAAAGCAGAAGAATGGCCTTGGTTCACTGAAGAAGCAAGATTAGAATAGGATTCCAGGAATGTGTCTGTCTTAACAGAGTACTAAAAAAGTACTGAAGTAAAGTAAGAAACTATATAACTATTCAATATAATAATAGTCTACAAAGCTACGAATATATGAAAAAAATATAAAAAGCAAAAATCTTGTGGAATCAATTTCCATCATTAAGCCTGAGGCAGTCAAACCACTCCCTCACACACAGGGTTACGCCAACACTTCCCCTTCCTTGCCTGTCCCTTCTGAGATGTCCACAGCCATCCATTGCAGCACTCCAGTCATGTGAGTTACCCCATCATGTCTCTGTCATGGCAACTGTGTTGTAGTTTTCCAGCTGCACTGTGGCTTCCACCTCCTCCTGTTTGTTGTCCATGCTGTGGGTATTGGTGTAGGTGCACTTCAGTTGATCTATTGATCTCACCACCTTTTTGGAGGGAGAAGCCCTAATTCCTTCGTGACCATCCTCAGATGATTCCATGGTTTCTAACTCATCAGTAACCCTTGCTTCTCTGCTACCACATTTATCTCCAACCTTTCCCAAGCATGGAGATGCAGACTGAAGTACTACACTAGCACTCCATCCCTCTAACATCAGGGTGCTGCCTCCAGACTTATCTCTAGTGAGCCTGGGTTATTCACCTTTGTAGTTTTTCTCACTTTGTCTTTTCACTGCTCTGTTCCCTCCTCAGCAGCACTTTCCTGCTGCTCTTCCCTAACTCCACAGCCTCCCTGCCACCACAGGTGGGTGATGATGATGATGTAACAAAGAATGGTTAGGGAGAAGGGAATCCCACCCAAGAATAAGAGTTGGTTTCTTAGGAAGCACAGGTTATTGGGTTGGAAGTAATCACTCTGGAACAGTTTCTGGCTTGAGTAGCCCAAGAATCTTCAGTACAGTATGATGTTATCCCATAGGACAACCATGGTAGTAGAAAGGCCAAAACTGGAGGAGCAGCTGTGTTGAGAGGACCTACATTTAGATTACTCTTTATTGTTTGAAGGCATTTTTTATGTAGCAAAGCAATTTTTTTAAAAAGCAAACAATCACTGGCAGTGGTAGTTGCAGTCTTCTGAACAGTAATGGACACAATTTTTATTTGGTCTGAGTGTGGTTTGTTTCTGTGGCTGAGACTCTGCAATAGAGCACCTTCATGTATCCCCTGTTCTACATCAAAAGACTGAAATGTCTGAACTGGCAATTATTTCAGGGGAATAGCTTGCATGATTTTTCAACAACAGCATGTGACTTTCATTTAGGCATCTTCTATTAATAAGTTGTATAAACCAGAGGATGTCACAAAGTCTTTTTATTGCTTCAAGTAGCTTGGTCTGATACTGCTATGGGCTGTCTGCCTTCTCTGAGCTGGGAAAACAGGATGGAAAGGCTTCACTTCTGCTGCTCTGATGATATATTTGTCCAGATTTTACTTGGCCCATTTTGTTTGCCATTCTCCATATGGTGTTACTATTGGCATTGTGCTCTTCTCCAACAGCCCCCGATGCTGTGTATTTGTATATGTATTACAAGGACAAAAGGGACCAAGTGTGATCATCTAATCTGACCTCCTTTTTCAGGACAGGAATAGCCCTGTGTTAATTAATTTTCTTTTAAGTAGAATATACTATTTTAAAGAAATTTTAGAACCTGCATTACTGTCTTTTGGTGGTCATGAATTCACCACAGTTTCAGGCAAATTATATAAGCCTGAGTCTACCTGACCCTAGAAATGATGCATAATCACTGTGAAGAAGCAGTCAGCTACTGCTGTAGAGGAGCTGAACTGAACCCATTAATGCTAATGGTAATGCTGACATTGACACACCAACATGCTGTAGCTTAATCACCACAGATAAGCAAACACTCATGCATACAGCACCTGCAGTCAGTCTAAGAGACTAAAGTGCAAATGAGGTCTGTGGTATGAACATCTTAGTCAAGGTGGATGATCCTGCAGCTATCACTGGGACAGAAGCACCTCCAGGTTTTCTCCAGATGCACCCTCAAATCATCACTTCCCTCAGCACAGGGAACATGATTCCTCTTCCTCTCCTTCCGAGTGAGATCTTAAACTACACACTGAAGTGTTAGGTTGACTTCTGGGGTTTGATTTTGCAATTTGGCTTCCATTGGGAGTCTACCATGTTATTCAGTGGCTTTCTGGAAGGAGAAGAATTAAAAACCACAAGGATTCAGAGAATGCAGACAGCTCTAGAGGAAATCTACACCATTGGCTTTCCTTCACTGAATTGCAGAATCCCCTAAAACCATCTGCTTTCAACCATTCCTCATGGACTTTGTATTTCATTCTCTCTAGTTCTCTCTAGAAAAAGCACTCTATCTCTCTCTTCTCTTCAGAGACTTTATTTCACACTGTTAATGACACTCTTCTGTCATGTTTCTTAGGCTTCTAATTTTGACAAAACATCTGTTCACCTTGGGGTAGAGCCTTGCTGTAAGGCCCCCAAGTGGAGAACTCAAAGGATCCCAGATCCAGCAGGACTCTCCAAATCTTCCCTATTGTGGATCATCTCCTGGAAGCTATATCAGAAAGATACAGGATCTCCTCTTTCAGACTGCAGGTGACACTATGTGCATCTCCTTGCCAAACTGCCTTTGTAGTCAAATGATATGTTATACCAAAGGCATATGTAGCTATCTGCCTATTTTTGTATCTTGTCCTGTCAGCAAGATCTCTGCCAGATCACTCTTTTATATATTAGTATATTAACATATTAATGCAGTCTGAAGTCAATAAGCTAGCTTTTAAATTAACCGTTGAACAGGTTCAGCTTCATCATCTTTGCTCTTTCTGCTACATCTTTGAAGTATTACAGGGGGAAGCATGGCTGGCAGAGCTGATGTCTCAGGGATCTGTTTGCCCCCTTTGGTGCTACAGAAGGGTTTGTTGAGCATACTTCACCTACTGATACTGCTCAGATTTGGTGCCTGGATCTCCCTGGCCTGTGCAGGCAGCATGCACAGACTGTGCTGGGCTGTGATTTGGAAGGTCTCCATACATGGGTAGGGTGCTCCAAGTTGGCTCCTGCACCGGCTCACAGCACAGTTGTGTATAGGCAGTCACACTGTATGGGATCCCTCCTTCCTCCAACCAAGCATCCTTTCCAAATTCCCACACAGGGAGTTCTCTCTCCATCCCCTCTCATCAGTCACAAACCAGATGGATCATGATGCCTGTGGGTGTTAGGCTCAGGCGGGCGTGTGGGGCTCAAATCCTTGCTCAGAAAAGCTTGGAGTGGTGCTGTGCTGGCTGCACGCTGTCAGCAGAGGAAACACAAGCTATCCCACAGCTCATTACAGAAACTGAGCCAGAGGGAAGGCACGTTCCCAGCTTATCAGGCCATCTCCTCTGTGAGCTCTCTGATCTACTTTCCCAGTGATTGTTCCTGACCTACGAGAAGCCCCTGAGAAATCTCACCGTTCATAGCCTGCAGCTAAATGGGCATCTGCAAACAGCCATGGTGGGGAGACAGCAGCATGGCACGCAAACTCTGATTAACCAGATGGAAAATTCCACTCTCTTCATCACAGCACACCATGCTGAAGAACTAAAGAAGCAAACCAGTCATGTGTTTATCTGCTCGCCAGGCTGCTGCTCTGCTTTGGTCCCATGAATTGTGCACATTTGCCAGGATACCTGCACTATCTGCTCAGCCCTCTTTTAGCACTGTGATAAGTACCTCTGGAACAGCATCTTGCCTACTTTACTCTGCTCTGAAATATTTTTTTAGCACTGCTGACAGTCAATGCAATACAACTTAAAGGGTGAGGCTCCAGTATGGGGACCAACAGAACTGACCTCTCCTTCAGCTCTGGCCATGCTGTGCACAAGAAATCTGTTCCTCTAATGCTTGCACTCCTTGCACCTCTGCTAAGTGATCAGCTCTGGACATATCCTCATCCTGGGTTAACTCAAACCCTGCTACCTTGTGTAAAATTGGTCAAACTTACAGGCTCTTCTTACTTAAAGACATGAATTATAAAGTGACTAATGAATGCCAGCCTTTCAAGAATTCAGGAATCCCAGCTGACGGTCTGAAAGCCTTTGTGTGCTCCCAGCAATCATTGCTTTGATTTATTTGCCCTTCCCTGTGCTTCCCCACACACAAAGACACTTACCTCTCTGATCTGCAGCTGCGCTCACAGCAGGTTCCTTTAGTTCCCTGTGAAGAGGTGAGAAAAGCATGTGGGCAGAAAAGCCTTGTCGCACAAGCTACAATGTCATTCAGGTCACCAGTGTACAGCCGGTGCTAACCAATGGGAATAAATCCCATGGGAATTACACAGGTGTAAATCCTGGATTCTGTGCTTCACACTGTGAATGTACTATTGCTGGTTCCCTTGCAATACTATTCAATGAAATGATACTAAACCAGCAAATAAAGAATTATTAACATATAATATTATTCCGACTCTCCACTCTAACACTCCTGTACCACGGAGTGTCTCACTTGCTAATGCTGAGGAGGCACCCACTGCCTCTGATCCCAGCAGGGAAGAGGAAATGCAGAGCAAGTGGCTCCAGAAAGGATCCCGATCTCGGCAGGGAAGGAGGCTGGTCGTCCACCTCAAGCAGAAACATGCTTAGGCACAGCCAGAAAGGGGAAAGAAGTGTTCTCTGAGGGATTTTACTTAGGTACGAAGTAACAGAGTTATTTAGTAAGGCTTCAATTCCATTCTATGTTTCCCTTGGATGAGATTTTATATGTATATATGTTTCATTCACATGTTTAAAACATTGTCTCAAAAACTAGCTGATGGGGGAGCTCTGTTAGCACTTTCCAGGTCAGATAATTTAAAATGGGGTTTCAGAAAAGAGAATGAAATTTAAAGAAGTGGTGCTTGCTCAGTCTAACCAACCGGGCATCTAGCACAAAAAATTACATACTGAGTTCTGGTTAAAATGCATATTTTGCATAGCTGTCAGAAAATGTAAAAGATTGATAGAAAGCAGTGACATAGCCAATATGTTGCCTTAGGCAGTTCAGCTCCTTTTCAGCCCAAGAGCAAAGCTGCTTCTTGAAGGTCAGAAGTGTACAACTGTCTGTTCACAAAACCTGGATTCATGTAAAATCTGTAAGGGCAAATTATATTAGTGATATCCCTTACCCTCATTCCCTTTTCTGTGATGGTGGGAAAGGTACTAAATCTCTGAAAACCAGAAATAAGGAAGAGTATTTCTGATCCTTTCAAGTCCCTTAACATCTTTAATTCCTCCCTGGATCAGGAATTCTGCCCACATTTGGGATCTCCTGTATGATTAACAAAGTCTTCATGCAAAATTGAGCAGAGTATTACCTTTACAGGGTGCTCGCCATACCTTCACACTGTAGACCTGGTAAAGCTTGTGCAGGGCTCGGGGGAGGGGGAGCTCAGACTGTCTCAGGAACCAAGCTTTGCCTGCTCAGGTCGAATGACAGGCTCTGCCCACTTCCAACCACACAGTAACGCCAGGCACCGAGCTTTTGAAAAGGGAAAGAAATCCTTTGGAGAGGAGGGGTTAGCCACAAACCTCACATCCACAGCTTCGTTCCTTATTCCTTCTTTGTGCCCGTGACTCCTCCTGGCCCCAGCGAGGGAGGCGCTTTGCACTCCCAGCCCGAGGCCGGGCGGCTCTGGGGTCAGGGCAGGCTGCAGGTGGCGGGTCCGGCTTGGCCCCAGCGCTGGGCACGGCTGGAGCACCACCCGGAGGGCTCCGGGAAACGCCGGGCAACGGAATCTGAAAGCAGAATACAAACAACAGCCAGGACGCCTTGATAGGGAAGATGTGTGCTGAGGTCTTTAAAAACAATTCCATGGGCTGACGTCTTTGAAATGGGTCTTAATGTCTCCACTAAATTCAAGCAGTAGGTTTGTTGCAGAGCCCCGACAGTCTGACTCCTGAAACAGACTGTCTTGGGCGAGGGGAATGGGATTCTGCACAAGCCTGAACTTCTGAACTTTGGGGTGAAATCACAGGTTCAAGGGGGGATATAGGGTAGGCAATTCGGGAAGGCTGTACCTTCCAAGCACCTCAGCCAATGGGGAAAGGAAGAGGGAATGGTGTGGCCCGGAGTTTAGGATTAAACGGAGGCTGCGCCCTCCAAAACCTCCAGAGAGACCCCACAGGTTTATGCACCAGTGGACTCTCTCCTTTTACTTGAATAAAATCGCAGGACTCCTCTGTCTCCTTTGTGGACATTGGCTTCTCATAGCAAGATTTTACACACAATTGTTTCTCTCCAGTTTGGAGGAACCAGTTTCCACAGACTTGACTGTAGGTGAAAGCCAGTGATGCAATCTGCCACAGGGTACTCTGCACTTTTCATAGCCTGCCTTCACTACTATGGCCATATTGTTTGCAGCCTTCCTACCTCCATCAGGATCATACTGTTAGCAAGGAAGTGATGGCTCAATTATATAGCAATTTTGTATTTCTAATTATTTTAGGCCAGTGAGATGGAAGGCAGTCAGCAATGCAGCTTTGCAGAGAACCGTACTGAGGAGGGTCCACCTCTGCTCTGCATCTTACACATCTAACTTTCACATGAAAAATTTCCTTTCTGGCTCTAGAGATAAACAATTATCAGTAGCATGGGCCAGCTGTCATAAACACTTGCTGTGGTTCAGATCTGCTTGGAACCTGATGGACCTCATCAGCAGAATGGCAACAACAATCTGATTAATCTTTGTTGAAGATGCTCACTTATGCTGCTTTGAAACATGAAAAGTTTTACTACTGGAGACTGATACTGGTTTTGTACAGTGTTGTTGTAAAAGTCTGTTGGTTGTCTGTAAGGTTGTGTGGCAGAGCTGAGGAATGAGGCTGATAGTACATTTTGAGTGACTTTACATCAAACTTTACAAGTCCTGAAAGCTTTTTGTTAATTAAAAAGGAGCAGCACAAAAATGTGTTCCCTTTGCGTTTTACTTACATTAAAATTCATGTTTTCATATTTCAGGAAACTTTTTGTTGTACAGTTGCCTCCTCTGCATAAATCTCACATCTGATATGTTCTGTTGTCCACCATAGCACTTTCTCATTTCTAGTTTGCACACGAGCACTTAGCTTGGAAAAAGGGTAACTCATCTTCCATTAATCTGAGATGGCACCCAGCAAACATGATGCAGAAGGAAACAGATTGTCCATGTCCAGCATGGGAAGTGACACCCCTGTCCTTGTGTGGCAATGGGAGCACGGAGTGCTGCTGCTATGGGCACTGATATGCAAAGAATGCAACAATGCAGGTATTTGTGATATTTACTGAACTGCAGAGATCAGGACACTTTTGCTGGAGAATCAATCTTTATGGTTACAGACCACGCTTAGTTCCAGAGAGGAATGCAAAAAGCTGTGCTGTCTAACCCTGCAGCTCCTCCCCTAGGGAAGCCTATTCCATCTTTTAGAGCCTTTTGGAAGCTTCAGTGGAGATAAGGGGCTCTTTGGTGCTGAGGGGATTCTCTGCAATGACCCCTCTGCTTACAGTGGTAGACCCCTCCTCAAGGGCAAGTTGCAGAGTCAGCTCCCTGTAATGTGCTGTTTTCTGGCAGAGGTGGTAAATGCAGTGTTGCTGGTTTCTTAATTTTCCAGTACAGGAGCACAGGTTATAAACTGGCCAGGAATATTTGGTGCCAGCTACCCTGAGTGGTGCAAGGTGCCTGCATTATTCCAGGTGGCATGTTGCTGCTATGCCTCTGCTTGGCTCTAGAGTAAAGTTTTAGGGGCAGAGAGCTGGAGCTGGTCCCAATTTGTCAGTGAGGCTGGTGTTGTTGCTTGCTGTGTCACTGCAGGATTTTCATTACTGACCATATTCCTTTCCTCTACAGCTCTGACATGCTGATATTCCCCCATTGTATCTCCAGCATGACATCTCTTGCCTCCTATAATCTTCCTGAAGATAAGATGTACTGGTGTAAATGGTGGCAGGAGCAGTGTCAAGGTAGACTTCTGAAAAGTTACCTGGGGTCTCTGCACCTGCCTTCTCCAGTGGCCGTAAAGAACATTGATTTGAGAAATTAGGGTGGGCATGCTGCCATCCTGGTACCTTGGGATCTTCCCCCACACCCTGACCTCAGCATTTCCAACTCCCTGTTGTGAGAGTATGTGCCTAGCCTGTCCACTTTGGCTGAGCAGAAAGTTGCTGTGTCCATGCCTAATGCCCCCAGAAGCTAAGCCCACCATGGTATTAACCAGTGAGGAGTGTGTCTGAATTCATACTGGAAAAGTAGAAACATGTGGGAAGCCTGTGCTGAATTGCAGCTGCTAAGGGAGGTCCTGAGAGGGCTCAGGGCTGCTCTAGTTCATGGCAAACATAGGTCTAGTGCCATGGTTGACAAAGGTGTAGTGCCCTGCTCAGCATGGTCAGAGGACCAAACATTGTTCCTGAGATGAAGCCATAGTTGAATATGCAGATCCCCATCCTTAGCCAGATGCCTTCTTCTGTGTGCCTCATGCGCTGCTTGCTTCAGATGTTTCTCGGACAGCTTGAGTCTAGGAAGGTGCCATTTGAGTAAAAGATGGAATTCAATACTCATCGATTTCCCAAGAAAACATTCTAACTGCCTAATCACAAACTTGTGGCAAAAGTCACACTGGATAACCCCAGTTATCCAACAACAGCCTTTGGGAAAGACACTGATTATGAGGCACATGAGAACCAATCCCCAAGCTTCTATTTCCTCCTTAATATGCACCACAGTTTTAAATGTCCACAGTCTGTAATTCCAATTTTTCAAAATGGTTGTTGATGATATTTTTCAAGTACTAGATTGAAGCTAAGACAGGCCTCAACTGCTTTTGATATGTTCCAGGCTGCTGGAAGATCTTTAAAAACATAATGAAGGTAAAGATTGAAGAGACCCAAGGTATTGATTGTTTGCAGGTGTATCCACAAACCTGTCTGTTTAATCATTTCCCTGTAAGTCATTCTTCTGCTGCACAACCTGTGCAGATCTGAACTCATGCATGACTTTGGCTCAGACTGGCTATTGGACTTCCTGGCTCTCCCAAGTTGCTGAAGCTCCGGGTGAAGGTGGAGGACAACATCCCTGCCACCGTCAGCAAAGAGCAGATCTGAGACCACCTCTTGGAACTGAATAGGCACAAATCTATGGAGCCTGATTAGATGCATCCCAAGGTCCTGAGGGCTGATGTAATTGCCAAGCCAGTCTCCATCCTATTTGAACAAGGTGGTCAGGCAAGGTCCCAGTGATTGGAAAAAGGAAAACATCTATCCTATTTTTAAAAAGTTGTCATGCTTTTAAGCCCAGCTGGAAATTTAGCCTTACGCAGCTGCTACCCTCTTTTCACACCCTTGCATAAGAGACAAACAAGTCAGAGACAAGAGCAATTCACTAGAAACAGTAATGTGATGAACAGTAACAGCAACAATTTTAATAACAAAAGTATAGAAAAAGAGAGTGATTTGCATTCATAAAAGTGCTCACTGACCAACCAACCAACCCAGCAGGTGCTGCACGGTTCCGAGACAATGAAGAAAATGGCCTCTGGGCCTGCCACATGCACTTTTTCCCCTTCCTTCTCAGAAATGAGAATCCCTCACTTCCACCCCACCTCCCCTGATATGATGTGGATGGTACAGAATAACAACCTGAGCACGCCCACACAGCTCCAGACTCTGCATGGCTCCTGATGGCTACTGCAACAACAGTCCTGGCCTGTGGAACTACGTATCAGTGACCATCACTTCTGTGCCTGGGAAGGTTCAGGAGGATGCCCATGCACAAAAAACCTCAAGACACAATCAGAATTGCAAAGGAAAATAATTTTATTTATCGCACTAGCAATTAATACATACTGACCACTGGATTCTAGAGAAGCCACTGAGCAGAAGGAGATGCAGTATGGCTCCTGAGCAGGAGGGTTAGGGAGGCAGTGCACCTTCAGGGCATCCCCTGGATGAAAACAGAATGCATCTTGTCCTCCCCTCCACCCTGGAACCACATCTTGTATCTCCTGCTCAGGAGTTTCATCATCATCTCATGTGGGGCCAGCATGCGAGTTGAGGTCATAAGAGCCCATGAGAACACCTCCGTGCCACCAACTGCTTTATTTTATAATATTCCCCATTCACTGGTTGATTCTCTACTAGGTACCAATACATAGTTTCATTTCTGAAGGTTAAAGTCTTACTAACTAACAATAAGGTCATCTTCTACATTACCTTGTCAACATACACAACAGTGGACCAAATACAGCAGGCCTTAGACACGTCTTTGGTCCTTGACACAGAAGGTCCTGGAGCAGATCTTCATGAAAGCAATGCTAAGGCAAATGCAAGACAAGGAACTGACCCCAGGCAGCCAGCACAGCTTCACCAAGGGCAAGTCGTGCCTGACCACTTTGGTGGCCTTCTCTGATGGAGTTACTGCAACGATTGACAAGGGAAGATGACCAATTTTTATCTACCTAGACTTCTGTAGAGCTTATGACATGGTTCCACGTGGCATCCTTATCTCCAGATTGGGGATATATGGATTTGAAGAGTGGAGTATGTGGTGATGTCGTGGTTTAGGAATAGTATTCCCCAGTTTAGTGCTCCTGCTAATACCATGTGCTGCTTCCCCTCCACCCCCTCCAACTGGAGGCTCTAAAGGCAAAGATCATGGGTTGACATAAGAACAATTTACTGGAAACAGCAATGGGATAAGAAAACTAACATTAACAGCAACATATTAATAGCAACAGGTACAAGAAAAAGGAATTATTTACATGGGAAGCCCCCCAAAATGAACAGTACCAGACTATTCTGTCCACCATTTTTTCTTGGTTGGAAGGAACCCCTTCTCCCTGGACAAGACAGAGAGTCCCTTTTGTGTAAAATACCATCTGGACCTTAGCCATATTCCCTCTTGGCTGCTGCAAAAAATTAACCCTTTGCTGTCTGAAACCAGGATAAGTGGCTGTGGTAGTTTGAAAGCAAACTAGTGCGAGACTCCAAGTCAGAATTACAATTTAATAGGAAAATTAAAAGGAATGCAATAGTACAAAAAACCCCCACTGACAGAGTCAGAATACAACCTGACACCCTGTCAGTCAGTCCGATTAAATGGTGACTGCAGTCCTGTTGGAGTAATTGATGGGGTTCTGTTGAAGCATAGAATGGTGTAGTTTTTCTTTGAAAGTCCAGTGGTGGTGTAGAAGGGCTCTGGTCTTCCTCTGGGAATCCAGTGGAACAGGCTGCCTGTGGTGTTCCAAATCTCAGATTATATCCAGATAGGAATGCTTGGTTCCTCCCATGGGTGGAGCATTTCACAATGGGATGATGGAATTTTATCAGGCATGCAGTGGAACTCAGTGGCCATTAACAGAAGATGTACCCCTGGAGGGAGGATGGGTCATGGAAGAGATAAAGAACTCTGCCCTACCTGGTTTTAACAGCTGGCCCATTAACAGAAGATATCCCCTGGAGTTATCAGGGATGAGTCATGAAGGGAGTAAGGAACACTGCCCCTCCCAATTTTAACAGTTTATGAAGATGGTGATAGAATATGTACCTTTTGGGTACATTTTACATTGGAACCTAAGACAGTGGCTAAGAAATTGTCTGGAGTCCACAGCCAGAGATATATGATCTGTGGAGAATTAAAGCAAGTTTACTTATAGAATACTGGAAATTAACTCAGAGGTTGAAGTTTAATTGTAACTTGCTTCGGTTTGGGTGGGCCCTGCTCAAAGCTTGGCTTTGAGGTGAGCTATAAATGAGCTCCGTGAATATGAAAAGCTGAACAGGGGAGGAGACAGAGATCTGGAGATGTTCAGATAAGAGCGGAGACCCTGGAGGGCCCCAAGGTTACCCCAAGCTGGAAGAGAAGAGCAGTTAATGGTCTGCCCATATGGACATAGAATTCATTTAATTGTTAGAAGACCCCAAATAATAAATTGCCATTGGACCAAGAGGCAAGTGCAGAGCATGTGAAGGTCACAGACAGTCAGCAGATAAAAGTGTGCAGACTGTAGCACATAAAGGCCCAGGGGTTGCACTGTTCAGGGTCCCTCTTTGGAGGCATCAGCTCAAGCTGAAATAAACTTGCTGCCTCATATCTTCTCAGACGAGAAGGCTCTGGGGTGACCTCAACTGCAGCCTTTCAGTGCTTAAAGGGAGCTTATAGGAAGAGGGAGAGTGACTTTTTATACATGCAGATAGTGATAGGACAAGGGGAGCATGATTTTAAACTAAAAGAGGAGAGATTTAGATAATGCTGAATCATTAGGAGGAAATTCCTCTATGTGAGAGTGATGAGGCCCTGGCACAGGTTGCCCAGAGAATCTATGGCTGTCCCATCTCTGGAAGTGTTCAAGTCCAGGTGGGACAGGGCTTGAAGCAACCTGGTCTAATGGAAGCTCTCTCTGCCTATGGCATGGGATGGAATGAGATGGGCTCTAAGGTCCCTACTAACTCAAACCTGTCCGTGATCCTATGACTATACACCTCCAGATTTAGGGTCTTTCTTTTGTGGTCATGTGCAGAGACTTCTCTAAATGCTGATAGGCTGAAATTCTGAGTCTGGGTGCTACAGCACAAGATTACTAAAGCAGGTACCCATTCAGAGATGCTAAACAGGGAGGCAAGAACACAATGAATTGAATGAGCATAGTCAAAACCATGAAAGTACAGTTTTTCAGTAAGAAATGGTGAAAAATCAAGTGCTTGCTTCCCCATCTAGTGGTTATATTCAGAAGGAAGAATGTTCCAATAAATATAAGCCGCTAGTCTCTGGAGGCTGGGGCTATGTGCATGCAATAAGATCAAACTCCTCAAATGTGGTCTTATGTGTTTTTGCACATTGATCCTTTTTAGATAGACAACGAGTTGCAGTTATAACTGACCATGTCCTCTTCCCCTTCTATCTGCACAGCTCATTTCAGAGAATATTTTAAGAATGAAAGAAATAAAATACATCACAAAATCAAATATATCACAAAATCATAGAAAGGTACAGGTAGGACAAGACATTTTGTACTTTAAATTGCTGCTTGAAACAAAGCTGTCTTCAAAGTTAGGTTATTCAGTCAAATTTGATCCAGCTAAATTTGAAACTCTCCAAGGATGGAGATTGATCACCTTAGTGAATATATCACCTCAAGTCCATACATCAGTACTGCTCCACCAGCTTTGGAAAGCACTTGAAGAAAACAAAGTCCTAGCAAAATAAAATGCTCCCAAGTCCTGCCAGGAATGGGAGCGCAAGTCCCCTTTTTGTTGCACACTGTAATGTCTGCAGAGAAAGATGCTACTTGCATTTCAGCTCTTAGGTTGTGCCAAGAACAGGCTCAAACTGTCAGGGTCTCCCAGCAATGCAGGGTGGTGAGTGAGATTTCTAAGCTTTTTAGTTCAGGCCTTGAATAGCCATAATTACTGAGAGCTTTGCTCATGCTTTCAGGCTCTAGAGCCCTGGGCCAGTATGGCTGGAGAGTCACAGCTCAGGAGCAGCACTGACATGGCAAGTCAGAGAAGTGAACTCACCCTATGTATGCTTCTAAGGCATTTATTTGTATTTGTGAGTGAACTTAGTTGCCCTTGCACAGGTACACTTTGCTAGAAGCAAGCCACAGCTTATAGCAACCCAGCTTTCTTCCTCTGAGAAAAAACATTAGGAAGGTGGCTTTAATGAACAACCCATAATGTTTTTAGCCCTTTGCTCCCAGGTCTTGTGTTTTGACAAATCCCTTCAGTTCCTCATGGTAAACAATCCCTGTTCCTTTGCTCTCAGGGCCTCATAAACCTCTTTCTTGTTATCCCAGACCACCATCTAGTGGGTGCTGGAGATCCCACCACCACCAAGGATGAGGGCTATGCCATGGCCTAAGGACACCAGGCTGCTCTTTTGAGCAGCCTTTAAGTGATACCTGGATGAGCAGAGCTGTGTGCCAGAGAGACGTTGGTTACATGCAAAACATTTAACAGAAAAAAACCTTCCCCTTTGTATCAGTGGTGCCTTGGCCCATGCTGTTATAAGATCTGTAGTTGAAACTGCATACACACAAAGTAAGACCCCATACAGCCTCTTATTTTTATAAAGCCAGATTGAGTTCTGGAGTGTGTTGAGCATGTGAGTAGCTTCACACATGAATCAATTCACTCATAGGACATATTGATCATTCCAATTTAGCTAGTATTTTACCTTGTGAATTTTCTCACTGAAATAATTGTAAATCCTTGCAAATGAGGATAGTAGAAGGAACTGAAATTAATAACAACCTGAAAACCTTCTGAAATGGCACCAGATGCCAGAGAAAAGACAAGGTGTACGCTGTGTAGCTGGTTGGTTCCTCAAAACTGTCATGAAATGACTTCTTTCCTTACAGTTGGAGAAAGATTGATGGCTCTCTTGCCTCAGGGAAAAAATTATAATTCAGTCCTCACAAAGGAGGAAACAAATGCTTCATAAAAAATCCCATGCTGAGTTAAAACCTATGAAAACATTAATGGTGGTAACCAATATCACTGGCATGTTGTTAAAGACCCCCAGACAAGGAGTGCATGGCCGGCCTCATCCTGACACCCCCTGTTTCTTTAGGGTTAGGGTTACATGCAACCATTAGTTTCCAGGGATGAACCACTGCCTTCACATTGCATGTTGCCTGAAAGCAGGTTAACAGATGTATTTTCTTTATTGTTGTAATTTCCAGCAAACAAGTGTTTAAAAGTACGTGGCTTGGCCACTGCCGAGCCGCCCTGTGTTATTAACATAGCAGTTTCTGGCTCAGAGTCATGATGTCTCAGGAGGTGTGAGCTGCCACAAGAGGGAGCTTTAACAAAATATTCTTTAACAAAATATTCTGAAGTGCATCCGTAAGACCCACAGAAATAGTCCGGCAGCTGGGAAAGCATGTGAC
This sequence comes from Petroica traversi, assembly GCA_025920805.1. Classification (NCBI taxonomy): domain Eukaryota; kingdom Metazoa; phylum Chordata; class Aves; order Passeriformes; family Petroicidae; genus Petroica; species Petroica traversi. The sequence continues at coordinate 1,644,303 of JAHLSL010000180.1, forward strand.
ATCGATCAGTTGAGTGGAACATAAATCCATGCTGCTGCTGAAAAAGGAAGCCCTATTCTTCTCCAGGTTGCTCGTCCTTGCCATAAGAAATGAGTTATCTGAGAAATAACTTAATCAGTTCAGAAACAAGTTAAAAAAATAAGTTTCAGCTGAATCAACTCCAGCAGAATCTAACTTACACACAATTAATAATAATTACTGTACTTCTGAAAATCATAAAGATGTGGGCAGAATGGATCTCTGGAGGCCTCAGGTACAGGTTCTGCTTGATCCAGGTCTGCCACCAGAAGCAGACAAGGCAGTATATTAACTGGCCTACATGGTGTGAGCATCTAGAAACTGCCTTCTTGTTCAGGACACTTGGTAGAGCGACAGAGCTGAAATGAGCCAGTGATTACCTATGGTGCTGTCTTCACTCTAGAGCCTCGGTTTCTTTTGTCCTTGATAAATGCTTCTGACCGGGTATCAAACTGCCACTCTCATGCTATGGAGCAACTGTGAATGCTCCAAGGTCTGAGCCTATCCAAAAGTCAGTCTCAGAAGTAGAATGCCTTCAAACAGGGTGGGTTGGTTTTGCTGGAGTTTTCTTTGTGAGATGGGGGCTTTTTGCCTTTGTGGGGTTTTTTTTGTTTGCCTGTTCATTTGTTTTTCTTTTGTTCGGTTGGTTGGTTTTTTGTGTTTTGTTTTTTTTGATGGGTTGTTGTTTTGGTTTTGGTTTTTTGTGTTTGGTTTGAGGGGGGGTTGTAGTTTTTTTTGGTTTTTTTTTTTTTTTTGAGAGCTCAGCTATGGAAAATATTTAATTTGTCAAAGTCATAGTGACTTTTAGGCCATGTCCCTTTAGAAATACTGACCTAACAATAGTACTAATCAGAAAGTATGGCATTTATAGTATCTTAATGGCATGCACCCAAAATAGATTCTAGTTATATCAGCAAGTTGACAAGCTCATAGGGTACAGATAACTCTTGTAATTAATTTCTAAAAGTCACAAGAACTGTGAAGTTGGTCTGGGTGGAGTTTACTTTTTATTGAAATAATAAATTGCTAGAATCACATTTATCCTGGTATTACTACAGATTTACTTGAAGGTAAATTAAATCACAGTCAGAAACCTCCCAACACTGTTAGGATAAAACTGGTAATTTTCCTCTCTTATGTTAATGATTCTAAGAAGTATGGGCTCTAATTAGAACATGAATAGAGAACGCACTGTGACCTGCTGATTCTTAAGTGTAGTGTAACTTTCTGAGGTACATTCTTTCTAAAGCACTCCCCTTAAATAGGTCATATCACACACCATGGTCGTATCACACATTCATTAGAGAAGCACAGGACAGTAATTCTTATAATTAAAGTTGCCCAACATCGTCACAATAAGAGCATGTTCACAATTTCTTATAGGTTTAATAGGTTTTAATGCTCTAAAGTGAAATTTTCTGTAATGGATATCTGTATCAGAGTAAGTAGCTAAATTAAAAATCTAATTATTGTTTTTTAGACACATAATAAGTAATTACTCTGACACTTTTCAATGCTAGTATTTGGCTCAGTTTGTAGGACATGTCTGCTTTGGGAAAGGAACTTAATTCCATAAAGACTAGAGCTAAGTCAGCCATGTTGTATATCCCTGAAAATTACAGTTCTTGTGTGAATAGAAACATTCTCTTGGCTAAATTCTTTGCAACTCATTTGCACCAAATGTTCTCCTGGGAAAAGGCACAGACAAGGTCTAGAACCACACACAGACTCAGGCTGCCATGTGGACATCATGCAGCTGCCAGCACCAAAGTCAAGCCCTACAAGTTCCCAGTGAACATGCATAAAATGAAAAAATCTTACAAAGCTATTCAAAGGCTCAGGTCATGATCAGAGGACATGCTAAAATCAGCTTTAAGTCATCTGTGATCAAATAAAAAATGCTGCAGCCCCAGGTATCTGTGGACACCATGGTTGGAGCTCTACCCACAGAGAAAATGGGGATGACTTGTTCAGGACCTACATGTAGTTTATTGTGTAGTGGCAAGTTTATTAAAGCCAGGGAAGCATGACAGGACCATCCAGGTGAAAAGCAACTCTTAATGGTATTCTTCTTATGCTATGCTAGCTGGAGAGTGAGAGGTTAAACTGAGCCTCCTAGTGCTTAAAGTGCCCCCTGGAATGCAGACTTGATCTTCACTGATCTCCAGACCTTTTAAAGCTGATGGAATGTGCTTGTTCAGTAAATCACCCAGCTTTCAGCCCCCTCCCACACAGCCCACTGGATCCCATGGACTCATGTGGGCTTAGAGTTCACAAGACATTTTTACTTGATCCTGTCTCAGAATCCTGTCTCAAAGCTCAGAGACCTGGGGGACTTCCTTGGTGGAGAGTAAGACCAAGAAAGCATTTGAAGTCCCTTGTCAGTGTCAACTCAAGTTGACCTCTGGCTTTCCTAATACCATCTCTGCATGCTGAAGAAGTATTCCTGTATTCCATTTCAGTAGTCTGTCCTCGCTTCCATCCTGTGTATACTTTTTTTAATGTTCATTCACAAGTTCTATGTTCACCAAGTTTTTTTTGTCTCCCCCAACATTTACTTACTCCTCTGCTTGCTGGGACACTGTTCTTGTGCTTGGAGGAAGTCCTTAACAAGCTGCCAGCTCTTTTGAGCTCCTTTGTCCTTCAGAGCTAACTTTCACAGAATCTCACTCCACTTGAATAACCCAAAGTCATTCTTCTGAAGGGGCTGCAGTCTGCTATTTATTTTTGTCACTCCCCTCAGAACCCTGAATGCCACAATTTCATGGTTGTTACACCCAACATGACCATTGATTATCATGTCCCCAAACATTCCTCTCTTGGTCATGAGTACCAGATAGAGTTGGGTGTCCATCTGAACTAGATGGCCTATCTAGCACGTGTGGAAAGAATTTGTCCCTAAAATGCTTTAGAAAACACCAGGATTTCTTGTGCCCACTGTCTTGCTTACTTAACTGATAATGCAGATTGCACTACCAATTATCAAACTCCAAGGAGTATTGCCTGATCCACAGAAGTATTCCATCATATGCTGAAGATGGACACTTATTTAAAGATATGTATTCTGTATTTAAAGATAGGTATCCTGTATAATGTGGTCAACATGCTGGAGGGAAGGGATACCATCCAGAAGGACCTGGACAGAGTGGAGAGGTGGGACTTATAAACTTCTACAAGGCCAAGTGCAACTGCTGCACGTGTGTCAAGGCAA
>JAHLSL010000180.1:1657531-1712609 GCA_025920805.1 Petroica traversi
TTGCCTTGACACACGTGCAGCAGTTGCACTTGGCCTTGTAGAAGTTTGTAAGTTTTGCACAGTCCCACCCTCCAGCCCCTTAGATGGCATCTCTTTTCTGGAGGATACCAACCACACCACACAGCTTGGTCATTGGCAGGCTTTCTGTGGTTGCCTTCAGTCCCACTGTTCGTGTCACCAGCGAAGATATTAAGTAGTGCTGGTCCCAAACTTAGTTTCTGCTTGGACATTGAGCTATTGACTGCAACTCTTGAGTGCACCAGCAGCAAATTCCTTATCCAGGGCATGGTCCATCTTTCCAGTTTTGAGACAAGTATGTCCTGTGGGACAGTGTCAGATGTTTTGCATAGGTCTAGGTACACTGCCAGTTGCTCTTCCCTTGTCCACCAACATTGTAACACAGTCATAGGACCCCACCAAATTTGTCAGGTGGAGTTTGCAGTAAGTGAAGCCTTGTTGGCTCTCACCAATCACTGCCATATTTCTATGTTCCTTAGCACAGTTTCCAGGTGGGTCTGCTTCATAATCCTGCCAGGTACAGAGGTGAGGCTGACCCAAGTCTGCCTTTTCTCCCTCTTTGTAAATGGGGGTTATGTTTCCCCTTTTCCAGTCAGTGGGAACTTCCTCAGATGGCCTCGGCTTCTCAATGAATGAAGAGTGGCTTAGCCGCTTCCTTTGACAGTCCCTTTAGGACTCATGGTTGCATTTCATTAGTTCCCATGGATATTGTGCACCGTCAGCTTCCTTAGGTGGTGGTCTCAGGCCTGTTTTCCAATAGCCGGTGGTCTTTCATTCTGCCAGTTCCTGCTGCTTTTTCTTTTTTTAACTTGGATGCTATGTTTGGAGCACTTCTTGGTGAAGACAGAGTCAAAACCAATATTGAGTACCTTAGCCTTCTCCATATCTGTGAAAACCAGGTCTCCTGTTTTCTCCTGTAGAGGGCGCACGTTTTCTCCAGTGTCTGTACAGAAGCATTTCTTGTTGCCCTTGACGTCTTGGATGTTTTTTCAGTGAGTCGTTTCATGCTGTAATAAAGGTCTGACACCTTGTGGCTGCTAGAGGTGCACCAGCTGCCGTGGTTCCTGCGAGCTGGGGATCCATTGTCTAGCTGGGGGAAATGTGGTTGACATGGGAGAGTTTGCTACAGCTACTAGTGGTCACATATCTAGGTTAAAAATCACATAGTAAATAGTATATATGACTTGAAGATGATATCTCTGCATAAACTATGGAGGTAGTATTTTCTGTTTTTGCATTCTGATTTCCACAGCTTGTGAAGAAAGCTCAACAGATTTAGTAGTACACGTTTTTCTGACAACACATAGGGCATTTATCAACAGTTAATGACTTGATGGTAAAATACGTTAAAGAAATTTAGCCTGTGAAATCCAGCTCTTGAGATTTTTGTAGGTATTCATGCAGGTTGAAATATCTGCAGAGTGAATAAACTGCAGGACAGAGTTCTGTGGATTCGGTTGGTTTTCAGTTGTGGATTCAATTTGATTTGACAGCTTAAAATGATTCAGGTTTGTATGAGTTCCAGATCTTGAGATAGGAGAGATACTGTCTCTGATGCTCCTTGTTGAAGTTTTGCTTTCCTTCTTATATTCTTGGACTTTATTTGAGCACCTTTATCGGGACTGACTTGGTTAGAAAATTGGCATTTCTCCAGATCTTTGTTTTGCCATGTTTGTCTTCTTTTGTGTAGAAAATATACAAGTCTATTCCTCAGTTTTTAAGAATATGTGCTCTGACTGCTCATCTCTTGGTGAAGGAGATCTCATGTTCTCTTACAAGTTTGAAGGTTGAGGGTTTTCCCTTCATTTATCCTGCTTTATTTTCTTTTTAAATTGCTGAGAATTTAGTGGAGCTGGCAGATCCATTTGACCATAGGCCATTCTTCAGACACACTGGTGGAACAAAAGCATGCTTGAGAACATGACCGGCTGGCCTAGAGGCTGGCTAGTACAAATAACAGTGGAATTCTTGTTTTGGACCAGCACTTGACTGGAAGAACTGAAGAGCCACCTAACATCTGCATTTTTGATCTGCAAAAATAAAATCTGGTATGGGGGCTTCTTCAGTTGATAAGGAAACATGGTATGTGTAAGTGCTTTTGTATGAAAAACATCAAGTGCTACAGAGCTCTACATAAATGCACTTAAAAACATAACTAGAAATAGTAACCAAAAGCTGGAGCTGAACGTCTGAATGGGAAATTTGACACTAGAATTTTTTAGCAGGTGCAGAAACGAATGATTGACTGCAGCGATACTTTGCTTTTGATGCCTTCAATGAAAATGTTTACCCAAAATTTAAAGAAGGCTTAGAAAAATATGCAGTATTTAATGAAGGTGGTCAGATTAGGCAATCTAGTGATCCCTTCCAGTCTTGGGCTAGAATTAGGGAGATGTTTCCGGCACTGTTTGCAGACTTCAGAAAGGCCCCAATGAACAAGTGTTGCCTGTATGTGCTCCTGATTAAGCACTAGTACAGTTGATAGCTGTGAGTGCCTATTGTCTCCTTGTCATTCCTGACCCTGTCAGTTGGTCTCACAGTCATTGAGAGTAGTAGTGAGATTTTTGGACCTTGCATACTGGATGACTGTCCTCCTTCAGTGGACAAAGTCTATCAGATGTTGCACCGGTGTTCTCTTTTTCAGGTTGACTAACAGGCCTGGCCAGAGTTTGCTTTATTAGATTCTTTTGCCATTCTCGTTTGTCATAGCTGGACACAATCTCAAATAGCGGGCGTTTTTTCACTCTCTTTTGCACTTTGTTCTTTCATCTATTTCTTTTTTTTTTTTTTTCCTGGGAGCTTTCTGCAGTTCCTAGCATCTGTCTCCCTTTTTCCTGAGCGCTTAGTTTGCAATCATTGGACTCCATCTCCTATTTTGTTGCGTTTCTTTGCAGGCTACCCGTCCCATCTTTTACCAGCTGTCCCATGCTTTCTCTGTACCCTACATTGTTGTTGGATCTGTTTTTCTTTGCTTTCTTCTCTCTCAGTACTTCCATCCTTTATTATGCACTAGACAGACAAATAGATTTTTTTGTTCAGTTCTCCTTGGTATTTGTGGAATTTGATACAGGAGTCTCTTGTAAGGTGTGCATGACACAATCAAGTCCCACTTTCTGGTAGATCTCCATATTGAGTGGTTTGGCTGAGGGCATGCTGCTGGAGCAGTAGCACTAATGAGCACTAAAGTACACCACATGGTATTAAGAAATAACTGTCACTTTGAAGTCAAGGGTTAAAAGCTTGGCTACTGCCTCAGTGAAGCCTCCCACAGCCAGGTTATACTGAGGCCAAGGGAATGAAAATGGATCCCTGGTTTGTTTCAACACACTCTGGTTTTAGGGACAGGTATTACATTGAAGGGTCTGTATTGTTTTCACTTCTGAAATGGATGGTCTGCATTGCTCATATTGGTAAACATTTTTAAGATTCAGCGGTATTTGATGGATAGATGAACTTAAAAAATAAAGGCAAAAAAAGAGCAGGCAAAAATGATGTTGTAAGTAGCTTAATTTCTTGATTAAATTTTATATTTTGTAGAACAAGTCATGCCAGTCTTGCAAGATCAGTCTTGCAGTGTTTTTTGGTTTTGCTGGGTTATCCCTTCGAGTTAGATCCACAGAAAAGTAGAAAGAGGCTCTTCTACCCTCACAATTAAACACACAGTTCTTGTAATAATTTTCATCATTTTGTGTATGTCAACTAAAGTTTCACTTTTTCAGCCAAACCGGTCTAACACTAGGAGTTCCCAAATGGACAGTTTCATCCCTTTTTCCTCATATGGTGATCCAAGTACTTTACTGATGCTACAACTGATTTATGAAAGATTTTGTGATTCTGTTATTTTTCTTTGGTGCAAGATAATTCTTCTTGATGGCTTTATATTTCTTCCTTTTTTTATGCTAGCCTTTCAAGCTCTGAAAGTTTTAAAATTTTTAATTTTCTTAAATGTCTAAACTTGTTTATATGACTGGATAATTGCAAAGCTTCAACTTTTTGGCTAATTTCTTTGCAAATCTAGCTCTCCCTAAATCCCATTTTCCAGACTGAAAGGCAGACTGAAATATTGTATTCATCTTTACCCCTACAAACAGGAGGACTGCTGACTGCAGTGTGTGGGCAGCTTCTCTTCAAATATAACTCGCACACAAGGTGCATCAGTTTGTTGAACTCTCAGGAATTCTCACCTTTCCTTTATCACACACACTCCCTCTATGTATGTATACTTTCGTTATTCAGGACACTGAGGTAGTTGTGAAATCTTGAAGGACAGTGGAAATATACAGTCATTTTAGACATCAAATCTGCTCTTGTAGACTAGATGCTGATGTGCATATTTAGAAAATAGCATCCTGCTAATATTTGATTCAGAGCTTTAAGTTGAAAGCACATGTGCTCTTAAATTATGCAGAAAAGACTGCTTTCTCTGTAATATGTAATGTATCGGGTTTGAATTTTAGACCTGCAAATATTGATTTAGGACCTTTCTAAAGCTTTCAATGTTAATGAAATACAAATGTAATCAAATGCCAGTGTTAGGTGACCTTTAAGAAAGGGGTATGTGGGGGTGTACAATAAACTCCCTTTTCATTAATGCATGACAGTGGGGAAGGAAAAGCATCTGCTCAGCTAGTGAGCTGCTGCAACAAAGGGTCTTTTCCTTCTGATGTACCAAAGTATGGTACAGGTACTAGCTTGAAAGTGATCTGGAGGGGAAACCCAAATAGCTTTCAGATATTGTGTTGTTTTCCTTAAAACACGCCTTTTTACTTTTGAAGATCAAGTCCTTATAAGCATCTGTTACCAGGAGCTGGTAGAAACAACATGTTAATAACTGAGATTCAACTGGCTTAGGGATTCATTGTTGGTAAAAGAATCATAGAACATAACATTTTCATAATAGCTAATATGAATGTGGTTGGAAAAAACCCCAATGATTTCTCTTTTTACAGAAAAACCTGCCATTGCTCCACCTGTCTTTGTATTTCAGAAGGATAAAGCACAGAAGGTAAGGAGATATTGATACTTTTTTGGTTTTGTTCTAAGCCCTGACTCCTTCCTTCCGTGGTGATCAGCCCTTTGTCTATGTTGTTGTGAAGCTGAAGATGGCTAATAGAGCATTAACATGGGTATAGGGCAAGCAAGTGGGAAGTGGGCTAGAAGTGGGAAGATGTATGGTGGTTTCACAACACAGGTAGCTCTTCAGACAGAAGATGGACCAATGTGGGAGAGAAAGTATGGTGAAGGTGTCTCTTGAACATGTGGCAGAGGAGTGCTGACACTTGAGTTGCATGACAAAGCTACAGAATTTCCTTTTCTGAAATTTGAAGTATTAAGATAAAGCAAAGAAAACTGGTCTTGATTATTGCTTTTCACCTTAGTGTATTTAAATGTCTCTCATATCTTTGGTTAGTAAGTGAAGTGTCCAATTACCTTGGGAAGTGGTAATCCTGTTCCCTCATCTCAATATGGTATTTAATTCTGTTTGGTTAATAGTAAAAGCTATTAAGATTTATGGGGGAAAAATAACAAGGCTACTCTTCTTTCTGCTGGAGATGGTTCGAACCAAGAGAAGTGTATGATACACTTTCTGTTGGAGCACTGGATTGTTTTGTTAGCTGTGGAGTCAGAAATGTTGAATTGAAATACTGAACCACTTTTCAGTTGATAGTTTTTCTTTGGTTTGGAACAAGTACCAGACTCAAGCTTTCTCACAGGTTCAGTAGGCATATTCCTCAGCAGGAGCTTGAAATCTTTTTTCAGCTTGGAAAGGATTTAAGCATGCTGTCTTCCTAATATTAGCTCATCAAATTAAATCTGCTAGAGAGTAAGTACTTTCAAGACATTCTTTTAATTACACTTTTTACTGTACACATATACCTTGGAATATGAAGGGAGTGGTAGTTGTTTGCACTACCAATTTTGATCATGTTTCCTTTTAGGAAACAGCTCCCAGTCACCCATTCTTGCTTAGACTGTTCTGAAGTCCCTTTTGGTTTGCCATCATGGTGAGTGTTCTCTGCAGGTATCCTTTAGCCTGGTGGTGATCATAGCAGTGTACAATCCAGGCAGAGTGACATGGTCATGTGTCCTTTTTTGCTGGCCTTACATGCCGAGGTAGCAGTTCTTGTACTCTAAAGTTCCTTCATGTTGTACCTTTGCTTCTGCACCTCTCCAGTGGCCTGCACACTCCATGCCTTCAACATTGGGCTGTGCAAATTCCTGCATCAGGCTTTTGCACTCTGATAGGTCTCAACAAAATATTTGTAAAAATGTATTGCTTAAAGGCATAATGTATTTTGGGGCTGGCAAAGAGGATCTAGGGAGGGAGATCTGTGATTTGCTCTTCCCAACTGCCTCTGAGGAAACTGAGGTGGTGCTGAGCAGGTAGCTGTATTCAGGGCCGCCTCTGCCTGGGCACAGACAGAAAGTCTGACTTTGTTGGGTGGCAGGGTCTGTGGGTTCCTGATCTTGAAGGCACAGGACGTAGAGATAAGTTATAAATTGATCTAAATGCCAGGTGGTGGTGGCGCTGTCACAGGGGCTAGCCATTGTTGCTTTGAGAGTGGAATAGTCTGGCTTGGTGGGGGAATAGGGCCTGTTCCTTGAAAAAGATGAGAGTCTGGTAGTAGCGAGTTTTCAAAGTAGCTAAACTGTGTATTGCGTCAAGATGTAGGATTTTTTTAAAGAGGAAGAGGGCGTGATTAGTAATTTTAGTAGCTTTTATTGTGGTGTATTTGACACTGCAGAGAAGGACTTGTGGAAGCATCTGTGTTGTGCTTCTTGCAGTTTGATTAAGTAAAGAGTTTGTTGCTCGTGCCAGTAGTTGTTTTTGTTGTATAAATACAATAGTGGTATTGTCAGAGCATGATGCTGTGAGCCAAAAGTAACAGTCACTTAATCTATGCTGTATATATCACAACTTAGCATTCAGGCCAGCTTTAATCAACTTAATTAAGGAAAAGTGCCTCAGGTTACATACTGGTTGAGATCTTTCTATTTTCATAAAGACTTAATAGCTAAGTGTTCGCAAGAAGAGTAAACTCCATTACTGTTTCTGTAAAAGGTGCTTGGTTAAGACCATTGCCTACCGTAAAAGACTGTCCTTAAAGTTAACAGGGAAATCCTGTAAACAGTGGAGTCTTTCCTAGAGCAATGTTTTGAAAAAATGCAGAAGTAACTTCAAAATAGCTGTCAAACATCAAACTACTTGAATATGTTAATTTCTCTACGTAAAATTACAGTTTTAATTTAGCAAAATGTCTAGTAAAGTCACTTTTTTCTATAAGCGAAATTGTTAGTGGAGGCATTTTAGTACTGGCACAGCAGTCTGACTCTAAGCTGAGGGGGAGAAAAAGCATTGCATTTGTGTATTCAGTTAACTGTCTGTGATGGTTGTTTATATGTTTGCCTAGTGTTTGTCCACATGAACCTGGACATCCTGAGCAGAATTATTTCATTGCAGCATCTACAGATCCTCTTAGCTGGGTTGATATAATTCAATGGTCTTACTGACTTGTCTGGAACTAACAGTAATGTCTACTATTTTGTTAAACAATGTTCTTTTTCTAGAAGTCTTGACTTAAGTTTGTGCTTGGAAGGTGTCTGGCACTCAGGTCATACCAATGCCATGAAACACCTTGAGGCTTGGAGCAGAGTGGCTGGAAAGCTGCCTGGTGGAGAAGGACCTGGTGGTCCTGGTCAACAGCAGCTGAATATGAGACCAGGTGGCCAAGAAGGCCAATGGCACCTGGCCTGTACCAGCAATAGTGTGGCCAGCAGGATCAGGGCAGTGATCGTCCCCTGTGCTGGACACTGCTGAGGGATTTCAAATCCTGGGTTCAATTTTAAGCCCTCATGACAAGAAAGTCATTGAAGGGCTGGAGCATGTCCAGAGAAGGGCATCAGAGCTGGGGAAGGGTCTGCAGACCAGCTGCAGATCCCTCAGCAGCACAAGGAGCAGCTGAGGGATCTGGGGGGGCTCAGCTTGCAGAAAAGGAGGCTCAGGGGAGACCTTCTCACTCTCTACAACTCCATGACAGGAGGGTGGAGGCAGGTGAGGGTCAGGCCCTGCTAGCAGGGAGCAAGGGACAGGATGAGAGGAAATGACCTCATGTTGCACTGGGGTGGTTTAGGTTGGATATTGGGAATTTCTTCACCAGAACAGCTGTCCAGCCCTGTCATAGCTGCCCAGGAGAGTAGTGGAGTCCCCATCCCTACAGGGATTAAAAAAACTGTGTGGATGTGGCAGTTGAGAAATGGGTTAGTGGTGGACTTGGCAGTGCTGGGGGAATGGCTGGACTCTGACCTTGAAGGAGTTTTCCAATCTGAACAATTATATGGTTTTGTGATCTTTTTCTCCACTAGAAATTGAAAAATATTCAGCTGGTTCTAGGATAAAGTTCATACTAGTCTGGAAACTGATTTTTGAACTGCATCTTGCAGCTAAGGATGTATACACTTAAATAAAACATCAGAACTTGCAATTTGACATGCTTATTTAGAGGGTACAAAAAGTGCTCATAGTGCTGCCTCTTCATTTTACTTTCCGTAAGGAGATTTGAATTTTCTTTTGCAGTTAAAGACAGGATTAGTCTGTCCTTGTTTTCAGTTTAGGTGTCAACTAATGGTGGATGTCAAGTTGTTAGTTACTAAATAAGAGTGAATCTACATTTTCATGATTTTCGTGTCTCCTTAACTACTTGAGACCATTTTTACAATGTGTGAAATGTAATCTTGCAAGTATCTGAATAGTAGCACTGCTATTTGTGTTTCTGACAAGCAGAGTTTCTAGTGCTAATGCCAGCTGGAAAATATGATTAGCTTAAGACTCAAACTGTTGAGATCTGAAAGCAATACAAAGTCTGAACCTCGCTATATTCGGCATAGAATATTTCTATTACTCCATTATCTATCCAAATAACTTATTTATGAGCTAAGATGTGCTTTTCATAGCACTTTTATTAAATATTTAAATTGATGGATACAGTGTATATCTGGGCTTAATATTAGATACTTCTTTGTCTGGTGTTTCTGCTCTGAAACTGATTTTAGCTTCTGCCATAAAACCATTTCATGACAAGTTTCTGGCCATAGGTTACTTTAAGTAATTTTCCAAAGTTGATTTCTGATGTACATTTCTGAGGTGAAAGTACTCTGTCGTTTTTGCGTTGACACATCTTTAAGCAAGTATATTTGCTCAAACACTGTAATCAGTGGTAGTGTAAAGGAACACTTTGTCCAAAAATGTTTTTAAAGTAGTGTCATTTGTTCTGCAAGTGTGAAGTGTGGTAATCTGGTCGTTACTTATTGTCCTGGTGTAGGATCATTATGACCTCCCTAGTCTCAAGAATAGGAAAAGGTAGCTTCTCCAATCAGATGTAAAAATTTTTGCACTTGAAAATGCCATTGTTTATGATGTAACTTGTGTCTTGTCCTCTTTCATCCAGCCTGGGTTGGGGTATTGGTAGAATACAGAAAAGAACACTTTATTTCTAGTTTGTTGTATAACTTAGTTTTGATCAGTGTACTGCTTTCCATATGTGAATTGATATAGTGATCTTTTAAGATTGACTCTGAAAGAAGGTAAGTTAAGGGATTCTTGGGTCATGTTCCATACTGAAGTGCTGTGAAGAGTTTAAGGGGTAACTGGGTCCTTACTGGAAAGGTTTTGGAGTGAATAAGGGGTTATGTTGTTAAATTGCTCTAGCTGTCATCATGAATTTTTTTTAAAAATTATTTATAAAGTAGGGGTTAGTTGAAGTCCTGCTTTGATGCACTGTTATTTAGAAATGCTTGAGTTTTGGTGGTTTGGGGAGGCAGATGACTAGAAGAGATTCTTCATACTGTGGCCATGACTTACAGGTTTAGGATAGTGGCAGATAGGGAACTGTGAATGATGTAATTTGGGTATGGAGAGGCAAAGCATTCCCTTTCCCAGTCTGTCTCAGCATTGTTAGCATGGCTGCCAAGAGGCTTTGTTAGGATACCCAGTTGAACAGAGTTATAGGTCCATAATATACTTAAGGAGTTAAAATTTATGCTTAAGAGTTCATAATTGTGAATATATTGCTGTACTTAAAAGAACAGTCATGAAGGTATTTGGAGAGACAGCTGTGCAAGAAGCAGCTTGAAAGAATATAGAGAGGCCAATAAAGTAAAAGGCTGTTAGGTGTATAAGCAAGAGTTGTCCTTCATTTCTCAGACAAAACATTCCAGCATAAAGGAAGAGTGTGAACTGTTCATCAGCTCCAAAGAACTTCCAGAAAGAGTTTAGATCAGAGTTCATGAAGCTGAGAGACTAGAAAATACTTGTAATAGTATGCATGACTAAGGATTAAAATTAATGTGGAGAGTTTGCAGTTTCCTTTGGATATGCTTTTTTGAGAAGAGCTGCACAAACTTCTGCCTGGAGCAGCTCTGGTTTCATTAATCCTTGAGTCCTTTATTAGTCTTATCTTCCATGATTTAAACCATTTACTATTCACAAAACTCTGAAACTTACAGTGGTTTTTGATTAATATATTTTTTCTAATATAATTTTTTGTATTTTTATGTATTTATATGTTGGCCATGATATTCTTATCTTGGATTCAGATTTTTCTTCATAGAAGTGGTGATATGCAATAATTATTTTTGTTTCTTTTGTAATCTTGAAGCAGATATTCTGGTCTTGCTTAGGCTAGAAATCAGATTTATGCTTATTTCCACTTTTTAAAATGCTTGACACCCAAGTATTTCAATATTACAAGCCTATTGGATGTTTACTTAGCCTACTTTAAGGTGTTCTAAACTGTGTCAGTATGAATTACTTGCAAAATATTTTGTCATTTCCAATTTTAAGTGCTTAGCACAAGTATGCGTTGAATGTTCGTGCCTCCTCTTCATTATTAGCAATTTTGTGAACTGTACCTAGAAGTCAGTGTAAATTTCTGGTAAGGTTCTTCTTTTATTACATATATTGTAAGTGCTATGGCCAGTTCCAGGTAGCTTTTTCCTGTTCTCCTCAGATGAAAAGGTAAGGATAAGTTGCTAGACTGCTAGATTTTATGAAATGTTTGGTGACAAAATGTTTCTTTAACGCTTCTTATTCTGTGGGATTTTAAGTTAGTGTTTTGGTCTATTATTAGCAACTAAATATTAAAATGATAGATAACTTTGACAGTACAAACCCCCAGCATCGGATCTTTCACCTGCTATCTGTAGTATTATCCCCATAAATATATTTTTTGATGATTTTGGATCTTAATTATAGTAATTTCTTGCATGGTAAAATTCCATGTATTGCTGGCTTTTGTTAAGATGACAGGACAAGTATTACTTGAAGAACTTGACTCTTAAGATGTTAAGTGCTGCTGTTTGTTTTTGAGGCTTTTGCTTACTTTCTTGCATGGACCTGGAAAATGATGAGCATTTTTAGTCTCTCTTTGTTCTACAAAGTGTTTTCTGGGAGCAAGCCAATGTTGTGTGCTTTTGAGTGCCGTCTTTTCCTTACTGCTTGATTATTCAGATACTTCACCATAAGATTCAGGGAAGCTTAGCCCATAGATTGCGAATGGGAGCACATCCTTGGCCTGCATGTTATCCACTGGCTATAACTTAGTCCTTAATTACAATACAGTTGTTTGTGCTCAAAGCCTTCTTAACTTTTTCATTCTTCAGAGGTGTACAGAATATGATAATGCTGACTTTTGTTGTACAAGCAGGGATGTGCAGCATTAAATGATGTGAAGGAATGAAAAATCTGTGGCAGAAGTTCAGCAAATGCCAAATCCTATTAAGATGCACTAGTTACCCTGTCACCTCCCTCCTTGAAATAGATTGAAACTTGCTAATTTAGGAAAAAAAAAAGCATTGATGTTGCTTTTCAGATAATTCACTGTCGTGTGAATGTGAAATGATCGCGTGTCTTGTGTGAATGTTAAAATAATTAATTTCTGTGAGAATTTTATCACCAACCTCACCTTCTTCAAACATGGGCTGATGAGGCAGTGAAGGACACTCGCTTATTTACAGTAATTGTCTGATTGTTATATCTGGATCTGCAGATAAAAGCTATCAGCTGTCCTTTAGTCTTTGAGAGAGGGGAGGGGTTAAACCCCAACAAGCCTGTAGCTGTCAAAATCCTCTTTGGCTGGGGACACAGATGACTTCGCTAACTTTCAAAAGAGTGCATTTGCTCCAACTGAGGCTCTTTGCGCAGAGGGGAAGTAATTCTGTCAGCAGGTTCTGTTACAGAGTTTCTATGTATTTTAATTGGTGTCTCAGCAACAAGCAGCTCCTTCTGCCATACTGTGAAAACAGTGAAATTTAAAAATGGATCCTCTCAGTAGGGCGACCAATCTCTCATGTTGCAGCCTTGCATTGAAGGGACGTTGTCTTTTCTGCTCACAGTCCCCTGCAGAGCAAAAAGCTTTGTCGGATTCAGGCGAGGACACCCAGGGAGAGGTTGAGCCCCCCTACCATGGTCTGGGTCACACAGAATCAGCTGGTGAGTGCGACTCTGAGCACCCTGCTCCTGCTGTGGCCTCAGTCAGTGCTACCCTGTGTCCTGCTTCTGAAGCCCAGCTTGCTCCTATTCAACAAGAACTGGCAGGGGTAAGTGTCATCCTACCAAGTACTTCTGCTGCTGAGGGGATTAGAGGAAAAAGTCCCTTCCACTAGGTGGAATCCATTACTGTTCACTGTAGGTAGTCCAAATCTGTCTGTCTGGTTCTTTGATCTCAAGTAGTAGGCCAATGCAGGATTTAACTCTGTGTTTTACAGGGGTAAAATAGAAGCGAGAGATCTCTAAAGATGGGTTTAGAGCATGGGAGTTTATTGTGAAAGAGCGTGGGTGTGAGAGGCCTGCTGGGCTGCAAGACGCAGCTCAAAGCAGGCCAGAGAAAGAGAGAGAAAGAGGCAAAAAGAGAGAGCAAAAAGAGAGCGATTTGCCGTTCACAATACAATAAATCATCTTCTCTGTTGAATATTCTAATTCTCTTTAACCAATCTGAAACAAGCTACAAACTCTACAATATTTGCATGCAACCTATAAGAATCATTACATTACCATATGGGGTTCTATTTTAAACCTTAAAAAACCTGCTTTTGGGAATCTCCTACCAGGCAGGTATGGTTTGTTCTGACCTTTGGACCTGCCTAGGCAGAGGGTATTGTTCTATCAAGAAGAAGGATTACCTTCAGCCAGCTAATACCATTGTTTCTTAGTTACTCTTTAACTCAAACCTTGTCTTCATCTCAATTTCGATTATATTTTCCATATTTCCAGCATCTTTTACAAGGTAATCATATCTATAAGGCTTTCCTATTTCATCTTCCCCAACATGCCAATTAGAAGAAATAAAATTTTTGTGGCTCCCTAGTAGCGTAACTTTGAAGACACCTCAAGTATTTTAAAATCTGAGGTATGTTTCCTAAGGGTAAGAGCACTTCTAAATAAGTGAGAAAGTAAGTCTGTATTTGAGGGGTTTTCTTCAATCAGTCAGGGGAGAACTCTGTTCCCTCTCTGGGCCATAATACTGCAGCTTGACAGAGTGAGCAGCTAATTCTGCTTCCACTGGATATGTCATGCCAACCTGTAAGGTATTTAACAGCTTAACAGCACCAAGCATCATAGCGGAGTTTTGAATTTGAGTATTTGGAGTGGGGAGGAGATCAGTGTCTTGTGGAAAAGATGTCAGTGCTCATAATTCGGTTTTTCTACTGGTGATGTAGCAGAATCTTTTCTGAAAGATTAGATGACTAAATGACTGCTACTGTACAGTCTTTCAGAGCAACTTTAGGTGTTCCTAATCTTTCTGATTGGTGGACCATGTTTTCTTGGTGCAGGTGAGTATCACTATTCCTTCAGGCATCACACCTTAGGCATGTACTCTGCTAGATCTTTATTAAGGCTGCTTCACGTAATACCGGCACCCTTTTCTTGTACTGGTTGGTTTGGGGCCATTTCAAGTAAATCCTGTACTGAATGGATTGTCATGGTAAGGTGCAAATAGCTGTGGGTTAAGTACCTCCCAATGTTCAGACTGTGCTTGATTACCTGTAGAAATCTTTCAGTTTCTTTTCTGAAGGTTAAAATTTTCAAGGGTTAATATTTTAAAATATAGCTGGTAAAAATGTGCGGAAAATCACACTCTGAAAAACCAGTGTCTATAAAGTAGGCAGAGGAGTCCTGCGACTTTATTCAAGTGAAAGGAGAGAGTCCACTGGGGCACACGCCCACGGGGTTTTCTCTCTCGAGGTTTTGGAGGGCGCAGCCTCCTTTATTCTAAACTCCCGGCCGCACCATTCCCTCTTCCTTTCCCCATTGGCGGACGTACTTGGAAGGTACAGCCTTCCCAAATTGCCTACCCCATATTCCCCCTTGAAGCTGTCATTTTACCCCAGAGTTCATAAACTCAGGCTTGTGCAGAGTCCCCCACTTGTCTGTTTCAGGAGTCAGGCTGTCTGAGCTCTGTAACAAACCTGCTGCTTGGAGTTAGTGGAGACATTAAGACCCATTTCAAAGTCGTTAACATCCATACTCTCACCCATGGAATTGTTTGTAAAGATGTTATCACACATCTTTCCTATCAAACATAATGTCAGGCTTTTATCTCAGTTTTCTGTCATTTGAAATTGCAGTGTTACTAGAACTGTCCAAGAGAACAGACTTTCAGAAACACTGCAGCAAGTGGTTACCTTCGTCTTCTTAGACAGCAGAAAATCTTACCCCAGTTAATCCAGTTCTGAAAGAAATTTAAAACCCACAAATGCTGTTGAGGATCATATGCAGAAATTAGTGGCTGTACAGAACAGCTACTTCAGCGTCTTCTTGACTCTCTTCAAATAAATGCACCGAATTGTATGGTGCTCAGTATGGGCATGTAATTGCAATGCACTGGCAAGTACTCTTCAGATTATTCCAGGGTCTTACAGTAAAACCTTGAAATCTAGAGGAGATTGATGCATCTTCAGAGTACTTGTCCAGGTTCATTGGAGTGGCGGTTTTCATGCAGGGCCTAGGAAGATGGATTTATTAGGATGGAAGAAGAGATGCTGCGTGTTTTGGATTTACTTGTTTGTACATACACAGGCCAATATTTTTGATATGACATAAATTCAGTGTGGCTGTAGGTACAGCCCCTTGCAGAGCTGATGGGTCACTTTCTAACTCTGCTCACCCACACCAGCCTCCCACAGCATGTGGCCGTCCCAGCAAGACTGTTTATTAAAAGGTTCTAGAGCAGCTTTTAAGCAAATCATGGCAGTTCAATAATGCCTGTGTATGTGCAGTATCTGGACTGAAGACTTGCATTACTGTGCTCTGAAGTCCTTTATATAGGACTTTTTGCATCTTCAAAATGTATTTTTAAAGATAAACACTAGAAGTGAAGTCTTAGAGCTTTCCCTGAATTACATTCACCTTTTCTGCTTTACCCAAATTCTTCCTTTGTGTCTCCGTTTCTGCTCACTAGTGTGAATAAGCAAAAACTGGCAAATTTGTTGAAGCGTTGAAGTTCTTCTCTTAGCTTGATATAACAATTGTGTGAGGAATTAGTGCTTGTATTTAGTTAATGACTGTGGCTTACACTTTTAAAAAGCAGTTGGTAGCCTTAATGAAACTAATTTTCTTTACTATAAATGTAACATAATTGTAGGAACCTCTATTTATGTAACTTTTATCTTAGTTGGGGTAGAGGGAATAAGTGAAGAATGGCTTGTGCTCTTAAATGAGAAGATTCTGGGCTGGATTTTACTGTTACCAGTTTGTGTCTCGTCAGCATTTAAGTCCAAAGAACTGAATGGAGATAAAGTGAATCACCTTGGTGGTTTCTTACAGGATGAGATCGTCCTACCTTTTGTTTCCATTGTGTGGGGTACTTGTGTAAAGATCGTGTTGCTGTGAAGTACAGACTGAGTAGGTTGAGAAGAGGAGCATAAAATGGAGAGGCTAGACTGCTGTTCATTGTCATTAAATGTAATTTGCTGTTTTTCCAGTCTGTCAGGCTTGTCATGTGTTTATATTTTGTCTAGACTACCCTGCTTCCTCCAAAGCAGCACTGGTATGCAATTCTGGGTGCAGTGGTAATTTACTTTTCTGTGGCTTCATGGAAAAGTGAAACTTAGGCTAATACAGTAGATCTGTGTACTCCCACTCCCACTGAATATACCTGGCATCTATTTTTTCAAAGGTTCACAGTTTTAATCTCCCAAATGTCCTGGGGTAGGAAGCATGGAAATAACTCAGAGCAGATTCTCTGTTCTGCTTTGTCCTCAGTAGAGTACAGAGCTGGTTTTGGATATTGATGCCTGTCGCCTCCTAAACATGGTGGTAGAGTAGTTGTACTTGTCAGTTATGCAGTTTCAATGATTAGATGGTTTGAGGCTTGTGCTATATAGGTTTGACTTTGTCTGCATTACTTGAGCACTGAGAACGAAGCACGTGTTAGTAACATCTTAAAATTTTGACATTCAGGTGGAAATAATTTATTTATTTTTAAGGATTTTTGTATATAGAGATCTGCAGTTCCACTCATGCAAATTTTTTATCCAGTGTTTTCTTTTTGCTTTCAGGATTTTTGATAAAAGTGGAAACAAATTGCTTGTATATGTGACAGCACTTAATGGGCAAAACGGAATCTTTTCTGAATTAGGTGCTGATTGCTGAAATACATGATGTCATGGTTTTCCATTTTAGCCTCATCTTTTGGGAAAGTAGTGTATGTTGGCAAGGGCAGTGACTAATAAGACCAGCTTCCCGTAGTACCATGGACTACTTGACTAAGTATGTGGGAAGAGCCATGGATCATGAAATGCAGTATTAACACTGGGTTGGGCTCATAGGTGTGTGGGAATGCAAGGAGCTGTATTCTAGAACTGTCAGTTGCTTCTTATTCCCAATGCCAGAGGTTTCAGTAGTACTTAACTAGGGTGCTTATGAGGT
The DNA here is from genome assembly GCA_025920805.1 of Petroica traversi. NCBI lineage: Eukaryota > Metazoa > Chordata > Aves > Passeriformes > Petroicidae > Petroica > Petroica traversi. The sequence goes on from JAHLSL010000180.1 coordinate 1,674,474, forward strand.
AGCTGTACTTTTCTATTTATGTAAAACAAAACAGAAAAGCCCTTAAAGGTAATTAAATAGGCAAAGTGCAGTGTAAGTGGGTTTTTATTAGCATTTAGTGGAGTACTGATAGTACAGTATTATCTGGGTTGTAAATGTATGCAGTGCTAAGTAGAAAGTTTTGTACTTTCTGGTATTCTTACATCCAAGGTATGACTTAGGTTTCAGTCCTGTGCAGACTTGTGCAGTCCTTCTGTGTGTCCACCTGCTCTCAGTGCCTAAGTGGGCCGAATCATGGTGAGGAAGGAGTTTTGGGGTGTCAGTGGGCTCTGCCCATGAGCTGCCATGCCTCCATTTATCAGCCAAGCTCTGAAGTGAGACTGAGTGAAGGGGAGGTGTCTGTCTGCGTGTCCTGGGACAGAAGTGGGGTGAGGTGAAAGTGTTGGACTAGGTATATAGTCCGATACGTCAGAGCTGTCTGAGAGGATGGTGTAGCCCAGGTGGGGGTTGGTCTATTCTTCCAGATAACAAGTGACAGAACAAGAGGAAATGGCCTCAAGTTGCACCTCAAGTTGAACATTTAGATTGGATATTAGGAAAAGCACGTTCCACAAAAGGGTTGTGCAGCCCAGGAACAGGCTGTCCATGGCAGTGGTGGAGTCATCATCCCTGCAGGGATTTGTAAGATGCGTGGATGTGGCATTTGTGGACATGTTTTAGCATTGGGCATGGCAGCTCTGAGGCGTCTCTTAGACTTGGTGATCTTAAACATTTTTGCTAACCTAAGCAATTCAGTGACTCTAAGATGTTTTGTAATGAGATGAAGATGCTGATGCTGCCCTGATCGCTTTCCATCCTGAAAGGAATCTGTGGTGGGGTTATTTTTTGGAGGAGTAAGGGAGAGGATATTAGTTGAGAAACGGACAGAGAAATAGGGAGGGGGAAAGAGCTGTAGAAATTCTCAGAAAAGGATGTAAGATCTTTATTCAAAGACTTCTTGAATATCTGTGATAGTTGGTAGCCTGTGATGCTTCCTTTTTATTCCTGGTACTGTGGAAGATGTTAGGCAGCTATCCATTGCTAATTCCAATAAAAATACTGTTGTTTTATAGAGCATGCTTTGAAAGACATCCCTCCAATGCTGTCATTTTGTTGAGGGAACTAACGTCACTTAGAGTAATTGGGTAAAGTGCTTTGGAATGAACTCCCAAATAATGGGTATGTTTATGTTGAGCTTGAAACTTAGTATTTTGAAAATGAAACCAATTTTGAAAAGTGTCATCTTCAAATTTTCAGTATATAGAAAATATAACTGTAGTAATTGTTACACAGTCCCTAAAGATATTAGTTCTTGGGATATGAATTTTCAGGAATCTTAATTTGAGTCTTCTTGTAAATTAAGTATTTTGATAGTATCTGTGTGAAACTGTGTATGCCTACATGTAAGTCATGGAAGATTATTACATTGAGTATCATTGACAGTAAATAAAAAAATCTCCTAACTGATGCTTATAACATTTGGATCAAACTGAATAGACTGAAATGTTCAGCATGTGATCTTTGTTTGATCAGTGTAATCTGATTTCAGAGATCTGCAGATGGATCAAGTCCAGAAGATGGAGATGGTAAGAAATTTTATTGTAAAATTAAAAGCCATGAGTGTGTGTCTTGCTGGGATGCTTTGCATTTTCTCTAATAATTTTTTTTCTACAGAATCTGATCGAGAGGATGGAAGCTACTGTCCACCTGTAAAACGTGAGAGAACTTCATCTTTGACTCAGTTCCCTCCTTCTCAGTCAGGTGAATGTTGATACAGTGTTACATATGAGGGATGGTTTTCCTTCCTAGATATTCTTTTTCCAGTCATGTAAGCAGTCTTATTACTGTCTGCTGTGCTTTGGATTAAGACCACAGTAACCATGTTACCGTGTTAGCTAATTTGGTGAACCCCAAAGGAGTTGATAGATAGTTTTTTAAAATGTTTTCTTTCTGTAAGTTTGTGCTTATTTGTATTTTCAGCTTTTACTCTTGATATATTAAATTGCAGAATTAACCAGAAATCTTGGTTTGTTGTGATCAGGTTGCTTCTTTCCAAATTTATATAATTGCTACCTTTTTCTTAGTTACTCTGCTGCCGGGGAAATTTTTCAAGTCTCAGCCTGTGTTTCAGTCCTTTTCTCTTCTCCCATTCCTTTTAAAATGGGGAGGATTCAGTGCATTTCTGAAACACCTGACAAATGCAAGAGAGAGTGACCACAGCCTGTGTGTGTGCACAGTCAGAGCATTAAATCACTGGGGTAAATTCATGCAGTTCACCTGCATGGGAATGCAAATATCATGTTTGATATTTGTTCACTCACAGGAACAGTCTTGATTTGTGCCTTCTCTCCTCACAGATAATATGAAGGTTTTAGTCTCGGTCAGTGGTTATTTTAGTTAAGATATGTCAGTGTTTGAGGCAGATTTTGAGACTGCTACTTTACTTCTACCATCTTAAGTTGAAATAAAGGAGATGAAAAACCTTGAAGGAGAGAATAGTAAAAAAAAATTCCTCTCATATGCAGCGCATTCTGGAGATATGACTAAAAGGTGAAAGCCTAGTTGTTTTGATTTTAATTTTAAAGAATTAAATGACTATGAAATCCAAAATGTAGTTGCTGATACTTTATGGGCACAGTATTCTAAATTCGTGCACCTGTGCTAGTCAGGGGAAGAAGCCCTTCTCTTTCAGATCCTGGTTTTCTGGAGTGGAGCTCAGTGGGTCTCTAGATGCCATCCTGTGAACTGAGTGACCAGCATTGTTGCTGTCTGCTTGCCAACCACTTTTACTAAAAGAATGCACAAAAATAGTGAATTCAGGGTTTTAGTCTGTAGGTTTTCTGTTAGAATAACAATATGTGTATACCCAGGTTCCCCATTACCTCTAACACTTCCCGTTCTGCAATGTCTTTGTCTTATGAGATTAGAAGCTCTATGCTCACATCTGTTAAGAAGTGGAGGAAAACCATTAACTCAACTCTTTCATGGTTAAATATTGGATGTTCCAGGAGTCCAGTATCCTTTCTCAAGCCTCTGCTTAGCTAATGCATTTTGACAGGATGTGGTAATTTATTCCCCGATGCCTTTATTCTCTTCTGATGTGTGTTGCTGTCAAGTAGCAAGAACTTTGGTTTGAATTGCAACCTCAATAAAGACCTCTTTGAATATTGTTGACATTATTTTATGACTTTGGTTTCCAGAAAATCTTTTTCTTTCCCACCTTCTTTATTTTTTTTTGTGGGGTTATATTTCTCTCAAGAGTAGGGAAATTTTACTTATATGAAAACTGTGTCATGTTTAAGCTTAAGGCAGACAATAATAAAAAGAGAGAAGGTAGAATTGAAGGAAATACAAATAAAATTTAAGACTTAATTATAAAAGGCAATGCTACATCTTTTAGAACAGGGGTGTCAGAGATGATCTTCATTTTTCTTTTCAACATACTTAAGCATTCTCTACAGCCTTATAAAAGCTACAAGGTCCACTGTTATGCTTTTCCTCATGCAAAATGATCTATTGGAGAAATGTCTCCTTCTCTGATTGTCCTATTTCATAAACTGCATTGTGATTTTTGTATAACACCAAAAGCACTAGAACTACTGGACAGGGCCTCAACCAAACTCCCTACTGCTTGCTTCTTTAGGTCTGAGCAAAGGATGGAAGTAAAACACTGTCCTTTTCCTGTTTTTTCTTTTTCCCCCCAAACATTTTTCTCCTTTTGTTGATTGTTATGCTGCTGAGGTGACATCTGACAGTACTCTGGTGTGCTCTTCTCTGTTTCTGTAGGAGTTTTGTCTTTGCAGGGTAGTTCAAACCTAAGTTGCCTCTTGGTTCAGACAGTACTGTCCAGATGTTCACTCCTACTCTCTAGCAGGCACTTTTGCTCTGTCTCTGCAGTGGCCCTTTGAAATGGTATACATTTTGCAATGCTATTATATATTCTAAGACCACTTCTAATTCCTAATTCAGATACAATTCAGATTGTGAAATTTGTTTGTTCTCTGTTTCTGGAGACACTGACAGGATTTTATAGACAATGGCTTTTTGCTACTTTGGTTGTAAAGAAACCAAAATAAAACAAATTATTCGAAAAGTAATTTTCAGTTTTAAGTTTGGGAACAGGTTTATAATAAAGAACATATACAACTTCCTTTTTTTTTTTTTTCTTTTTCCTTGACTGCAGTAACAAAGAACAATGTCTTTATGCCATCAAGCTTCTGTGAACCCTCTACGGGCAATTCTGACTCAGAACCAGGTGAACTTCCTCATTTTCTTGCTTTTTTCTTGAGCTAATTTGTCATAATCCAAAGTAATCTGATACTTCAGAAGTAAGATGCTATCTGTGAGAATGGAAGTGGTGATGGTTATGATCTTAGAGCTGTTGTCTTGCTTAATTTGTTTTTCTACTTCACTCTTGCTGAAGGTAATTAAAATAATATCAAAATTATTAAATGTGTTGGGTCTGATGGTAGAATACTGTAGTATGACCCTTTCCTGCTAGCCTCACAATAAAACCTATGGAAATTTTTCATTTATCTGCTTTGGAAAGCAAAACAACCATAAGGTATGGTCACAATTGTGTTCAGCTATGACCTGTGAGCCCTGTGTTGGCAGAACTGCTGTTTTTGTTAGTCCGGGTAGTTCAGGTTCGGTTGTGTTGTTATCTCTGTAGCGCACGAGTGTCATATGCTTATAACCAAGCAAAGTGAGACTGTAAAATGCTGAGTTGTCTTATTCTGAGTACAGGTATTAAGCCCCTAAAATGAAAAAAAGTATAATTATTCTTTGTAAGTTCTTAGGAACTTGATTTTTAATAGCTGTAGATTTTTTTCTTTTTATATTTTGATACTTTATTTAAAAGCTATAACTGTAGTGACTGCAAGCAAGAGAATTTCTTTTGTCTTCATACTACAAAAGCATTGGTAAAAGCTAATGGTATTACAAGACACAAACATTAAACAATTAAGTTTAACTTAATTTATGATAATAAGCAGTTAGATACTTGTTAACAGCTGTCTTGTTTAGTCATACTTTTCATTGTTCTTTTTTTAGTTTGATTCTCACTTAAAGTCTTTATCATTTATATGGATTCCTTCACAGAAGGAGCCCCATTTCTCTGGTGAACACAGTCTTTTTCCTGTTTCTCCTGAAAAAAAATTTGAACTTTTTGCTTGTGATGCCATGTGTTTTTCTGTGATGTATATTTGTTGTGATGATCACTGGAAATTCATGTTTCTTTCAGAATAAGAAAATTTGTTCTTTGGAAATCTCCTAATAACTTTGCATGTTTAAAGAACGTGTGGGTTTTTACAGTGGCGAAAACATGAGGAATTTTATGACCAAATGGTATTACAGCTTTGACCTTGTAATTTTGTATTTCTTTTGCATTTCACTTTCAGAGGAAAAGAGCAGTGGATTCCGTCTGAAGCCACCAATACTTATCCATGGTCAGGCACCTAGTGCAGGTGAGTTCACTGTTTACTGCAACCATACAAAGAAACCAGCTCAGACATTTTAATTAGTTAGTAGTTTCATCAACCTGCTATTGTAAATAGAAGGTGGCAATACTTGTGTGTCTGCAGAAAAAAAATCTTGTCTTCTCTAGGCTGGTTGTGCCTATATCCACTGTGTAATGTATATGGAGGCATCTGTGTTTTGCATTGGATCAGCTGTGCATGTCTGAAGTGCATCTCCCAGCTGTTCCTGCTTAGCAAGCTTCTCTTTGTGCTTGGAGTAATCCTACAGACAGTGAACTCGATTGCTTTGATAGCAAACTGTAAGAAAAAGAGTGTTCCAGGAGTGCCTTGAGGAAGTTCCAGCTGTTACTGAGTGCTCAGTCTGGGACCAGGCCAGGGCAGATGGAAGTGTCAGAGATTGCCCGCTTCTGCTCTCCCTGGCTTTGGCAGCAGTGTAGATGGTGTGTCCTTGATCGTGCCTGTTCTGCTCTACAAGTTGGCTGTGACTGAGTTTCCTGTTTACTGATGTAGATTCAGCCACTATCAGAAAGATATTAGTACTACAGGTCCTTAGGAATTTGAAGGGAAAAAAAAACCAAACCCAAAACGATTTAGGTAATGAAAGCTATTATTGCATAACTATATGGAAACTTCATTTCACTTGCAGGAAGAGTGGTAAATTTAAGAAAGGAACAAGCTTTTTTTACCTTATGAACGTTTGAACTTAGGATAGCTTTATAATCGGATGTCATGCCATTTGAATATGAGTGGCATGAAATGGAACTAATTGCTATGAGTGAGTTTTGTTGCAGTATTTTATTGGATCAAGAGGTTCATCTTGACTTTTTCAGTGATGAAAACTGAACCTTCTGGGCTTGCCATAACCTTCTAGAGTTGATGTTGCAATGTTTGGGTTTTTTTAAATTAGGTTGTTTAAAGTCAATTAGCTTTTTGAATCGTAGCAGAAGTGCATCTTACTATAACAACCAAAGAGGCCAGGTTAATTAAAAAAGGCAAAAGGTTGTTAAATGACACAACTATTACAGTACCAATAAGTTTGATTATATGGATAAACCAAAATATTTTACTAATATCTGTAAATTACTTTATTGGAAGGAGAAGTCTTGGAATGTATAGTTGAATAAAATTTCAGTAGGATTAGAGGTGTACTGTTAATTTGTCTTACATATTGGCTTTTATTTCTGGATCCATAGTAAACTTTCATTCTGTGCCTTCCTGGATAAGGTAAACAGTATATTTTAAAGTGCCTTTTTAGGCTGGGAAACAGTCTTCCCTATTTGGAACTAACTCTCTTTTGAGGCTGACTGAGGAGGGACGGAAAAGAAGGGAACAGAAGAGCTTTCCTAGTGTCTGTTTTTTCATTGTGTGTTCTGTTGGAAGCAGTTAGAGAAGATTAAATGAAGCTGAATTTTCTAGCTTTAAAGCTTTATAGTTCCTGAATAGACTTTGCACTTGCAGGTCTCCCTAGCCAGAAACCGAAGGAACAGCAGCGAAGTGTGCTCCGTCCAGCAGTATTACAGGCACCGCAGCCAAAAGCTTTCTCACAGATGGGTAAATAATGCTTCTGCATTCTAAATACAGTGGAGAGAGAACAAAAATATTGAATTTGTTTAGTGTGGTGGTTTAGTTTTACTCAACACCCACCTTGGTTTTTCTAGTTTTCTCCTTTCAGAAAAGAAACATCTTAAATGGTAAGTGTATCTGTATTTCATGAAGGATACCACTGGAACCTTCAGGTTTTGTGTAGGATGACTGTTTGATGTTGTCAGGCCTCTAACTTTGGTACAGTACATGCTTGAGTTTTGGAATAAAAACCCTTCTAAGGGTGTGGTATAGCAGTCAATCTCAAATGACAACATTGAGCATGGTGTAATAAGCTATTTCTGGTAACTGATCAATGGTAAAGTACCTAAATCACTGAGAAGTACTTCTGGGCTCGGGGACCATTTTGGAGTTGGGACTTTGAAGTACAATTTTAATTCTGAACATAGAATTTTAGTTCTTAAATTTGGTCATTCATATAATGCTTACTGTATTATGGAATTATGTAATTTGATATAGCTGATGGAAGTAGGCATGATTAAAGTCTGGAAGTTAATGCAAAAAACTGTTTAAAGTGTCCATATCTCCTATGTTTCCCTAGCCTGACGCTATCTGCTATGTGGAAGTTTAGTTGAACAGAAACAGGAGTAACTTCAGTTAATGCAGAAGCTGGCATAGAACCAAACATTTCTAGCTTGGTTTCTTGACGTGCCTCCTGACACAGATTGGACTCTACAGGGGACTTAGTATTGGGTTACAAATTTTCAGTGGGAGTTCAGTAAATGAAGAGGTAAATTGGTCTGAAAATAAGCCCTGCTGCTGTGGGCAGTATTAGATTGGAACAGGATGGTTGCTTGACGTTGTACATATTTAAGTCTTTATAACACTTGTATAGATTAGTTTGCTGACTTGGTTTTCTGCATTTGGAATTTTGATTCTGCTAAGAATTGCTGAATTGTGGTCCTCTTGCCTCTTGAAAAAATACTACAGGAACTTTTTAGTTTACATTGCAACGTTTAATGCATAAAACTGCATGCAATTTGCATAAGAAAACTTTTATGACAGTCTAAATATCTAGAGAGTTTGTGTATTTTTTTAATTTCTGTGTTGCAGTTCTCAACAGTGGCACCAATGGTGTAAATACCCCTCCAGATTCTGCAGCCACATCAGAATCACCAAGTGATGCAACATTGAAAAGTTCAGACTCTGAAGACAAGGTGAGTTGGAGAAAGAGACTGAAGGTGTCAGACGTAAATATTATTTGAACAGAGGAAAAAGCCAGTAGCAGCACAGGAATTCCCTACAGGAAGCGGACCGTGCAGGTAATGAGGGGCTGAAAAGATTCACCTAGAGCAAAAGACACCTAAGTGCATCAGAAGTTGTTTATTGGCTATCATGAAAGACAGGTAATGAAATATATACTTCCAGTTCTATGTAGTGTGTCCAGTCCTTTCCTACCCTGCAGGTTTTGAGTTAACCATTAGCATCTAAAGGTCTTGACTGATAGCATGAGGAGGATTGTGGCGATGTTTGGGGATTTTGAGTGTGAATGGGGTTTTTGTAGCTTCATTAGGCAGTTGCTTTTTGTTGCCATATTGAGCATAGAAATAGTGTTGCTAATACAAGAGTATGGAACAGTTCACTTGAAATTCAAATCTTAATCCTGAATATACAAGCAGAAACCCTTGCAGTGCGAATGGCTCTTTAAGGTTTAATGAAAGGCTGCTGCTACAACTAAGTATTGATAAATAAGTTGTATGCATGTGCCAATACAAAAACCGTGGGACGTGCTTGTAACCCAGTTATGTGTGTCATTAGGGACACCCTCTATCTGCTTTTATTATCCAGAAGCCCTCTTAATTTTTTTAAACAATTAACCTTGTAGAAAATTTTCTGGTAGAGGAAAGCTCTTAAATCTGCTTGCTAAGGATTTCTTGAAGCTCAGTATAAATGGTATAAAGCTTCATAACTGAACATTTGCAGTTTTACCAAGGGTTATGGTGAGATATTCTATTGTTTTGGTATTTGTAGTCAATTTTGCCTCCCTGAAGCTTTCTAGCACAACTAGAAGTCATTTGAATTCATGCAGTAGTTGTATTAAATGCTGGAGCCTCTGCAGAATATTAGATGGCTTGATGAGAGTGAAAGATTACTTCTGGAATTGTTTCACGTGGGTAGTGGTATGTGCAGATCTGTGGCATAGATTTGATGTACCACAGAGAGAGAGCTTCCTTGTGAGGGCAAGTATGTTTGCAGTATTACATGAGCATGGTCTGCCTTTGTTAGAGTAAATGGGAGTCATGGACTGATTTTACTGGCAGAAAAGATATTTTTTGATGTCTCTGTCTTGGGCTTATTCAGGGTAGAAAGTGGAATGTTCTCAGTCTGGTAGTTGTTGTCATACCCTGAGCATATCTGTGCAACTTTTGCTTTTTCTGTCTTGAAAATCCCTGGGAAACTAAAGGAGACCTAAGCAGCGTTGTCCTAAGATAGGTACAAACTGCATTCTTTGATCCAACCTTTCTCAACTGGTAGGAGAGTGTGGTGGCTGAAAGTCATCAGGTGTCCAAGGAAACTTGACAGCCCTCAGCCTTTCTGGTAGTGGGGAGATGCTGATCCTTATCCAGATGGAAGAGGACCTGTTAAAGAACTCCTAGGCTAATGATTTTTCCTTGTGTTCAACAAAATGCTCCTTTACCATATGTATCATTCATCGGTGAGGGACTACTCCTATTCATGAACACTTACCCATTTCTAATTGCAAGCAGAAAAGCAATGTCTTTGAAATGCCAGAATTAGAATCTGAAGGTTAATTATACAGCTAGGTTATGCAAAGGTTGTCCCTTAAACATAAAATGGGATTTGTGAAACTCTTGGACCTAATCCAGTGTTGTTTTCCTACTGGTTTCTTTGACCTATGTGATATGTGCAGGAAATGCCATGGCTGGCACATGGAGGCAACAACACCCTGCATGAGAAACTAACAGAAGGAATTGGAATTCTGTGTTCAGTGATGGTTCTGTAACCTCACTGGTATCATGGATAGAGGGGGTTCACTTGGACAACTGGAGTAGTACATTAGATACGTAAGGGCTTTTTAGGAAATTGGGCAGGGAAGAGAGACAGGGATGGGTTTCGCTTTGTTAAAAGAAGCTGTTTGAATGCAGAGGCTTTGTTTTGGGAAGGCACTGAATTGGTCAAGGCTTTATGGATTAAGATCAGAGGGGAAGCCAACAAGAGGGAGATTAAAGTGAGCCTTCACCAGACTTGGACTATCAAGTAGAGAAAGTAACTAATGCCCTTGAAGAACTAGAAGCTTCACAATTACAGGCCTTGGTTCTAAAGGAGAACTTTAGTACTTAGACACCTGATAAAATAGTAACATGTCCTGGTAGAAGTACTCTAGCATATTCCTGGAGATTTTAGAAATAAGTTGATGAGAGTATTTGCATACACTGGGTAAGTTGACATGGGAGGTATTTAGCTGTACCTGGTATTCACAGCAAAGAATGGGCTAGAAGTGCAAAAGTTGAGAGTAGCTGTCATTGCAGCATTAGTGAGATGGAGTTGGAGATCCTGAGGGATCTGGGGAAGATAAGATAAATATCCAGTCTTCAGGAGAGAAGACTTCAGCTTGTTCATTGAGCTGATAGGTAGGATTCTGGAGGACAGCAGGGCTTGTGAGAGCTCATTACCTCCATGGACAACCACCTCAGAGAATCAATAATTTATTTCAAAGTACATGAAATTGTGCATGTGTGGCAGGAGGCCAGTGCATATGGGCTGGGAGCTCCTTAAATCCAGAAAGAATGTGCATATAACTGGTGAAAGCAGTCAAGACACCCAAGAAGTATATAGAAGAATTGCCTGGATGCATGGGAGAACTGGGAAAGCCTGAGTTTAGCTGACGTTGGAAATGACAGGGAATGAAAAGCTGCAATCAAGGCTTCTACAGGTATTGGCAGCAAAGGTAAAGTGAAGGAAGATTGTAGGCCTTCTGCAAAATGTTGACGGTAACCTAGTGGTGAAAAAGACACCCAAAAAATCTGAGGTACTCAATGCCTTTGTCTTGTTTTCTACTGAAGAGATCTTCTGTCAGGTCTACCAAGTCCCTTTTTTTAGGGGTAGTTTGAGAGAGTGAATTATTACAATGAACTTGCTTCAGGATTATTTTGGACAGTTTGACGTACACAGTTCCATGGGATCAGACAGGATGTGTCCATGGCTGTGGAGGGAGAGTCATGGTTTAACCCAAGCTGGCAGCTAAGTACAGTGGAACCACTTGCTCACTCCCTTCACTCAGGTGGGATGGGGAGAAGAATCAGGAAAGAAGTAAAGCTAGTGGATTGAGAGAAGAATGGTTATTGAAGTGTTGAAATGGAGTAAAGCATACTAATAATAATTGTAATGAAAAGGGGAGAGGCAGATAAATAAAACACAAAGAAAACAAGTAATGCCCAGTATAGGTGCTCAGCACCCACTGATCTGTACCCAGCCTATCTCCCGGCAGCCATCAACCCTTCACCAATAGCTCCCCTAGTTTACACACTGGGCAGGACATTCTGTGGTGTGAAATATCCCTCTGGCCAGTTTGGGTCAGCTGTCCTGGCTGTGCTCTCCCCCAGCGTCTTGTGCAGCTTCTTGCTGGCAGAACATGAGACTGAAAAATCTTTGACTTGGGGTGAACACAGATGAGCCACAACCAAAATATCAGTGTGTGATCAAGATTATTCTCATCCTGGATCCAAAATATTGTACCAGTGTTGTACTGGGAAGAAAACGAACTCAGGACAGGAAACCTGGGGTATTAGTGTGAGACCACTACCTGTCCTCAGGGAGTAGTAGTACTGTGGTGGGTCCCAGTTACTGGGGAAGAAGAAAGCATGGCATGCGTTTCCACAAACAGCAAGAAAGAGGTTCCAGGAAAGTAGAAATGGCTCTGCTCCTTCCTCTCCCTTTGTGGTGAAGGAGTCCTAGCATATGAGGCACCATAAAGGGATTGAGAACGGCCAGCACAGATAAAACAGAGACCAGCCTGGTGGGGGTTTTTATCCTCTGAAATTATTTGCTTTGCAGAGAGCCCTACTTGTTGCTTTTGACTTTAGGCAAGATCTTTGTGTAGTCTGAAGTATCATTGTCATAGCTGAAGTGGAGAGGGGTGTACTGGTTGGGTGGAATTTAAAGTGGGTGGAAAATTGGCTGAAGCAGTGAGTGGCTGGAAGTCTGACAAGTGTCAGTCACTAGAGGCATTTCTTAGGACTGTTCAACATTTACAGAAACAACCTGGCAAGGTGAAATAAATATTTTAAAGTTTGTGGATACTAGTACACTGTGGGAATGGGAAATGGTCAATATGTTGGAAGGTAGGGGCTGTTCAGCAGGATCTCAGCAGGTTGGAAAAACAAGCTGCGAAAATCTAGCTGATGGTCAGCAAATGCAAAGTTCTGTACCTGGGTGAGAGAACCCGTGTGTCACAGGGACTGTAGAGGGACTGGCTAGAAAACAGCTGTGCAGACAAGTCTTGGAGATCCTGATATTGCATGAAAAGTGCTGAGACAAGTTCTCACATTAAGAGTTTATTAGCGGATCTATGGCTGATAGTATTTTTTCTAAGGGTGGTAGTTATTTTATTTTGGAGGAAGGGAGATGAAAAAGAGAAAGAAGAGGGAAAACTTCACATTGGCCAGCCATAAAGACTAGTAATGGGTTCCTTAGATAGGCATCTTCCCCCTGAGTGTCCTCTCCAGTGGAGCAGGTGGTACACTCTAATATTCCTCCCATGGTAACTACATAGTCTTCTTCATAATACGCTCAGATTTCCTATGGGTTTGGGTTTTTTTTCTCCTTATGGTGCTGCTGATGCTGATGAAAGTGTGCTTTGCTGAGGGGCAGCTGTTTTAAGTGGGTCACATCTGAGGCTTTGTGTGTGTATAATGTTGGGACTTCCCATCAGTGCCAGAAGCTATAGGATAGGAAGTTAGGACAGAAGCAAGAGGGAGTGATTCCCATGCAGGTTGCAATTAATTGCTTTCTAGCACTTCTTTAAGGGTTTGTAAGTGGAAGGGTCTGAGTATAGTGGAACAGGAACTATAGTATGGGAATAATCAGGAAAAATAATCAGGCACTACAACATGTGCAGGGAGAAGTCACGAAGCCACTTGTGGAAAGTGGGTGGCAAAGGTGCAGAATAAGAAGGTCCCTAGCAGAACAGAAAGTTCAGGAGCCTTCAGGTGATGTGCAGCAGTGATAAACAATAGATTAAACATGAATAAATCATGTATTCTTTTATTGATTAAGAGGACTTATAGGCTGCTTTACTAAAACTGCAGCTGTTAAGTTCAGGAAAGTGATCTTTCCCTTTTTGTGCCACTAGTGGATGGCATCAAGAATACCACATATAGTTTGGGGCTTGACAGTACATGGAAGACACTTAAAAATCACTTAAGAGGACTAGTAGAGCACAAGATGTGTGATGAGAGAATGAAAAAGCTGAGTATGTTCTGCTTTGACTAGGTCAGGTGAATTGGATCAGCTCAGCTCTCAAGTGGTAGGCGGTGGCAAGATTAGAATGGAATCAGGAACTGTCTATCAAGCTGCAGGTGTGGTGCGAAGGCGATTCCAGATGGGTTTAGGACATAATCAGCTTACTTAGTGTAGTTGAACGTTGAACCAGACTACCAAAATGTAAAACTGTTACGTGTGGATTGTTTGAAACTTGATATGAGATCTTGGGCAGCCTAATAGAAGTTTGAAGTTGATGCTGCTTTGAACCCAGTTTGGACCAAATGATTGTTAGAAATACCTTTGAACCTTAACTATTCTGTGATTTGTTAAGAAAAACACTTAGCAACAGAGACGTTATTTAAATGCAAAACATGCCTTGTAGATCTGGAAGTGGTATTGGCTTGTCATTGTAAATGGCTGTGTGATTCACCTTGTCGCAAGGTGTTTTTATTTAAAGAAACTCAACTTCTTAGGCTATATTTTTCCATTTCTTTAGGCAGCAGAATGTCAGAAAAAGGAGTCCAACAATACTTCAGATGATGACAGCTGTGAGAAGGCTGAACTAAATGCACAGCAAGCATTTGTATTTGGGCAGAACTTAAGAGATAGAGTTAAGGTAAACGTGTGTTTGTTCTCTTGACTAGGAGTTTATGAAGTACTGTGAAACTACTGTATGAAAAGGTTAAAACCTCCATGTATATATGTAAAATTAAAAGCTATGAACACGGAGTTGACTGTTTATTAAAACTAGTCTTCTGGACACTTAATAAATTAATTCTGTTAAGTAGCATAAGAAGCTTTTCCAAAAATAAATGCATTTACTGCAATCATAAGTAAAAGCCAAAGCTCAGCAGAATATAGTGTTTTCTCTTACCTTTTGGGTTAGAATGAGTAGAAATGTGGTCTTAAGATGCAACCAAGACTTCATAGATAAGATGGAAAAATAGGACAGCCGGGGCTCAAACTTGTGCGTAGAATAACTAAGTTGGATTGCTAGTACCTCCTGTTGAAGACAGGTTTGCTCAGGTTTCCTAGCATAATAAAATAAAGTGTAATATTGGGACATAGAATTATCTTGTTTTATTGTAGAAAGCATTTGTGGATGTAACTTCACCTTTACGAAGAATAAGCTGAAAAATTTGCTCAGTAATTAAAACTATTGATATCTATACTTGTTCTTTTTCTAGCTAGGAGATGAAAGCGATGAAACTGCTGATGTGCAGAATGCCGGCCTTCTGACATCAGACACACCTTCTGCAACAAACTATTTTCTACAGTACATCAGTTCCAGGTGAGACTACAGGGAAACCAATTTCCATTGAAAATTCTTTGTGATTCTGCTCTTTATTGGATGCAGGGCTTAGACATGGGGACCCAGTGGGGACCCAGGCTTCTGAAGAATGAGATGGCAATCTTCAGATCTGGGGGAATCCTCAATCATCTCGTCAAGGGAGATGCATTTGATACTATTTGTGTTTGACCACATCCTCACCAAAGCCTCTTCAGAAAACCAACAAGCATGAGATGAGAAGTCTTCTAATGAATGATTAGAAACAGTGATGGACTAAATTTGAGCTACCAGTAGAATCTTGTGGAGATCTTTGCTTAATTTGTGTTATGCAGTAGGTTTCATATATGACACGGATAAAAGGAAGAATAGTTAACATTTTTTTATGATAGTCAGCTTTTCAGAGTGGCCTGTTTGAATAAGTGGGAGCCTAACTGTGGGAAGTTTTTGAAAGAACTTCTGATGCAGCAATAGCATCAGAAGAAATGTGATGTATGAGTAAAGTCAAGCAGCCAGAAGAAAACTGCAAACCTGCCTTATGTAGTGATGAGCTCTGAGCTGACAGCCTTCACTTGAGGCTAATGTGGTAATACGGCTCTGTGAAAATGCTAGCTTAGTAGTGGTCAAAAAATGAAGTAGTGTACAGAATGAAAAAACAGAAGATAAAGATCTGTGAATTTAGATGATAACTGGAAAAGCATGAGGGGAAATCCCACCAAGAGTGATGAAGCAGAGCAACATCTCTGCTCCTGGAGTAAGCTGAAATTAAGATCAAGGCCATGAAATAATTATAGGAAAAGCACCAGTACGTGCTTTCTTTGTCCTTATGTTTGGCATTTTTAAGCTCCTGTTGTTCACCATGAAGGAGGCAGTAGGCTTTTTTGCAGTCAATGAACTTTTGATACTGAACGTTTGAGGTAGAGAATACCTTTGCCCTCTTGATGCCTGATCAATGTCTTTCCAATAGACACAGTTGGACTTGTTCAATCAGATTTGGCAGACAATAACTACTAATATGGGGTCTTCAAATACTGGAATATTTTTTTTCTTGTTTTTCAACTCATATGACATCTACTATCATTTCACTTGAGTCTTTACTTTGGGAGGATTTATTAATGATGAGTCAATTGCCAGAATCATAGTTTTGGACTTGTCTTAAAAATAAATACTGTCTCTGAGGGGAGTTAGCTCTGGTTTTCAGCTGAGATGGCAAAGCATTATGGTACTCAGCTTGTAAAAGGAGACTCCTCCCTTTGTGTAATACTGTCAAATCTTTAAAAACTGAAAATGTGCCAGGTTGCATGGCAGATACTGGTAGGCCACATTGAGTTCCCTGTCCACATTTGGAGCTCAGAACTGTAGTATTTAATTCCCTTAGTAGGTAAAGATGGCTTCCACTGAGGTTCTCCTATGTTCTAGGAGTCTGCTTTATCAGAAGTAGCAACTCTACATGTACAGTTTAAAGGTTTGTTTGATTTCACTTGAATCATGTAGATGTGAATCACCATTTTCCAGGCTTGGTGAAATGCACATAGGCTTGATTCAAAATCATTTGCCTTCTGTATGTTCACTTTGTGAGCAAGCTGGTATCTTAGAAAGGTATGGCTGATGGGAAGTGACAGAAACAACTACTTGTTAAGTCTTTTGAGTCTGTAAAATAAAACTCTTGTCCCTCCTAACTAGAATTTAAAATCTGTTAAGAAAAATACTAATGGCAGGAAGATGTTTATTCTGTAAGGAAGAAGTAAAGGCTGAGATTTGATTGTGAAACTTCTTGGAGAGGCTGTGATATTGCGACTAGTCTGATAAAGGCATTATTTATCCCTGCTACCTTTGCTTCAGTTACAATATTGGAAATGCTTTTGTTTCAGTTCTTTCCCTTTCTGAGAGAACTGTAGTAATTCAAGTCTGTGCATGTAGAATACTGTTTAAAAAAATGTATGTCATATGATTAGACAATAAGCCCTCACTTAGCATTCAGCATTTTTGTGAATGTTATTAGTTATCTGAAGGCAAAGATTTTTACAGAGATAAAATCATGTGTTGTCATTCTGAGAGAATTCTCATTATGTAAAACTAGAATGTGCTCTAGTGTTAAGTTAAATTAATTTTTATGTATGTTTGTATCAACCAGTGCTTACTTTTTTAAAGCCAGTGACAATCTCTCACTTTCTGAGGAATTTTATTAGTAGAAAATTAAAGAGGTATTATTTTCCGTCTTGTAAACCCAGGCTTATTTCTTGGCTTTTTTTCAGTGCAGAGAGCTCTACGAACAATGCAGAAGCATCTAGCAACAAGTTTGTTTTTGGACAGAACATGAGTGAGCGAGTCCTAGTGAGTATCTACTATGTATATGTTGTAATTTTGTGAGCAGTTTGTTATAGATTCTCACTCAAGAATTTTGAGAGCCGTTAATTATATTCTCACTTGAGTATGGGGTGTTTCCCTTGAAGGTAACTTACTTTGAGTGCAGGAAGTTCATTATTAGCTATTGTCTGCCCAGCTATACTGTCCAGGATTTTCCTGCCAAACTCTCAATGTAAGGAGATTTAGTGCTCTCTCTGTAGTGCATGGGGTTCTTGTGCCCAAGCATTTTATAGCACAACGTGTTGCTTTAAATGGCACTTGGAGTATAAGTATTAGAGGGTATTTTATGTTTGTCTTCAAAATTGAGAGCAGTTCAGTCATGTGGGATGGGAGTTCAAGCTCAGCAGTAAAGCAGCTGCCTCAGGACTGAGGTATGATTCTGGAAATGCTGTTTATGATGTACCAACCTAAGGAATAACTTCTAGTACCTCACTGTTTCCTGCTGTTGGTTTTAGTCCTGTGCTGGAACAAAATGGAAACATTTAATGCTGTGTTCAGGCCTGTGTAACTACCAAGTAGGAGTTCAGTCAATTATGCCATGGGTAGCTGTAGCTGAAGTTGACTTGGTGTGTTGAACAAAGCAAGTCAAAAAGCCTCAAAATAAGAATTGAAATCTGCTATCAGTTCAAAGAAAAATAACTTGAACCGGTTTTTAGGTCACACTCCATTCAGTGCCTCCGTTGAGGTAGTAGAACACAACATACATGTGAAAGCACGTTGTCCAGGAGATTCTTTTTTTGCCATGTGGTTTATAAATACTGGAGCTGCCCTCAGTACTTGGTGACTAGTCCTGTTCAGCAGAATTAGTGTATGTTTTCTCTCTTCTGTTTACTTCCTCTTATTTCTATGATAGAGTCCACCAAAATCAAATGAAGGTAGTACAGAGAGTAATAAGGAGAATGCTGCTACAGAGTCTGGGTCTGAATCATCTTCTCAGGAGGCCACGCCAGAAAAAGGTGAAAAACAAAATATTATATTAGGAAGGGTAGTTAATCCTTTTTTAAATTACTTTATTTTTCAATATCCTGTTACTTTTCTAAAACATAAGATTTTTGTTTTGCCTTTACTGTCTCCTGTAGCCAAAGATACAGACTGGGCATGGAAGTTGCTGGATGCTGTAGATCCTCTAATACTAAACATGTACAGGCTGCACTGTCTTTTTCATTGTCATTCTGTGGTAGTGGGACTATCTTTAGAAGAATAAAATTAGAGGGAATTAACAGAACTGGTAGTAGGACTTGATAGAGAACATAGGAGAAATGTGGCAAACTTTTTTTAAACAATGCTGTTTTATTTCAAGTGACTGAATTTCTGAGTCAAATATGTATTGCATTGAGTGTGAGCACCATATGTTGCTTGAACTCAGAACTGCTTGCTGGATTCTATGACTTCAAATTTTCAAGATATTATGGAAATTCTGGAAACTATGGGTTTTCTTCAGTAAATTGCTTGCAAGCCCAAGTGAAAGTGGAAAATTAATTGCACTGTCCAGCTGTGTAGGCACAGCTGTATGGCAGGCAAGATTATCAGTACTACTGGAGCATCTACAGATAAGCAGGTGTCCGGGCTAAGGTTTTGAACTATTGTGTGTAGGGACAAAACTTCTTTATAACTTATCTCTTTTGTCCCTTGTGCTTGTAAAACAAGTATCAAAAGGCAAGCTTTAACTTCTGCTTCAAATTTCAATCCTTTTTTATGTGTTCTGTTAAGGTCTGTCTTCTGTACTTTTCTGAAGGTCTCAAAATTCTGGTATATTTGTGTGAGACCTTTGTACAGCTTGTAAAATTTTATACTAATCATTCTCAGACTCTCAAAATGTTGTTCAGCTAATAATATTTCAGAATCACTGGCAGAGTCTGCAGCAGCCTATACTAAAGCAACAGCAAGGAAGTGTTTATTAGCGAAGGTAGAAGTGATCACTGGGGAGGAAGCTGAAAGTAACGTGTTACAGGTAAGAAACAGATGGAGTAGAGGAGCTTTGAGTTTAGGGGAGTTCATATGGATGTCCAGTGAATTCACACCATATGATTCCCTACAACTCAGCCTTCCTCTATATCTCTAATGTATTTTCTTGTGTTAAAATGCAAACTTTATATATTTATATCAGATCCTTACTTATTAACTTGTTATCCGTTGTTTTTTCATTTCCTCTTTCTGAATAAATTTTAGTGTATGACCCAGCCAGATGTATCTTAAACATACTTTCCTGAATCCATCATATAGAAACTTCTATTTCCTATGTGACAATTATTTGAAGAAAATTTAAATGAACTAAATATTTTTAAATTCTTTAACTGTTGTAGTACTGAAGATTTTCTAAAACTTGGAATGGGATATTTATTCTGGCAGTCTAGTTTCTTGCAGAACAGAAACTATATCACAAATTCTCAGGAATTTGGCTTGAGGTGCTTAATTGGTGATGTTGTAGAAGGATATTTGGTCATGACCTAGACTCTTGATTTTAAGCATGGCATATTTAACGTAGTTATTCATTAACTTAAATATACTTACTAACTCCAGTATATCCTTAAGAGAAACATGCAAGGTTTTAATATAAAATGAAGTGGTATATGTATTTTTTCCTATCTCTCTTTATCCTCCAATTATAGTTTATTTTTTTCCTTGCAATATTTTGTTTCTCAGCATTTGAACTGTGTTTTTTTCAAGGATAGCTTTTTTATTCTTACAGACATGATGCTCTGTTCTGACACCAAACAGTTGCACTCTCAGTATCTAATGCCTAGGAGTTGCACTTCTATTACCTTACAAAATGATACTCTGTAATGTGTATCTTCTTGGACTTCTTTTTACAAGACATAAATGGTCTTTAAATGGTTCTTCTGGCACATCTCTCTATGTAATTCAGAAATTCATATAATTGAAGAAGACACTGAAGAGATAAGAATTCCGTTTCACTCAGGAAAACCACAACTTCAGGAAGTGCTATACTTAACAGAGGACTGACTTGCATGAATATATTGTAATTTAACAGACCTCTTGCCTAAAATTTATTCTTTTTTTCCTGTGAAATGTAATGCATTAGAATTTCAAATGGAACTTGTACAGCCGCAACTATGTTAATGTTGCAGAAACATACAGAGCTAGATGTTTTGGGGTGAAGAAAATGAGAAATAGAGGGAATGAAAAGGGAAGTACCTTTTCCACTTAGTGCATGCTCATCTTTGGGAAACTTGAGGGGTAATGGTTTGAGGTATAAAATCTCAGCAATAACAGTGAAGTTGTATTAGAGAGGGGAATATAGAGTAGAGATGTTTGGCATGAAAGAAGAAGGGAGCTTGTAGGTCAAGAAGAAGTATTTCTACTTTTGGAAAAAATACGTACATCTTTTGAATTTTTTAACTAGTGAATCCTGCAGGGAAGCAGTAAAAAAATACCTCACTTATTAATGACTTTGTGTGGTTCAGGCTTTATAAATTGATAATGAGCTAGCATGTTTGTTCATCCTTTGCTTGCTTAATACAGAAGAATTTTGCTTTGCTTTCATTATGTTTGCTGGGTCTTCCCAGCAACAAATACAATCTTCAGTGGTGCAATGTGTACCTAAGGCTTTTAAAAGAATTGACTGATACAAGGCAGTCTTTTATGACATTAAGTTTCCTCTGTGAAAGTTCATATCTTACCTGAAAATTGCTTATTGTCTTGATCTTGAGCCCTCTTATTCTTTAAGAGTATATAGCTTCTTTTTATTAAAACCTTATGAAAAGAGACAGCATATTTTGAGAAAGAGAGGATGACTGTTTTGGTTTCCATAGCTATAAACAATTAAAAATTCCAGTATGAAATCTGAATATTTTTTTAACCAACTCTAGGTGACTAAGAAATATGTGATTACTTCAATCAACCACTATGCCATAGAGATATTTTCTGTTACAGATTCAGTGCAAGCTGTTTGTATTTGATAAAAGCTCTCAGTCTTGGGTGGAAAGAGGTCGAGGGCTTCTGAGACTCAATGATATGGCCTCAACAGATGATGGAACATTACAGTCTCGACTGGGTAAGAGGAACTAGGGGAAATGAGATACTGGGTTATAGCCATGCTATTTTCTTGGGGTTCTTCCTTGACACACAGCAACATTCACTTTAGTTTATCTTAGCTCCAGCAACTCAGAAGCGGTTTGAACCTTTTCTTTTGCTTCAGTTACTGAATACTGCCTCCAAAGACAGTATCTTCATACCCTTCTGTTGCAGCAAATGTTCCAGTTACTTTTTCCCCCCATAAAAGCAAGCCATGTTTAGTAACTAGAATATTTACCTAGAAATTTATGGTAACATCATTCAGATCTGGCTGTTTTGGATGGGTTCCTTGTGGTAGGGGAAGTCTATTTGAATAGTGCACAGTTGTGCAGGCTGGCGGGAAATGTGCATTAGCCTGAGATTATCAAGTCACATACAGCTGCTGAACTTTAATGTATTAACATATAAGGCTTCAGACTTTAGTTTCAGCTTCAGATATGACTCATAATCTTTAATAGTCTTGTTGCAGTTTAATTCCAGCCAGCAGCCAAGCCCCTTGCAGCCACTTGCTCACTCTCCCTTTAGCAGGATTGGGGAGAGAATTGGAAGTGTATACAAGTTAGAAAACTCGTGGGCTAAGATAAAGACAGTTCAATAAAGAAAGCAAAGGCGGTGCTTGCAAACAAAGCAAAACAAGAAAATAATTCACTGCTTCTCATGGGCCAGCAGGAGTGCATCCATCTCCAGGACAGCAGGGTCCCATCACACGTAATGGTGACTTGGGAGGACAAACGCCATTACTCCAAACATCCTCTCTTCATCTTCTTCCCCCTTCTTTATATCCTGAGCATGGTGTTCTATGATCTGGAATATCCCTTTGGTCACTTGTCCCAGCTGTGTCTGCTCCCAACCTCCCACATCCTCCTATTCTCCTCATCAGTCTAGTAGTATGAAAAACAGAAAAGGCCTCGGCTCTGTGCAAGTACTGCTCAGCAATAACAAGAACATCTCTATCACATCTATTATCTAACATACCTATTATCAACCATATGTTCAGCGCAAACCCAAAACAGAGGTCTGTACCAGTGACTGGGAAGAAAGGTAACTCTACCCCAGCCAAAACCAGCATAATTCTGCATTCTTCACATTTATGGTTGTTAGAAAAGCCAAAAAAGGCTTATTTGAAGACAGATTGAAACCTTTATGCAATAAAAAGTGTCTTGACAGTTTTGACCTTCCTGATGTGTCTTTTTCCACCTAACTGATCTTGTAACTTGGCTTTAGTGATGAGGACTCAAGGGAGTCTCAGGTTAATCTTAAATACCAAGCTCTGGGCTCAGATGCAGATTGATAAAGCCAGTGAGAAGAGTATCCGGATCACCGCCATGGATACAGAGGACCAAGGAGTTAAAGTTTTTCTTATCTCAGTAAGTACCGGTTTTTGTTCATGTCTTAACCATCCTATTGAAGTTGGTGCTTACTTAAACTGTAGTTGAGGTAGCATTCCCATTTTCGTTTCACCCTGCACTATCTTAACATCACCCCTGCCGCAAAGACAAGGTGGTTGGCAGATTTGCTAGTCTAAAAAGTCTTGCTAGTTGTGAACAAATGCTACATCACCCTAGAAAGCCAGGTTGTCCAAAGTCCATGGAGTCATGTGATCTGTTCCACACGTACTGAGACTCTAACTGTAGTGTTTAATGCAGATTGTTTTCTGATATTAAGAAAAATGGGCATTACTTCATAGATTTAATCCAGTAGTTTAACCAAAATTACATCTCCTGGAACTTTCAGCACAGGAACACTGTCATTGTGTGCAGTGCAGGAAGATGTGTGCAGTGGGAGGTGCCCACTGAAAAGGAAACACTAAAACTGTCAAGAAGATCGTATTAGTAGTTAAGGGTTACACAGTATTACTTCGATTTTTCTTTTGGTGCCGGGTATTCAAAGCAGTAACAGGATAGTGAAAGTGATTTCTGTGCATGCTAAATGGAGAATGGCAACCCCAGTCAGAATTACTAAAGCACTTGGGATCTCATCATACAGTCAGCAAGGAAGAAAGGCCATTCCCTAATGTCTGCTAAAGCACTTATAGATTTAGAGAAGTCTGAACACATTCTTTTGATTTACACTGATTCTACACAAGATGTTGCAAAAGAATTGGTGTTCCTAGGGATCAGAAATTGAGAGCATCAACAAATGGTCAGCTTTCCCTGCAACATTCGGTTTGTAGGGCTGGGATCTGGAGTCCCAGAATGGAACTTAATGATACCAACTATGGATCAGTGAAGAAAAAGAAGTGAAATTAATGGATAAGTTTTTCTCCGTATTTTTCTATATTGGAAAATGTTAAATTAATCTGTCAGGTTATTCACTCTTGACTTTAGTATTGATAAAAGGTATCTTCTCTGGAATTATTTTTTCATTACAGCTCATTGCAGGGGAATTTTGCAGATACAGAGGTGACAGATTCAAGTGTCAGATGGGGGGATGGAAACTATTTTTTATGAAAGAATCTGAGAAGTTAGATTGTTACCTTACAGTTATAATGGAGTAAGGATAATAGTTAATATGAGGACTTAATTGACATAGTGAAGAGTTTTGTAGTATTTGAAGAGCGTTTCCTTTTAAATAATGCCCATTAAATATTTGGTTTGATAGGCCTAATAAATGATTGATTTGAAGGCATAAAGGCATTAACCATGAGAGTTAAAAATACATATTCTTTGACAGGCTGTCAAAAATGCTTCCCTCTGAAACAGAGACTGTTAAAAAAAAATTGGAATAATTGCCTGCCTATCTGTCCATTGAGTTTTCTCATTTTATCTCACACTGAAATTTTATGCCAGTGCCTCATAAAACAATTACTAATCATTATTATTAATTAGTGTGTGAAGCTGAATGATTGACAGGTCAGCAAACATCTGCAAGCTTTTAATTGAAGGTCTTTTTAGTATGAGCTTTTGGGGAGGTGTCAGGAAAGCTGTGTGAATTCTGAGTGAAGAAGGCTGTATGAGATCAGCAAGTACTGGGTATGTTAGCCAGAGAAAGTTGGAACTAAGCAGAGGAATATACTCTCACCAGCAGAGTTCTGTATAGTTCCTGCTGTGTGTACCACAGCCCATTCTGACTGGTTTGAAAAACACTTTATGCGAGAACTAAAAATATATCGTGAAAGTATATAGTGAAATTTGGCATGACTGGTATGTATTATGTCAGCAGAGTTTTATTGTTTCATAATTCCATGCACCTTTTTTTACTTCTGAATATTAAAAAATGCAGGCAAGCTCTAAAGATACAGGACAGTTGTACGCTGCATTGCACCATCGGATCTTGGCCCTGCGGAGTAGAGTGGAACAAGAGCAAGAAGTCAAAAATGTAGCACCTGAGCCAGAGGTAACACAGTCAAATGAGGAAGACAGTGATGATGATGTCATTGCACCTTCAGGATCAGTTGGAAGTGGTAAGAAAGACAGTGTTGTTTCCTGTTTTCCTTGTGTTGTTCTGTGTTATTTCTTAAGGCAGACTGTGCTCTTCGTGTATGTCTGTGGAGTAGGACATTGCATTGATTGCCTTTTTGAATGCAACTACTTCTTGCTTCTTCTCCAAACTGGTAAAAGGCCCCTGTGCTGCCTCTGAGTTACGTGCCACAGTTTAACAGAGGTTTTCTGTGCTTTTTATAATTTACATGATTTCTAAGGGTGGTTCTGAGTTTCATTTTTGCCTTCATCATGGCCACGAGTTGCACATAAAACCTGAGATCACTCAGGATCAGTAGACAGCATCCAGACTGACCTTTTAGTAGAGAGCTGTTTGGAAAGCAGAAGGTTTGCAAAGGGGCATGGAAGATGTGTAATATTTTTTATTTGGCATGAGTAGACCATAGTTTAAGAAAAACACTAGTCTTCAGTTTGGGAAAGCTTCCTTTTGTACTCTCGACTTGGAAGTCATCTGCTTTGCTTTCTTGTGGTTGAGAGCATCCAGCCTTTGGCAGTCCTCCATCCTGATTCACAGAAGGGGAAAAAACGAGGAATGTATATGAACAAAAGCAGTGGGAAGATTGAAGAGGTTGGAAACTGAACTTTTATGTTTTGGGATGCTGCTGGGATCCCTGAACTACATTAGTTAAGAACATAAAATTCTTCAGTAGACAGGTCTGGAGAAGGCATATGCAAGGTGGGGGAGGAGGAATTTTGCAGTTCTCATCTCTCATGGAACAACTGAATCTGAAACTTCTGAAGGCTTCTTGGGATGGGTCTCTTACTGCAAGGCAAGAAACAAAAGATATTTCTTCTGACCAAGAACTACTTTCATTGTTTCAGGTGCTAATGATGAAGGTGATGGGCAGAACGTTGGCAGCACATAGCAGATGTGAGCCGATCTGCTTGCAGGGCTGCTATGAGCACCATCTTGCAGGCACCTCTGGATACCCCAGGCCAGCGATTATTTCAGGCGGTGTTAAGAGCTCCAGGACTTAAGAACTGTGCATCTCTGTTCTGTTTGTTTGGGTTTTTGGTCTGGATCAGTAGATTCCACACAAAAAAAAAGCAGACTTGGAAACTACCTGAATGTGGTTTGGGACGTTGAAAGCTCATCATATTGATGAGCAAAAAAAAAAAATCCAACCCCAAAACAACAACAAAAACACAAAATGCAACCACCCCCAACCATTTCCCCTCTTCCTGGTAATTAAAATGGCACATTACAGCTTGTCATAGCTTTTCATTGGGACCTTTTGGCTGTTTCTTCAGTAGTTCATGTCTTGCAGGTCTCCAAGATAGAACTTTTCGACACGGTTCCAACTTGAATTCTGCTTTTGTAACCCCAGAGAAACCGGGTCCTCACCAGTTCCTATGCTCACTGGCTGCCCTTTTGGGGTCCTTTTTTTTTTTTTGGACTGCAGATGGGGCAGGTTATGTTTTTACCTTCTAATCCTAACATAGGTTGTGGATGTGGGCACCATTTTTGCTGTCTAGTGGGTTTGTAAACAGAAAGAAACCAAACATTGTGATTCACCAGAAAGGTTTTTTAATGCGATAATAAGAGACTTCAGAGTCTGCAGGATGTTTTGCTAACTCCTTTTTTTTCTTCCCATTTCATTATTATTTTTTGGGGATTTATATTGTGGTGAGACTTTTTTATTTTAGTTTTTCAATAAGATGCTCTTGTGTGTTGAAAAAGTAAAACTATTGTTTTGTACTGTTCTTTTCTGTTACTATTTAAAGGAGAGCTAAGCCACTATATATAAATAGGTGTTGCATACAGTTTTTCTTAGAACATTTTGTGTTTCTGTGGCTACAGTAAAGTGCAGGAGGCATACAGGTTACACCTTCAGAAAAGTTAATGGCAAAACTACTGTTGGCTCTTGGAAGAATAAAATAGGCTCATGCAATGATCTCTGCCAGCCATTAAAATAAATATGTGTAATAAAGCAGCTCCCATTTAATGGCTTGATTCAACAAGCCATTTAAGCACTTGCCTGACATAACTATATGTGAATAATCTTATTGAAGTCAATGCAACTCTTCATGCTTAAAGTTGAGGATATTTTTTAAAATCTTGCTGAGTTAATGGCCTTAAATAGAAAATTTAACTTCTAACCCTTCCTGTCCCCAATCCATTTCCTGAAGTCTTGCAGCATGAAGAAAAAGGTAATACTGCCAGCCTTGAGTAGTTTGGGCTGAAGGTTATTGTATTCTGTTCCACCACAAATAAAAGCAAGAATGTGTTTTTCTGTGTGTAATTCTGAAGTACTCCTACTGTAACCATAACTCACCTTCTTTTTTTGCTTTGGGTGTTCTTTAATAATTGGAGCCTTTTGTGTGAAAGTTGAGTTTTATTTTCTTATTGAAACATGGTATGTTCTTGTCCAGCAAGGTTGGAATTTGGTAGTCACCAGGTCACTTTCACTATAAATTCCCCAAATTGTTCTATTTCCTTTATAAATAGTTTGCTGATAGATAATTTCTCACTTGCATGCTTGCTCTTTAGTGGGTTAAGGATCTAAAATGTGTCACTTAAAAGAAAATGAAAGGGGAAGAAGCATTTAATCTAGCATGAATTGAAAACAGAAACCCAGATTATAGCACAAAATCAACTTTGAAATTGAGTATTCAAATAGCAAAACAGCCCTTATTTCCTCTATTTTAATAGTGGTCAAAAACAAGCCTTCTGCTGTTTTCTGTTGTTAACCATCACTGAAGACCGATGCTCTTGGAGCAGAGGGTGCTTTTACTTTTCCTGATAGCCAGTTGAAGGAACATCTGTGATTACTTTTCTGGCAACTGAAAAGGGCTAATGATAAAATGTGCCACTGCATCTTGATCTCTCTGGGTAGTCTACTCATGCCTTCTTGCATTTTGTTTTCTTTTTCCCTCCTTTGAGTGAGGGGGGCGTTTTTACCAATGAACAGTCCTGTTGCTTCACCCCCTACTCTTGCCATGCTTCAACAGGAACATGGCAGGTTCCTTAGTACCCACCACACAATTGTTTCTGCATCTCAAGGTCTGGGGACTTTCAAGTAAGTTATCTGCATTTTGGATCTAGGATCTTTTTACATTGTTGAGATACTCAGATTTAAACTACTCTTTTCAAACACCCTGGCTCTGTAAAGCTGTTTCTTGTCAGCAGCTTGTTCATAAGGAAAACTAATAAGGTGTCTTGATGAGCATGGCCTACTTCTGGGAAAACAGATCTTATTTCCTGGTCCCAGGCTTTATGGGGTCCATGCTGAGTGAATACCTAAAATGCAATTAATGGTGCAGGAGGATTCAGAAAAATTGAGTAAGCGTGCTTGCTTTGGGGTTTGGTGGTACACAATCACCTACCTTTCTAAAAAATTCGGCAACTCTTTACTGATGCAGATTTTATTTTTAGCTAGAACCTTTGCATAAATGTTTATAGTGAAGGCAGAAATGTTGCCGTGCATCCCAACAGAATTGTGTTGCTGTGCATCCCAATAGAATTGGCAATGAGTTAAGTTCAAGCCCTGCCCAGCAAGATATAGTTAGGCCAAACCAAAACCCTGACTTAGCTCTCGACTTCAAGCCTTAGTAAACCAGTTGACAGGCGAAACCAGATAATGCCCATGTGTCTCAAAAGATCTATGTAAGACTGTCATATCAAAATGTACATGGGAATTACATTGAAACCTGTGTCAGCAAGCAAGTGAACAAAACACCCTGAGCCCTGCATTGTGTTTCCTGTACTGATCTGCTCTGCTGCCTTACAGCAATCTTTCCCTTGATCATGCTCCTGATCCATCTTTCCCATTAGGCTTCTTGTTCACTTTTGTGAGGTGTTGACAATTCCTGTATAGCCTGCATGGCTGCTGACCTACACAGGCACACAGCCTTTTAGGTTTCCCAGTGGAAAAAAAATACTGAAGAGTGTAGTAAAGTTGAATATGCTTGATGATGACTCAAAAATGTACTCTGGCAACCAGAAGGGCCAGCTATGTCCTGGGGGGACATCGGGCACAGCCAGGCAAGGGAGGGGATTGTGACTCTCTTCTCTGCACTGGGGCAGGCTCCCCTTGAGTTCTGGGGGCAGTTCTGGTCACCCCAGTATAAAAAAGACATTAAGCTAATAGAGAGTGTCCAAGGAAGGGTCTAGAGAGGAAGCTGTATGAGGAGCTGCTGAGGGCACTTGGTTTGTCCAGCCTGGAGAAGGGGAGAGTGAGGGAAGACCCAATGCAGTCTTCAACCTCTGCATGAGGGGAGGCTGAGGGGCAGGTACCAGTCTCTGCACTCTCATGACCAATGACAGAGCTTGAGGAAATAGCATGAAGCCAAGTCAGAGGAGGTTTAGCTTTATATCTGGAAGTTTTTTACCCAGAGGGTGATTTTAGAACTGAAACAGGCTCCTCAGGGCAGTGGTCATGGCACCAAGCCTGAGTTCATGAAGTATTTGGATAGTGCTCTCAGTGGTAGGGTGGGATTGCTGGGGTGCCCTGTGCAGGGCCAGGAAGTGAACCTGATGATCTGTTGGGTCCCTTCCAACTCAGCGTGCTCTGTGATTCTATGAAAATGTTGCTAGAATGGTGATGTGACTGAAAACAGAAGTAAGCCTCTTATCTGTAAAATGGAAAAAAAAGATGACACCCACAGGAAATACAAAACATTAAAGTAAGGGAATGTTGTAATAATAACATCTTTCTGTACTCCAGTTCCCAGTGCATGATGCATTGCTTTAGAAAAGGCAGGGCAAGAAGTGATCTAAATAAATGAGTCCTCAGCAATCCTGCACTAGAACTAGGGTGGGAGGAGACCAGGTTGTTAGAAGCCTGCAGGAATATAAAAATCCCTCCAACTTTGTAATGGCTCTTCTCTGTTCCCTGAAGTATCAATTGATGCCATTGCTTGGGTATTTCTGCCATTAAATTACTGTTCCTAACATGTCCCATTCTGCAGTTCAACTGGACTCTTGCTCTCCCAGTGAGTGTAGAAAATGGTTTATTTCCTTTCTAGAAACATGTTAAATATTTCAAAATTTACCATATTTCCCATAATCTTCTCTAGTTTTAGGAATTCCATTTATGATAATTGCCATAATTTGTCATACAAGATTTCATTAAACTGACTTTTCACTGTGTGCTTTTTCTCCCGCTGTTACTTGGTCTTTCTGTGCACTGACTTGCTTAAATTGAACTCTAGTCCATTGTGTGAGTAGTGGGTTTTCAGACAGGATGTTATGAAGATGTTTTAGTTTTCTTTTAAGGGTTTCTTTCTTTCTGTCCAGTGAAATCAGCACAGACCAACACAGGTGCAAGAGAGAATTGCTAAATTAGACAAAGTCAGTCCTGATTCTAGGTGAAAGTACAGGTATCTCATTAAGAAATGCTTACAGATAATTTATGTAAATTAAAGTCTCATTTGAAGATAGTATTCAGAGCTCCTTTTTGGCCACCTCCTTTCAAGGACTTCTTTCCAGAACTCTTCCTTCTGTAAAGATAAAAAAGCTGAATTTGTCACTGAGAACACTGGTAATCATGTTGCATGGGTGGGCAGTCAATGTCTTTTCCAAGGTTGTCTGTGAATTAAATGTGGGTTATTTTAAATGAACCACTCCTAAATGAATTCTGGTAGCTTACCTTCAGCTTCTAATGAAACTGGAAAAGCCAGGTGGTGATGTTATGTTTGATGTCCTCCTCCTGTTCCAGAGACCAGAAAGTGTCATTGAGGCCCCCACTGCAGGATGTCTGCTGCTAGTAACAGCATGTGCTGACTGTATACTGTCCTCTGAAAAGCAGCTTGCTGTCTGTTGTCCGTTTGGCAGACAAGATAAATTCCTGTTCTGGAGAATTCAGAGCACAACTTCTGCTGCAGACAGGAGAGCTATTGGACAAGGCCTTACCAAAAGTTCCTGAGAGGAAAGGATGGGGAAATACTTTGAATGCAGTTTGCTGATGGATAGTTCTGCCATTTCTGAAAAGGTTTTGGAGATAAAAGGAACACCAATTATCTACAGCTTGTAATACGATGGCAAGCCACTCCCCCTGTTTAAGGGAATTAATATTCTGTATCAGCAAGTTTGTTTTTCAGCAGTAAAAATATTTGGAACCAAGTTAATGTTTTAAGAGTAATGTTACGTTAATTATGCGTTGCTTTTCCTGGAACTTGCCTGTTTATAATGAGGTAACTTCCTTGCTGTTGTATCTGCTCCCTGAACAGCACTGACTGCCTGGGGACAGTCTGCAGCCCAAGGATGGGTATCTGCTGAATAAACCCTACCAGCAGTGTGGCAAGGTTAGCTGCAGTCTATCCACGAGGTGAGTGAAAAGCTGTACACACCGGCTGTACCAGCTGTACAGACCAGGGTGCTGAGTCTCGCAGTTACAGGCAATGAACCTGCTGCAAAGCCGAAGAGATGTGAATTCCATGTCCCACCTCCCTTGTCGGTGGAAGAAGCATGATGAATCTACTGTATGGGATACAGCCTCAGAAGAGGTTTTAACAGCTGCTTGGAGCCCAGAAAACTATTTGTTACTTAAGGTGTAGAGTCTTGCCCTGTGCAAGATTGAGTGGCTCCTGCGTGTTTATACTGGGGAGAGAGCATTCGCAGCGTGTGCCACCTTGCAGGCGGGTGTTTTCTCCATCCTGCTGTCCAGAAGGGTCATACAGCCCTTTGTCCAATGTGCTTAGAAAGAGCTTTGGAGAGGGGACAAAGCTGTTCTAAAAAAATAGTTCCTTTATTAAAGCACCAGGGAGTGCCTGATGGTGGCATTGGTTCTGTGTGTGAGAACAGCACGCTCCTTGGCACACAGAGTAAGCAGTGCCCAAGCTGAGGGACAGTGCAAGACCCTCTGTTTAGAATCCACTCCACACCAGCTCCTTCTGGTGCTGTGACAGCTCTGGAATGGAGGTGAAAGCACAGCCAGCACATCTCCGGTGTGACACGGCCCAGCACAGCTGCCAACCCTGCCTGTGCCCCTTCTCTCTGCTGCCGGGGCTTGTGAAGCCCCAACTCTACTGCCGACAGGATACAGCGCTACAAAAAATTTCTCTGGATAACAACTCCAGCTGTTTTGAGCTCCTATCACAGAGATGAGATATTGTGGGGGACTCAGCATATTGGAAAACACAGAAATCAAGTATTTAATACACATTTCACATACAGGAAAAAGAGGTAGAGAGGTGAGAAAGTTGAGCTAATGATACAGTTGTAAACTTCACTCTGATCCTGGGAGTTATTGCAAGAGTCAGGAAAACGACTGAAAGCTTTGCTTGAAGGTATGTCACTGACAGGGAAGATGTTGCTAATGTCTTTACAAACAATTCCATGGGTGAGAGTATGGGTGTTAACGACTTTGAAATGGGTCTTAATGTCTCCACTAACTCCAAGCAGCAGGTTTGTTACAGAGCCCAGACAGCCTGACTCCTGAAAGAGACAAGTGGAGGACTCTGCACAAGCCTGAATTTATGAACTCTGGGGTAAAATGACAGGTTCAAGGGGGAATATGGGGTAGGGGGTTCGGGAAGGCTGTACCTTCCAAGTACCTCAACCAATGGGGAAAGGAAGAGGGAATGGTGCGGCCGGGAGTTTAGAATAAAAGGAGGCTGCGCTCTCCAAAACCTCGAGAGAGAAAACTCCGTGGGCGTGTGTCGCAGTGGACTATCTCCCTTTAATTAGAATAGAGTTGAAAGACCCCTGTGTCTCTTTGGTGGACACAGGCTTTTCATAGTGTGATTTTCCATACAAAAGGGGACTTGTCCGGGAGCCTTCCAGTGTTTGCCTCTGGCACGCATCAAGAGGAGCTGGAGCTACGCCTCACCCAGTTTTAGATGACCATTTCCCTTTGGCCCTCCCTGATTGGGTACCCAAGACCCACAGATGAATGATGAACTAGGGGGTTCCATGAATAGTCCACAGGAAAGTACCACTGGAAATCTCACTGATGAGTACAATGGGAACTTCAAGGAGTAAAAAATGGCAGGATGACCAGAGGGGCAGTAAAGTCGAGAAAGGGTCTTTGACTATAGGGCTGACAATCCCAAAATAGCTCCAGAGGGTCCTTTGGGAGACTTGGCATGGTTTGCACATTCTCACAGAGGCAGATAAGGATGTGACAATAAGGGGAGCCAAGAAAGGATCTCGGCAACAGGGGATGGATGGTATTGGTTTGGGAAAGGATTGGTTGAAGGGGAATGTGAAGGAATATGGTTAAGGAAAATAGCTATGGGAGGCTATGTGATGAGGGAGGAGAAACAGTGAGGACTGAGATGTTCTCTGCCTTATCTTCAAAATCTGCAGTCTAATATAGGGCTGGCTGCAAGTCTTTTGTATTCCAGGCTTCCAGGATAGGGAAATCATAGAGATATTGTTCCTACACCCCTGGGTCATTATGGAGCCAAGGTGAAGGATTTGGGTTTGTCCACTTACTACTCAAGACTTAAGGGGGTTCCTCTATAGTGAGGAGTGCCAAGGCCAGGTGTGAGAGTGCAGGACAGTGGCATGGGCTGGGGACCTGTGGGGGAGATGCGGGACCGGGTTGAGGCTGTGGGCAGTGCCCAATGCCCCCACCCCCATGGGCAGGGACTGCAATGATCTCCCCAACCCCCTGAGGCTGCAGAATGTTCCTTCCACCTGCCAGTCCCTGTAGCACCATTGGCTGTGCCCACCCACTGAGCTGTGCTGGCCCCTGGTGCTTTAGAGAGCTTGTGGTGCTGGGAGAGCGGCCCCGGGGCCTGGAAGGATGTGCTGACAGGGTAGGTCTGGACACTGCGGCAGGATAGGGACCGGCTTTGGTGTATGATGTTAGAGGCAACCTGTCAACAAAGCTTGGCCTGATACAAGAAGGGATTTTGTTTGGATCACCAGGGAGGTGAGTGATTTTGCAGAGTTCAGTGGCTGTAAGAGGCTAAGAGCCCACAGGCAGTCGGAGCACGGGCTAAAGAGATAACCAAGTGGGCCCTTGCAGGAATTGGTAAGACAGGCTCATCAGGCATATGAAATATGCGAAAGAAGGGATCAGGAATTGGTAAAGGTACAGACAAGGATAATGTCACAGTTTTTACAACCCCCAACCGGAAAAAAAGTGCAGGGAGCCCCAGGAACAAAGGGAAGGGGGCAGTCACTAGGACAGCTGTTGGGATGGAATCAATGTGCCATTTGTAAAAACAGAAAGAGAAATTTAGAAATGGATTGTTAAGGGCATCAGCATCTCCTGTTGAACTGGGGACACTCTGTACTGGAGCCATTGCTGGACCAAGAAATGTGTTTCCTAGTGATGCATCTCTGTCTACTTTGAATTTTATGCCAAAAGAGGGACAATTATCTAAGTCTTCTTTTGATAAGAAGACTTGGGTATGGATTTCTTCCCTTTGTTTTTATTAAGGTTTGGGGTTTGGATTTCTTCCCTTTGTTTTTCTTAAGGAAATTTTTTCTCCCATAAGTTGCTAAGGAACTAACAGTTGTGTACTTAAGAGAACAAAAGAAGGTACCCAAGTCAGAGAGAGGCAAGCTTCTCTCACGGGGCAGAGATAACGTGAGAACTGGGCTGGTAAAAGCCAAGGTGAGGCAGCTGTTGCTCTCTTGCTCTCTGGGGGGATTCAGAGCAGGATGGTCAGAGCTCCTGCTTGCTGAAGGGATTCACTGCCAGCGCGGACCTGCGTTCCTGTCTGGTGTGAGGCTTCTCCCTCCCCATGCCCTGCCGAGAGGCTGCCCGCTCCTTTATGGCTTCTCTGGCCCTGCTTGGAGACTTTGCTACATTGTAGCCTTAAAGCCCCTGCCTGCCGGGACCTCCTGCTGTCCCATCTCGCTGTTCCCGGGGCTCCTGCTGCAGCACCCACATCGCTGCCCCAAGGGATTGTGAAGCAAAGCCTCTTCTCCACCCCTCCCTGCCCTGGGCGCAGCCGCCATTCCCTCGTGTCATCTGAGCTCGCGCCACAGCGCCCCCTGCAGCTGCGGGGGAATCATCGCACCCGCCCTGTCCACCGGGAGCCTCCAGTGCCCCTGCCGGCTGTGACTGGAATTGCACCACAGGGAAAAGTGCCCGAGGCTGAGCAGGCTGGTGCTGGGTGTCTGCTTCTGTTTGTGGGTAATGCTATAGTTGTTATTTGTTAGTTTTTGTTTTACGTGTAAGTAAAGAATTTTTATTCCTATCCTCATATCTCTGCCTGAGAGCCCCTTGATTTCAAATTTATAATAATTTGGAGAGAAAGGTGTTGGGGAAGATGAAATAGGAAAGCCTTATAGATATGATTACCTTGTAAAAGATGCTGGAAATACGGAAAATATAATCGAAATTGAGATGAAGACAAGGTTTGAGTTAAAGAGTAACTAAGAAACAATGGTATAGCTGGCTGAAGATAATCCTCCTTCTTGATAGAACAATACCCTCTGCCTAGGCAGGTCCAAAGGTCAGAACAAACCATACCTGCCTGGTAGGAGATTCCCAAAAGCAGGTTTTTTAAGGTTTAAAATAGAACCCCATATGGTAATGTAATGATTCTTATAGGTTGCATGCAAATATTGTAGAGTTTGTAGCTTGCTTCAGATTGGTTAAAGAGAATTAGAATATTCAACAGAGAAGATGATTTATTGTATTGTGAACGGCAAATCGCTCTCTTTTTGCTCTCTCTTTTTGCCTCTTTCTCTCTCTTTCTCTGGCCTGCTTTGAGCTGCGTCTTGCAGCCCAGCAGGCCTCTCACACCCACGCTCTTTCACAATAAACTCCCATGCTCTAAACCCATCTTTAGAGATCTCTCGCTTCTATTTTACACCTATAACCAAATTCCACAGAGTTAAATCCTACAGAAAGGGTTTACATTTTATATTGCAAGGGAGGCTCCTACCTTCCTTAGCCGACACCTGTCTCTCAAACGAGGACAGTGGTGAAAGGAACGAGAGACTTTTCTTTACAAACTGTGAGTGTGGTGGTAGATAAAACTAGCACTGAGAGATAAAAGAAGCAATGGGGAGGATTCCACTGATTGATGAATGGAATGAGAGAGATTTGCATTTACAAAAAAACCACAAAGGTCTGCTGATAAATAAAATTGAATATTGAGGGGTGAAAGAAACAATGGGAAGAACTATAAATTCCATTGGAATTCCTCAAAGTAACACAAGGGAACCACAACGTGGGGAGAGGGAATTATACATTAGAAGGGGATCTTAGATATTAGGTATTCTGGGCAGTCTGAACCTCTCAAATACCTCAGCCAGTGGGGAAAGAGAGAGGGACATGTGGCTGGGAAATTAGGATAAAAAGGCATCCTCCAAAAATTTGAGAGACCCCTGGGGAAATGACCCATGGCTTCTTCATTCATTTTAATAAAGTTACAGGACTCATCTGTCTCCTTTTTGGATACAAACCCCTAGTGTTTGTGGATTAATTTTCCTAAGAGTGGGAAAGATGAGCAGGTGCGGTTTATTCAATCGTTATTGGTGAATGTGGGAGATGGGTTTTAAATGCAGGAGTTTGTTTGTTCCTAGTTGTAATTGTGTTTGCTAGGAAGGAACTTGATGACTGAGTTAGGAATGTGAGTTAGTGTCATGAGAAGTGATGGGGAGGCTAGTGCTTTTGTGCTGATAAAACTTATGCTAAAGTGAACTCAGAAGTGTGTGTAGTCCCAGTGGAATGTGGAAAACTGGTTACGGAGCCTCTCCATATCCTCAGATTACTCTGAGGCAACCTGGACAACTGGTATCTAAAAAGCAACATCCTCTTCCAAGGGAAGGAAGGAAGAGACTACAGCCTGTTGCTGAGTCCTTGTTAAAGGCAGATCTTTTGGAGCCGTGTATGTCTCCTTATAACACTGCTATCCTGCCAGTTGCAGTGCAGGACCTGAGAATAAATAATGAAACCCAGGCACTTATCAATCCCAGATCC
This sequence comes from Petroica traversi, assembly GCA_025920805.1. Taxonomy (NCBI): domain Eukaryota; kingdom Metazoa; phylum Chordata; class Aves; order Passeriformes; family Petroicidae; genus Petroica; species Petroica traversi. The sequence goes on from JAHLSL010000180.1 coordinate 1,710,979, forward strand.
TTGTACCATCTTGAAACAGGTTCCCTCTTGACACTGCTACTCTTCAGGACTTGATTTAAAAGATGCTTTCTGGGCATGCTCACTTACCGAGCACAGTAAACAGTATTTTGCCTTTGAGTGGGAACAAGATTATTTGGGCAAGATATTAACCAAATATACTCCATCCCTAGGAATTAGATTATTGCAGTATGTGAAGGACTTCTCTTGGTGGAATAGGAGGAGGTGGTAGGGGAAGCCACTGTGGTTTTCTGGCTGGAGGGGTGCTTGGAGTGTCTGAAGGGAAGGCACAAGTGATGGACAGAAAGGTTAAATGTTTGGGGCATATTTTGGCTGAAGGCTTTTGGTGTGTTGGCTCAGAGGCAGTCCAGGGAAACTTGGAGGAATCATTGCCCGGGGCGGAAGGGGGATTTAGGATTAATAGAGTATTGCAGGACCTGGACTTTTTTGTGACTTTTTAAATCCAGATAGCCCCAGTGTTGTGGTATGAACTCTAGAAAAGACAGCAAAACTTCAGCCAGATTTAAAAAAGGAGTTTGAAGTGTATGTGGATGTTAAAAAGGGCTGTGCCAAAGGAATTCTGGTGCTAAAATGTTAGCGAGGGGGTGGCCCCACTGTTTGCTCTAACTGTAACTGAGGCTCTGTTTGCCATGGCTTTGATGGTAACTGATGGCAGGATTATTAAAGTCTGGCATCAAGTTCTAAATGGATGACCAGCACTAGATTGTTACAGCATGAAACCTGTCTAATGGGACAGGAGGATTTAGAATTGAGAAGCATGGAAGGGTCTAATGCAGCCTCCTGTTTAACTGGTCCTGAGGAAGGAACCTAAAGGAGGCTCATGAGTGTATCCAGGTAACAGATTTACAGGATACCCCTTGACCAAATGGGGGGAAGGTGAAGCATCTTCAAGAGTATCAGCAGGAAAACAAGTTACTGGATATATTATAGTGAAAGGAAAGGAATTGCAAGGGAAGCTACTGTGTACATGGTCAGCACAGACTACAAAATAGTATGCATTAATAAATGCCTGCAAATTGTATCAAGGAATGGCAGTGAGTATATTTACAGATTCCAAGTGTGTGTGTCGCATGCTACGTGCATTTAGAAAGCTGGGAAAGAAGAGGTTTATTAACCTGCAGGGAAATCTTTCGTTCATGAGAGCTCAATTACACTCCTGTTGGAGGTGGTGAGTTTACCAAAAGAGGCAGAAATAATACATGTTAGGAGACATCAGGCAGGGTACTCAAAAGAGACAACAGGTCATCAACTGGTCAATGGAGATGTTCAGAAAGCAGCACTTTTGCCAGAGAGCTGCAGGAGCCTCCTTTTACTCCCTGTGACACTCAGCTGTTACTGGAATGGGTGGAAGGGAGAGGAGTGCGGGGAGGCGAAGAGGGGAGTGGTGCTGTCTTGTCCACCAGAGGAGCTGGAGATAATTAAAGGTGGTGGGGTAGAAGAAAGAAGGAAGAATTGATTTACAGAGGACAGTAAACAGTGGATGCCAGGCGCTTTGACCATGCAAATGTTAAAACAACTCCATGAAAGAAGTCATTGTGGGTCTCCAGGATTGGCAGAGACCTTCCTCAAGATGTGCTGCCTTGGGTCTTTTTGTTCTTGCAAAAAGAGCTACT
>JAHLSL010000180.1:1717609-1757703 GCA_025920805.1 Petroica traversi
GCCCGGGCAGTGACGTGCAGTGCTGTGTTGCAGGCCTGGTCGGGGCGGCGTATCGCATCATCCTGCTGCGGCCCGGCTCGGCTCTGGCCGCGTTGCAGACGGCGGCGGCGGACAGTGTCACGATGGGTAAGGGCCGGGACCCCGGGCAGGGTCACCGTAGGAGAGGTCGGGGTCCTCAGCAGTGTAACTGCAGGGTGGGACTCCCGCACACCCACCAAGATGACTCAGACCTCTGCCGGGTCTGGCAGCACCCTCGTTTTTGCCCTTGTCTCTGCTCCTGCACGGTTTCGGGGGTTCTCTCCTCCACCGGCCCTGGATCGTTGATTAGCCAAGAGCCAGAACACTGAAATGGAAAGGCATGTCCTTGATTTGCAGGTCAGGTAACGTATTCTTTGCAGTCTAGAGTAAAAGGAATATTGTTTTATTTCCAGAATACTCAGTTTGTGGGCAACAGTGTAATCAAATTTAGTTTTTTACGCAATCTATTTAGGCGTTGTATTTAATAAACTGCACTTGCTAAAGAACAATGCAATGTTTTTGTGGCAAAAGGAAAATAAACGGGAGTTTTTCCCTGTCACGTTCTATAGACAAGTGGAAACCATGTAGTTGTCTTGAACTGTCTTTGGAAGAGAAAGTGGATGCTGAAGAGAGGAGCAGGGAGCTGAGGAGGCTGCATGGTTGAAGCTCCCTCATTCTCTTGTCAAGTGCTATTTTCCTCTTAGCAGACTTCTCCTTTTCAGTCTTAATTCAATGGCTTTTGCCACCTCTGTGTCTCCCCAAGTGCTGGTGCTCTGAGCTGGAGTACAGTTAGTCCAGGTCTGCATTTTTGAGTAGTTCAACTCTAAACCAGGGTCTGGCATCTCCTCTAATGAGCTGAGGTCATTACAAAAGGACTGGATCCTATAATCAACTATGATTTCAATAAATCCCTTAGTCCTAAACGGGCATAGTGGGTCTTCTTACCAGTTTCATATTTGAGGAAGGGTTTGTGCTATCTGCCATTCAACGGCCACACCTCATGGCCTCAGGCTGTGTGTTTTGCCTACAGATGCCTTGGTCCAAAGCTGAAATACAGTTCTAGCTCTGGGGGTTTTGTTCCTTCAGGGCTCTTTTCAGTTGATTTTGGTATCAGCATAAATAATTTTCTGCATAGGTTTGTAACAGGAGCTGCTGGCTTTATATAGGGAATGAAAATTTTTATCCTGGACATTTATGTTGTCATTTCCCAAGAAAGATGAATTGAAATCTGCACATGGTGCCTGGTAGACAGTTTCACATTTCATGATCAAGAGTTTGTATTAGCTACAAACCCAGCTTTTCTTGCCACAGCTCTTTGCCAAAGTTTGCAGTTGTATCAGTGTAGGTCCGATGGGACGAAGTGTGTTCAGCAGACAGGATGCTTCTACTTTGCAGTTTCTTAGTTCAATTCAAAATTCTTAATTCAATTTCAAACTCAGTTTGCAAACAAGAATAATTTACAGACTCAAATAATTTTTCTACTATCCAGAAATCATTGTGAGCCCCAGACAGGCAGAGGAGGAAAGTGACAGGACTAGCAGTGTGCAGGGACAGCAGAGCCCTTGGGGTTGCTCTGTCCGGTCCTGTGAGGTGGCTTCACAGGGACATGAGGGCTGAGTTGCACTGCAGGGTCCAGGCAGAGCTGGGGAGGTGGCTGCACAGACACCACCTCTCCCCTCCAGGGGCCCCAGCTGTCAGGGGTACCCCATGGCCTTGTAGGGAAGGGCTGTTAGGCACCAATACCCCGGCAGGATGCGGGGTCGGTGTGGGGTGCTCTGAGGGTCCAGCTCGCAGATGAGCAGGATCTGTGTGGTGCAGGGGGAGAAATACACGGAACCTGGGTGGGACTGGGTGATGCTGAGTCTCACTGTAGCAGCTGGGATAGGATGTCCCTGGGAAATTGGAAATGGATCTTGCTTCCGGTGCCATTGTAGTTACTCTGAATATCGAAATCATGCTCAGTGTGAATTTTCTGGTCCTTGAGGATTTTGTTTTTGTTTTTTTACTTCTTGTATACAGCTACACTGGGAGCTGTGTTTGGCTTAAGTACCTGCCTCAGTGCCCAAGTCCGGGAAGAACCAGAGGATCCTTTGAACTATTTCATAGGTGGCTGTGCAGCAGGAGCTGTCTTGGGAGTGAGAGGTAACTGTGGACATGGCCTGCATCAAAATGTGCCATTCCTGGTTTTAGATACTTTTCTCTTGGGGAAAAATGCTAAAGAATGTTGATGACAGACTTCTTTGGTAAAGATTCATCTCAGCCTCTATTCATGCCAGTTTCATTGGCAGGTATGGGCCTGCTAAAATAAATATGGCTGCAGGAGGGAAGGACACTAAAGGGAATGTGAAGTGATATACAGAAGGAGGGCTGACTCAGTACTGCCAGTAAGAGCTACCAGCTAGATCTTAAAATTGCAGGATAGGAAAAATATAGTGGTGTAAATCCATGTTTTCTTGGCAACAGGTGTGATTTACTTTAGACAATCTAATATCTGCCTTGTGAATTTTTAACATGGTCTGAGAGACAAGCTGTGTCCTGCTGATGTTGCTCCTACAATCACTTGTAAGGCTTAAGCAGCTCCTGCAAGTACTGGCACAGCTGTTTTCTGTTGACATTCAACCTTGAACCTAAAGAAGTGAGGGATTTATTTAAGTTGTAATTGTGATGAAATAGAATTAATCTTTGCTTGTCCTAGTTGCTGAGCTGATGAGAGTTCAAAGCAGTGATTTTTGTCACTCAAATGAGCCATTTAAGATTGCCCACTTAAGGGCATGGGGCAGTGGATTACTGAAATTGATTTTTCAAATGGCAAGCTAAAAGCATGAGAGCTCAATTGTATAAAAAAGCCACTTTTCCAGTTCCTCTGCCAGCCAATGTTGCTGATGGTCAAGGGACTTACGAAAAATGGCAGTCTTATCAAGATCTACTGCACAGGACTTTGTACCTTAACGGGTCTTTTCTGGTTTTATGTGTTTCCTTCAGCTCACAGTTACCTCACTGGCACCACAGCATGTCTGGGGTTCGGAATCACTGCAGCTCTCATGAAAATCGGTAACAAGGAGGGCTGGAGACTGACGGGACCTCCCAAGCTGTAAATGTCACCTTTCCCCTCTATGAGCTGGCTTCCAAACGCTGTATGTACTTAGGACGTTATGTAATAAAGATACAGTCCAATCAGCAGTTGTCACATCATTGTGGTGTCATGCGGCTCTTTCCTGCCACTTGGGCTGAGGTGCAGAACGCTGGAGCTGCTGAAGGGGAAGAGTCATCTTCTGGTCCAGCTGCAATTCCTATGCACAAGTTACTTTGCCTCCATGTCTTGGTATTGTGTGCGCAAGTGTGAGCACTGTGCTATCACTCTCTTCAACTTCCTGAAGGGTGGTCTAGTCAGGTGGGAGTTGGTCTCTTTTTCCAGGCAACAGCTGACAGAACAAGAGGACACAGTCTTAAGCTGTGCCAAGGAAAATATGGGTTGGATATTAGGAAAAATTTTTTTACAGAAAGAGTGATAAAATATTTTAATGGTCTACCCAGGGAGGTGGTGGAATCACTGTCCCTGTTTGAAAAGAGATTGGATGTGGTGCTCAGTGCCATGGTTTAGTTTAGTTGAGGTGTTGGGTCATGGGTTGGACTCAATCACCTTGAAGGTCTTTTCCAACCTGGTGATTCAGTGATTCTGTGATAGCTTTAGTGAAGTCCTTATAGTTAAGTGGGCCCTGTGGAGCTTCTTGACGGGGAATGGGATAACACTGCACTGAGCCTATCAGTGAAAGTATGGAGCCAAAGATACTGAAGAAGTGCTTGGCTCTGAGCTGAAGATGGGAAAGGTGTGGTAGGGAAGAATTTAGGTTGTCCGCAAGGTGTTTGGGAGCCTGCGGTCTTTCTCCAAAAAGCATTTCAGGAAGTCTTGAGGTAAGTGCTTCAGGGTTGAAATTGAGGAATATCTGAGGCTGGAAGGGACCCCTGAACGCCAGCTGAGATTTGGAACAGGTTGCTTATAGCTATGTTTGGTTGAATTTTCTATGAACAAACAAGTGTGTCCTGCAAACCCACTAAGGAGGTGGAGAGCATGGAGGCACAGCATGCAAAAACACAGGTGGGAAGTGGATCATTTTGCCTAGAGAAAAGATCAAGATTTGACCTAATAAGACTTTTTCAGAACTTAGTGGCTACAGAAAGTGCAGGCTCAGGTGTGCAGTGAAGGGTGGGAAATAACAAGATAGGGAAATTTTAGCTAGATAGAAAAAAAAAACCAAGCAGGATTGGTAAGTGCTGAACAATGGACTTGCAGAGGGTGTGAAAACACCTTTAGGGACACAGAATTCAACTGGATATGCGGAAACACTGCAGTACAGAGATGGGACAGTAGGGGATGGGTGCACGAGTTACAGAGGCAGGGAATGTAGGCATGGGTGACACATGTGTGGGAGAGGGGAACCTGGGGTGTGAGGGGACAAGATGAGGACATAGGAGCAACAGAGGACAGCAGAGGGAGGGATGATGATACCGGGACAGCTGCAGCCATGGCAGGCTGTGTTGCTCTGGTTTGTGTTCTGTGTGGGCTGGTGGGGTCCTGGGTATTTGCCTGGTGCTCTTGGGGGCACTTGAGGGTGTCCTCGTGTGCTCCTGGAGTTGAAACTCCCAGCTCTTTGGGAGTCAGTGGTGCTAGGCTGCAGCTCAGGAGCACAGCAGGTGGTGATAGACCTATCACCCTCTAAGGGAGATGAGGCAACAGGGGAGCAGTCTGTCTCCTGTCTGACGGCTTCAGAGGGAGCTCTGATTCACCCTTAGCTCTAGAGAAGAGCAAAGTTTGGAGAGGGGCCTGAGTGGTCAGGGATCTCCAGCAGGACCTGGGTAGCACAGGATTTACAGAAGCTCCTGTCAGCTTCTGCTGGCCCTGCTGCCTGTCCTCAGAGAATTCAGTGACCCACTGTCCCAGCCTGGGGACTCTGGGGCCTTGGACCTCCCTCTGCCTGAGCCTCTCCAAGCTCCTGGCTGTGGCCACGTGTCCTGTCCAGTCTATAATTACCCGGGCACATTCCTAGGGGGTCACAGGAGTTGTGCGGAGCAGCAGCAGGAGGTAAGGGGGACCAGTGCACGGCACAGCATAACAGGCCACGCAGTAACGCAGGGCACGGCATGCAGCAAGCGCTTCACTGGGCTGCACAGCGCATGGCCTGAGCAAGGACACGCGACACTGCGCAAACAGTGAGCAACACGGCGGGTGCAAGGGCTGGCAACAATGTCACCTCTGCAGCACCTCCACAGTACACGGTGCAGGGGAGCATGACATGCAGTGTTGTAGACAACTAGCAGGATAATGCATAACAATGTGTGACAGGCAGTATGACACACGACAGAGCGCACTGAGCAGGTGTGACAGCGGCTTTGCTGGGGGCCAGCAGCTTGGTTGCTATAGAAGTTTCAGCTATGGAGTAATGGTTGAGGAAGGGCTTGTTTGTGTGTGCTATAGGACTGAAGGTCTGAGTGGTGACAGTGGCCTGAGCTATGGGGCTGTGGGGCAGCAACATTGGCTGTGGGTCAGTAGTTTCATGCTAAGAGTTCAGAGATGAGGCAGGTGAGGGGATCAGGCTCAGCTATGGGACAGTGAAAAGGACTGTTATTCTCACCTATGGAGCTGCAGTTTTGCCAAGAGGCATCAAATTCAGTAATGGAGTAGTAGCAGAGCCTGGTGGCCCTGGCTGTGGAGTAGAGGCTTTGATGGTGAATCCAATGGCTTTGCTATGTGGCATTGCCAGCAGCAAGACCCCATGTCCCCGGCCAGTGCTCTTGCCGTGGGCCAAAGGCTCCAGCTATGGAGACAGCACCCTGACACCCTGCTCCATGTGTTTCCACAGGCAAGATGTGGGTTGCAGAGGGGCCGGCCCCAGACCAGTGGAGCCTGCGGGATGGGGCTCATGCTGGACACTTTCTGGCCGTGGCTGACCACCTCCGCACCACAGGACAGCTGGTGGATGTGGCCGTGGGCCCAGAGAGTGACATGGCCCATGCTGTGGTCCTGGCCTCCGTCAGCTCCTTCTTCCACCAGTTCCTGGAGGGCAGGACCAGACAACTCCGCCAAGATCCCCCACCCCATGTCCCCCTGCCACCTGGGGCCACACTGTGGGGTTGGCGGGCTGTGCTCACCTTTGCCTATGGGGGAATTGTGCCTCGTGGCCGGGCGAAAGAGGTGGAGGAGGCTGCCCGGGCCCTGGGTGCCCCCTGGCTGGTGGCTGCCTGCACCCTGCGTCTGGACATTGACCACCAGGAAGAAGGTCCTAAGCCTCTGGAGGAGCAGTGGGAGACACTAAGAGCCATGGAACAGCTCCATGCCAATGGTGTGGGCTGTGACCTCCAGCTCCAGGCAGGGAACGAGGTCATTCCAGGTGGGCAGGAAGTTGGGGTCCCCTATGAGGGGCTGAGGAGTGGGATGGGGTGGTCTGGGACAGCCAAGTCCTCTAGAGGGGATGGTAAGAGTGCAGCTCCAGGTGGGTATCAGGCTCTAGAGGTGCCCACAGGGCTGTTCCCTTTGGCAGGGATCTTTGATGGGCACGGGGCCAGGACCACTGATTTCTGGGGGCTGCACAGCGCAGAGGATCCTCTGCTGCCTCCCACCATTATTCCTCCTTCCTCATAGTTCAGCGACTGGCCCTGAGCTGCTCCTGTGACTTCTTCCGGGCCCTTTTCACCTGCCCCATGCGGGAGGCCACCCATGACCCTACCGACCCGCTGGTCACAGGGCTGTCCCCAGCCGAACTGCGTCTCCTCCTCTCCTTTGCCTACACAGGAGCTGTATCAGGGCCATGGCCCATGGTCTTGGAGGCAGCTGAGACCTCCCTGCGCTACCAGGCCTGGGGGCTTCTTACTCTCTGCCTGGATGTTTTTACCCATGGCCTGACTCCAGAAACTGGCCCTGACGTGCTGGCCTTTGCTATAGCCTATGGGTTGGATGAGGTGGTCCATGTAGCAGAGAACTACATCTTGGCTACTTTCCCCTGTGTGGTGGATACACCAGCCTTCCTGGATCTTCCTGCACATCTTCTCATCCGGCTCCTCCGCTCTGATGGTCTCAATGTCCTCCACGAACTGGAAGCCTTGGAAGCAGCATCTCGGTGGCTTATGGCCAATGGAGATGGCCAGGAGGATCTAGCCAAAGAGATCCTGTCATCTGTTCGTTTTGCCCTCATGTCCAGCCTGGAGCTGAAGAAGGTCCCATCAGTGACTGCAGGGGTAGCTGACCCAAAGGTCCTCCATGAGCTCATGGTAGCAAGTTTCAGCCCCACAGCCCAGCTGCCGTGCCGGGTACGTTCCTTGCAAGAGGTGTTGGTAGTTTGTGGTGGAGACAAAGTAAAGGGCAACCTGGCTGCCCGGAAGCCCAGCAGACACCTCTGGTTTGCAGACCGCTACCTCAGCGCTGTGGGGCTGGTGAAGCAGGTGGAGTGGCGGGCACTGGGACACTTTCCTGATGGCCCACGCTTCCGTCATGCTGTAACTGTGGTGGGCAACAACCTCTACGTCCTGGGTGGAAAGCACTACTATGGGGTCCATGACACCCTAGCCAGTGTCTACAGGTGAGAGCTACAGAGGACTTAAAGTTGCCATGCTGCACCAGGACATTGTGGGAGGGAGTGGTAGAGCTAGACCTAGAGCTGCCCTGGATCCAAGACATTGTGACATTGCATTTGGTCAAGTGGCCCCAAGACATTCTGGGAAGGGTGGGGTATAACACTTAGAGGTGCCCTCCTACTCTGCCATGTTACAGGCTTTTTGGGAGTAGGAGCAGGAGGCTTCTATCTAGAGATGCCCCAGGACATTATGGGTTTGATATTGTCCAGAGGGAGGGGATATTTCCATTCAAGGTGACCATGTGATTGCCAGGCATTCTGGGACTGGCAGGTTGTAGTTGGGTTGCTGCCCTCAGTGGTACCAACATCAGCTCATGGTGTTGTAGGTAACAGGTAGTCTTTTGCCCCTTTGCCTCTCAAACCCAGGTACGAGCCTATGGATGATTCCTGGGAGCGTCTGGCCAGTATGTCGTGTGGACGGAGCTACTTTGCTGCTGTGGCACTGGGTAATTTCATCTATGCCCTGGGGGGCACCTCCGGGGAGCTCTACTGCACAGATACTGTGGAGTGCTACGACCTGGCCAATGACACCTGGAGGTGAGGCTGCTCCAGCAGATGCTTAGTTTTCCTTTTCTCTCAGAGCCCCTTGTCTTGGCCATGGTGCCCACTGAGTGGTTGGTGTCACTAAGCCTCCAGTGGAGGATGGACCTGCAGTGGTATTGGAGAGAGGTCTACTGGGTGTTGAGCAACCATGTCCCTTGGGGACTGGGTGTTGGCCAGGGTTTCCTAGTGGGTGGCAAATGAGTTTTTGGCCAGTAGTGCTCATTGTGGGTCTTGTTGGCCATCTGCCAATAAGACAAGTAGTGTGATTCCTCTCATAGGCAGAATGTTCATGGGCTGATGGCCAATGTTGTCCATTGAGGGAGCCCACTGAGGTTGACCAATGGTGTGGCAACCACAAAGTGTTGAACAGTTACTCCTGGGGCATCCATTCTATGTCAGCTGATATTGTCCACTGGGGCTCATTGGGTGTGGACAAGTGTTGCCTGCTGAGTCGTTAATGAAACCAGGGGTAGTCAGTCACTGCAGGACAGCCCTGCTAAACCTGTCCTTCACCCCTCCCTCTCTCCTTGCCCAGGAGGTGCCAGCCCCTGCCAATGGCTTTGTGTGGGCATGCGGCGTGTGCCCTGGATGGTGAGCTCTACGTGTCGGGTGGGTGTGATGAAGCATACCAGTGTCAGGCATCCTTGCTCCGCTATGTCCCAGGTGCACCTGTCACACTCCTGGCCCCCATGAATGGCCAGCGAGCTGGCCACATCATGGAGGAGGCGGGTGGGCAGCTCTATGTGGCCGGAGGCCTGTGTCAGCGGACTGGGCAGACTGGGTACAGGGACCAGATGACCTTTGAGGTTTATAGTCCCAAGCAGAACATCTGGGTCCTCCTCAGCCCCCTGCCCCGTGCACATGTAGTTGGGGGTGCAGCTGTGCTAGGAGGGGAACTACTTGTACTGGGAGGATACAGTCATGATACCTACCAGGACACGCACTTGATCCACGCCTACCAGCCAGGTACCCGGCGCTGGATCACCCGGGGCACCTTGCCCCATGCCTATACTGACCTACAAGCCTGTGTTCTCACTGTACCCTCTGCCTTGCGTGGCCGCAGCTGCCTTAAGGACCCCTTGAGATCAACTGAAACTCCCAACAATGCTTAGGGTATACTCTCTACATCCCATACTGGGATACCCAGGTACCATCGATGGCTACCTCTATGTGACAAAAGTGTCCAGGTCCCTCTCCCAGAGGGGGTTCCTTCTGTGATTTCCAGGAACCCTTCACCATCAGAGTACATAACCTATCCTGTTGTGAACCGGTGGAACAAAAAGATTTTTCACCCTATAGGCCTGTGCCTCCAAGAATACTCAATCCCCTTGTCTGAGCCCTTCACTGGGAAGTGGGAATTCCCCAATTTCTCCCCACTCTTGAGTTGAATAAAAGTGCTTCCTGAACTGTCTGTCTGAGTCTTGTGGTTTCTGATGGGTAACCCAGACATCCAGGTGCTTCTTAGAAGGAACAGGAGGAGAGAAGACCGGTGACCTGGGTGTCTTAGGTGAGTGGTGCTGGACACTGGGGCTCTGTGTGCCTGTGTTCATTGGGCAGAAGGGTGTATGTGTGTGTCTCAGGACTGAGAGGGATCTTGGGATATATAGGGGATCCTGAGGGAATAGAGTCCCTGGGGGTGTCAGGATTTGTGGAAGTTGATGGTGGGATAGATACAGTACATTAGGGGGTCCTGAGGGCTTTGGGGTTCCTAGATGGTTTTGAGAGGTCTTAGATTCTTGCAGTGACCTGGTGTGCTTCCTGTGTGAAGTAGTGGGAGAATTCCAGGGAGGAGTTGCAAGCAGGGGCAAAGGTAATGGGATTCTGAGAAATACTGGGGTACCAGTAGTGCCTCTGGAGAGGGAACTGGGTGGCTTCAGATGTGTAGTAGAAGGCAAAAAATTGTAGTCTAAAGAGTTCTGAGGAGAAGGGGATAATCACTTCCCTTGGCCTGCTGGCTCCATTTCTGTTAACCCAGTCCAGAGTTGCCCTCCCTTTGCTGCCAGGTGCACTGCTGGACCTTGTTCACCTTTCTGTCCTCCAAGATATACAGATCTTTTTCTACTCCCTAGATGTCTGTCCCCCACTGGCCTTCAGATTGTGCCAGAACTGTAGCTGCTTGCCTCACTGTTGTCCCTGGAAACAGGGATAGAGAGGATGGTGTGGTTAGAGGACAGCACCAACAGACAGACAAGTGCCTGCTTACGAATGCAGTATGTGCATGTCCATGGACACACTTGCACATTAGACCTTCACCATCAGAAACACTCATGCTGGCCAAGCACAGGGATGCATTCCCACCTGTGAACCCAGTAGTTAATCTGGCAGAAGGCCACCCTGACTCACAGTAAATTGACAATATATTTGGGGCAATTAGAACTGAAACTGTGTTTCAGGCTGGAAAAGTGATTCAGAGAATCCAGCTGCTGCATTTATGCACCAGTGCTGGGGCGGGTCACCAATGGTGACTGTTGTCTCCTTCTCACACCTCCCAAAATGTTTGAGTGACATGTGGACAGGTGGTCACAAAGTTTGGTGAGCTCCGGGGTCCTCTGTCCTCGTGTAATCCCTTACAAGTCACATCAGTTGCCCTTCAGTGCCTCCCACCCTACTCCTCCATATCCAGCCATCCCATAATAAGAGGCATCAACATTTTCCTTATTACCTGCCAGTGGGATATTATTCCCATGTCAGTACCACAGGGAAGAATCATATATTTGGGGCCAAAGTCAGCAATAGGAATATAAGTGTGCAGTTTTGAATGCAAGTATACAAGAAGTATCTAAAGCTATTAAAGAGTATCCAAAGGAGGCCACAGAAATGAGGAAAGGTCTAGAGGGGAAGGGTATGAGGAGGAGTTGAAGGCGCTTAACTTATTCAGTCTGGAGGACATTGAGTGGAGGCCTCACCAGGGGAGGGGAGGCAGAGGGCCAGCTCTGGTCTCTGCTCTCTGGGACTCTGGACAGGACCCCAGGAATGGCTGGAGTTGTGTCATCCTAATGGATCAATATTAGGATAAAGTTCTTCCCCCAGAAGTTGGTCAGGCACTGAACAGGCTCCCCAGGTCTGGTCACAGCTCCAAGGCTGCCAGAGCTCCAGGAGTGTTTAAACAATGCTCTCAGACACATGGTGGGATTGTTGTGGTGTCTGTGCATGGCCAAGAGTTGGATTTGGTCCTCAGAGGTCCCTGCCAACTCAGAATATTCGAGGATTCTGGGATTCTATGGACTTTTCTTCTCTGTCTTCACTATTCCCATACTGAAGACCAATTTCTCATTCACTGTGCCCTGCCAGTACTTTGGCAGATCCAATGAAATTAAGCCAGCACTCCTTTAAATTCAGGCACAGAATATTTATTTTGTGATTAAGAACCTGACACTGAGTGGAAAGTGTATTGTGTCTTTGTGTGCAGAAAAGAAGCAGTAACAACAGAGTACAACATAAGTTCTACTTGCCCTCACTCAGCTCAAAACCAGGCAGTGGCAGCCCCAGACTATCACTGACCAGTTTAGGACATTATCTTCCTCTGCCAAATACCCAAGTAATTATTTTAGCTCTGGAAAACTCAGACTGTTTTAGAATATTAGAGGAAGGAAGTGGATGGCTTCCCTCTAGGCAAGTCGATCTTTCCCTTATAAAACAAGGCATGTGAAGCAGAGCCACAACTCTCGATCTCTTTCTCTGAGTGTACAGAAACATTTACATGGTGTTACCTGCATATTTCACTCTGACATCACCAATGGCCTTGACACCCCTGTCCAGGCTATAAGCAGATGGGGTCCTCAGGAAGCTAAGGTCTGTGACCATCAGATTCCTGGAGAAAGGCTTGACTGATGTGTGTGGAGGACAGTGGTGAACCCACAACTCCTTTGTGGTGTAGAAGGAGGAACTTGCAGGAGGACTGTGCTGTATCCCCAGATCTTTAATTGTGCAGTAGGTAACCTTAGGGCACAACTCCACTTCCTTGATTGTACAGAATGTGGGTCGCTGGAGGGGGATTTTGAAGCTGCCGAGATGCATCACGGAGTTTTCTGTTGACTCCCTCCATTCCAGCAGTGGATACCGCAGCTCTTGGGTCTGCAGGGAGTGGTACCAGGAGGGTTGTCCCACCAGACACATCCATGCCAGGCAACCTGCTAGAGCCAGCATGATCAGGACCAGCAGAGCCAAGGAAGCCAGGTAGAGCACCCAGTGCAACAGGCAGCAGTGCCTCAGCACCCACTGCCCCCACTGAGGACCCTCCCCACCTGCTTCCAAATGCAACACAGGTACAGCCTGTCCTGGGATAGAGCATGGGCAGAGGGGAGGAGGAGCAGGTAGGGGGGGAACATGCTGGTTGGGTGAAGCGTGTAGTGTCCAGGGGCGGTGGTGGCACTGGGGCATGAGTGGAAAGCATGGTGTTGGCTGACATCAGAGGAGGAGATGGAGATCTGACAGTAGAAGAGGCCTCCAGCATGGCAGTAGAAGGCACTGCTGTGGAAGTGGTAGGAAATGTGCCAGTGGACTCCATGAGACTGCCATAGATAGTGCTGGCAGCAAGGGTAGTTTGGGGGTAGCCAGTGGTGCTGGAAGGGCTGCTGCTCATAGTTGTTGGCAGTGAGGTGGCAGAGCCAAGGGTGGCAGGTCTGTGCAGGGTGATGGTGGTAGCAGCAGTGAGAATGGTGACAGTGCTAATAGTCTGTGTGGGTGTCATGGTGGGACTGGCTGGTTCAGGAGTGGTGGTACTGGGAGCTCTGATGCTTGTCAGCACCACAAGAAAAGTGCTTGGGGAAAGGGTGGAGGTACAAGGAGTGTTGAAGGAAGACCTGGTGAGGGAATAACTTGTGGTAGTGAGGGTGGGAAGGCAAGATGAGGTAACAGCACAGGGCATGGTAGTGTGCTCTTTGGGGATGAATAGATGTGGGGAGAAGGTGGTCATGGTAGCTTTATCTGTTGTTTCTTCCCCATAATTAAATTCATCCTCTTCTTCCTCATCCGCATCCTCCACAATGCTGCAGTTGAGCTTGAAATGAATGATGGGCTTTTGCCTATGCTCAGCAGGGCTGTGGCACAGTACCTTCTCAGGTGCCACCTCCACCTTTGTTTCCTCCAGGCCCCGCTCTGGCTGATACACAATGTCTCTATTCTTCTGGATCCAGGTCTGAAGGTAGTACAGGTCACAGCTGCAATTCCAGGGGTTCTCAGTGAGGAAAACATACATGAAGAGGTGCCCCTTTGGGAAAAAGTCAGTGGGCAGGGTCTGCAGCTGGTTCCCTGAGAGCCAGAGGGTCTCCAACTTTTGCAGGTCCTGCAGCAACTCCTTGGGTAACTCCTTCAGGAGGTTGTCTGAGAGGTCCAGCTCCTTGAGTGCCATCAGCCCTGCAAAGGCGTCTTGGGGCAGCTGCTGCATCTTGTTCCCTCGCAAGTCCAGGTTCTGCAGCTGCGGCACTGTGCGGAAAGCCCTCGGGGCCAGGGTCTCCAGGCTGTTGTGGGCCACAGCCAGGTGGGTGAGTGCAGGCAGGCCCTCCAGGACGGGCAGGACAACCAGTGCATTGTAGGAGAGGGTCAGTTCCTTCAGAGATGGCAGCACGGCCCCAGTGTGCAGAGCCACCAGCCCATTGTTGGCCAGGTCGATGTCCTGAAGCTGGGCGAGGGGTAGAAAGGTGGTGGTGGAGAGCGACACCAGGTGGTTGTCGCTGAGCAGGAGGATGCCTGTGTCTGCAGGCAGGTCTGGGGGCACTGTGCTGAGAGCCTGCCCTGTGCAGTTCACCTCCAGAAGGTCCTTGACCTTATTCATCTCTGAGGGGCAGGGCTGGGCTGGGAGCAGCAGAGCCAGGAGAGTAACCAGGGTCAGGGCAGGGACCTGCATGGCCTGGAGGAGGAGAACCAAGGGGAGTGGGTACAAGCAGGCATGCAGGCATGCACATACACATTGCCTTTCTTCCTGTGCAAGCACCATTTGCAGCAAAACTGGCATCCCCTGCCAGACCCTCTAGCACCCTCTGAGCTCTGCAGCTCCTCCTTGGGATCAGAAGGGAGGGAGGGATGAATCCCACATCTACTGCCATCTAGTCCTTGCAGGCCAGCAGATGACATTTTGGCCCTTTTGCTCTCCTTGTTCTCTTCCACAGTGGGAAGAACCTGACTTATGGGCCTCTTCAAAGCAATGCCTGGGGCAGCACTGCTGCCCTCCCTCACCACTGTAGAAGCCATTCCTCTGCAGTGTTTGTGTCCCAGCATACCCACACCGAGCTCAACCCAGACAAATCATGTGCTGGAAGAATCTCCCTGAATATGCTCTTACCCAACACCAGCTGAGCACTCAGCTAGATTTGGAGGGTAGGAGCATGAATCATATGAAAGTAGCTTCCTGAGCACAGATGTGTCTTCCATGAGCATCCAGGCCCCTGTGAACATTGTGACTCACCTGCAGATCTTCCAGTGTTTGCTCCCCTGCTGCTCTGCCTCCTCCTGCCCATGGACCAGGCAGTGCTCTGGGACAGTGCTAGAGGGGAGCTGCTCAGTGCTCTATCAGCACCCACAGCTGTGGGAAGGGAGCTGTGGTTTCCTGAGCAGCCAAACCCATCTCCTGTCCTTTCATGCAGCCCTTGCTATGGCTGCACTGCCACATCACCATCTCTGCTTGCAAAATGTCAACGAGGATTAGCAGGCATTGCCCCAGCAGCAAATGGTCGTGGCCCACTGCAGTCTGCAGTGGATCCTGCTTGTTCTGCTGCTCAAGCCAATTTTCCCCTTATGATTTGCAGGAGCGCTTGCAGAAAATAATTCCGTTGGCTTCTGGAGAGGAAATGGGCAGAAACATTGGCCACAGCTTCTGAGGAGGGGCTGAGGTGCTAATAAAATTACTCTATAGCCATGATGCTGGAAAAGCCTTCGCATCTGGACCAGGATGCCTTGAGGCTCAGGACACCTCTTGCTGTTTGTGATAAGAGTGGGATGGACTGAGGCTCTCCTCCCTCAGCAACTGTAGTTTAAAGCCCTCTTCTGTAGCTTGACAAGCCTGCGAATGAAGATGCTCTTTGCCTTTTCTGATGATGAACTCCATCTGCCCCCAGCAGACCAGGTTGTTCAAAGCAAGTCTGATGGTC
This sequence comes from Petroica traversi, assembly GCA_025920805.1. Taxonomy (NCBI): domain Eukaryota; kingdom Metazoa; phylum Chordata; class Aves; order Passeriformes; family Petroicidae; genus Petroica; species Petroica traversi. Next base: position 1,732,881 of record JAHLSL010000180.1, read on the forward strand.
TGAGTAGCCAAACGCCTGGCTGTGGCACCAGTCCTGTAACCATTTGTTGATTCCCACATTCAACTGGCTCTTTCAAACCCCTTCCCTTTGACTGGGAAGATTGATGAAAAAACTACCTGTGCTCCAGAGGCAGCTACTGCTGTCCAGGGTTCTGCAATCCTTCTTGATGCAGCTCAGATTGCTCTTGACTGTATCACTGGCACCCATATGAAATAACAGCAGCAGGTAATGATGGACTGTGCAAGGCATGGTAGTCTCTCAGTGATGTCTCTGATATGAGTCCATGATAAGCAGCACAATCTAGGGAGTGCAGCAGGCCAGTAAATAGCACCTCCATATCTCTCAGAAGTGAGTCTCTCCTACTGTTATCCTCTTCTAAGTTGTGCTGATTGTTATATGGGGAGCAGACTATGCTGCCTTACTGGTTGTTATATGGGGTGTGGATGGGGCTGCCTTACTCATCTTCAGTCTCTCCTGCTGAGTCTTTCCTGCAGATCAGTGAAAGGTTCTGCAAGCACACCTCTATTTTCTGGAAAGGTTCTGCAAAAGTACCTGTGGCTTTAGGGGAAGACTGTTCTTCCTGCAGGTCCTTGCTGTTCCAAGTTTCCATTCTTCCACACCGGCTGTCTTCCCTTCTGTGTGTCTTCTTGGTCCTCTTCCCTTCTGTGTGTGCCACTGGGGGAGTCTCTTGCTGTTTGGCTTTGGGCTGTCGCTCTACTGCAAACTGTGCTTGGAACCAGCAGACTCTTTCCTTCCTGGGAAAGAACTCCTCAGCCTTCCTGATACTATACAGCCTTCTCACTGTCTCTTGTCTTTCTCAGTCACTTTCCACAGGTGGTCCTCTACTTGGGCACACCTTTTGCAGGTAGGTCTGCTGCCTGTTCCTGCCCTAGAGAAAGATCTATTCACTTCCTGCAATGAGAGATCTGTACTGCAGCCTCTCCATTTGGTAGCTCTGTCTGGATGGAGGCACTGGCAGTATCCAGGATAGATGTTGCAGACCTCCATGTTGGAGTTGCAGCCTCTGTTCTCAAAGGAGTGTCCACTATTCTGCCTTGGGAGTCAGGTGGGAAGAATGTCTTCACCCTGTGCAGATGGTCACACAGCATGCCTGGTTGCTGGAAGACAGAGCTTAGATGCAAGTTTTGAATGGTATGTGTGATGATAACTGCATTGGGGTACTCATCTGCAGAGGCAATTCCCTCTGCCATGGAATCTTAATCTACAATGGTACCTGCAGAAGAAATGGAGTCTGAAATGATACCTACATTTACAACAGTAATTTCAATGGCATCTGTATCTGTCTACAATACATGAGTTACTTAATCCTGGAATATAAGTGTCATGAATGGTTTTGGGAGTTAAATAAGTCCTTTCCTACCGCCCAGGCCTCTGGCAGCAGGCAGTAACCTTATTGAGACAACCAGCACCTCAAAACTCCCTCCCATTCATAAGTTCTTTTAATAATGACTGATTCTGTCTATTATAGAACAAATTATTTATTAATAGACGGGTAAACTATTGACTGTAGGACTTAAAACAAACTAATACTACTCAGATATAAAAACAAAAAGGAAAAACTACTAGTAGAATTTATACAGTGCACGATAAGGTACCTTTGAGTTACAGCCAGCAAAGATATAGTATAAGTTTAGGATTCAACATATCTTACCATCCAATTGTTGGTGCAGCACACATCAAGATTCTTTCTCTCAATCTCCGGAGAAGTAACCACGAGCCTGCGTCCAGAACTTGGGGAGAAGTCCCTTACACATGGTGTGTGTGTATGGAAGCTTCTGCCCCAGTGATAACTTGTGTATCTTTTATAGTATAAAACAGTCCTTCTCAGTCATCATATTTTCTTATCTCTTCCTACATCTGTTCTCCAGACTAGGATGATTATTTTTAAGGCCTGAGCCTCCTGGCGTCAGAGATGACTCCTGTTGAGTCCTTCAACCCCTGGGTTATCTCTGATATACCCAGTAGCTCTGGTATGCAGGAAGGGGGGAGGGGTGCTGTGGCAGTGATGACCCCCTCTCACCTTTTCCTTCCTGCATACCAGAGTTAAATGAGACACCAGAGAGATAACCTGCAGTCGGAGAGCTTAGCAGAATTTTTCTCTGGCGCCAGAAAGCTGAGGATAAACGTCTGGAAAGAATAAAGTAGGAAGAGGTAAAGAAAATTGATGACTCTAGAGACACCGTTTTATGCTATAAAAGATGCACGAGTTATCCCTGAGTTAGAAGCCTCAACAATCACCCCAAAGGTGTGAGAGACTTCTCCCCAGGAGCTGGACACATCTCCTGTGGTTACTTCTCCGGAGATTGAGGGAAAGGATCTCAGTGGGTGGTAAGATACATTGAATCCTTAGCTTATGCTTTTCTTCGCTAGCTGTAATTTGTATGGTACGTTATCATGCACTGAATGTATTCTACTAGTAGATATTCCTGTGTAGTATTAGTCTTGTTTTTAAGACTTATAGTCAGTAGTTTTCCCGTCTGTTAATAAATCATCTGTTATATAATAGACAGAATCAGTCATCATTAAAAGAACTTACGAACGGGAGGGGGTTTTGAGGTGCTGGTCGTCTTGATAAGATTACTATCTGCTGTCAGAGGCCTGGGCAGTAGGAAAGGGCTTATTTAACTCCTAAACCCATTCGTGACAGGTGCCACTGCCACAGTAAGATTTTCTTAATAATATTCTTGCCCTCTTTTAATTTTATTTGTCTTTTTTTTTTTTTTAATTCTCCCTTGTCTAAACAAAGAAAACATAGATAGGGTATTTGAGGATTGAGACAGGAGGTATAATTTTAACTAGAACCTCTGATTCCCCAGGCTTTTTTGCTTCTTTTTACGTTTCATTTTTATAGTCAGATGCACTTGTGTGCTCTGGCTGCTCCATTTCCTAGACCCAATTGTTGGAAATTATATATCTTTTCTAATTTTTAAATTAATGGCTTTAATTAACTTCAAATTATTTTAAAAAATTAACCATAACCAGTATGTAAATTATAAGTATTGTGTTAGTCTTAAATCACTTTTAGCCAGCATTTAGTAAAGTTGTCATATGCACCTTTTATGGGAATACAGCTTAGGAAAATTACTGAAACTTTACATTTTGCTAAACTAACTTTTTTCAATGAAAAAAGCTGGGAGAGAGAGATGTATTGCTGAAGCTGGACATCTAGAATGCAAATTTATGGACTACAAGGACCTTTTGCAGAAACCAGAAGATAAAGAGGAGACTAACAAAGGCTCAGTATATGTGTTGGAAAGTCCCTGCTGGAGGAAAAAGGCACTAAAAAGACTAAAAATATGGACTAATTAGCATAAGAAGCAAGAAATCAACAGCCTATAGAAGAAAGAATAGTAATTATGAAAGAGAATTATGTAATTTAGTACCAATGAACATTAATTTCTTTGCTAACAATGTATAAAACAGTGGGAAAGTTTTGTAGAGATATCTGTATGGAGGCTGGAGTTTTGTTGGCTATATACACACCTCTGGACAAGGATAAAGTAATGGCTTACTTGTTAACACTGAAAAGACAGTTTTAGAGGGTTTTATTTATCCTGACAATGTTGTGGAATTTAGTAACACAAGGATAGCAGAAAGATGCTGACAAGTGAAGCCCAAACTGGGCAAGAAAATGAAATTCTATAGTCAGACAGCTACAGGGCAAGTAGTTGTTTATTCAGTGCTGGGAGTGAGGAGGATATGCTAAAAACTCACCCTATCTTCTTTAGCCTTCAGTTAAATTTTAAAAGTCCTTCCACACAATGTCATGATTACAACGTATCATTAGCATACTCATATATGCATAAAGCTGTGTCATGGTTTTATAACAGTTTGTTGCTTTCACCCATGTGTCAGTTCATTCTGTGATGGTCATCAATCTCCTGGTGGTCTTTTGATGAAAGCTTTTGTAGTCTTACTCACATTTCAATTTTTTACCTCTATCTTCAGCACATACCTGATGCTTCTTGTTTTTTCAGTTTGACTTTTTTTTTGGCTAATTTTGCAATCTGCAAATTCCATTAAAACTTGCTATCTGGTCTTGATGGCACTTGTTATCTCCCTTGTGTTGCTACCTTGCTTGCTTTACCTGCAAATCTTGTTGCAATATTACTTGTGGTTTAACCTTTTGTTACACTTAGGTTTCACAAGTAAGATTGGCTTGCCCCAGTTTTTTCTGTTTTATCTATTGCCTGGCTTACATCTGTTTGCCCACTGCTGAAGCAGTGGTGTCACTGTAAAAAGCAAGTGCAGAGTGTATTCTCCAGTGGAGTCTGGAGATACAAACACTGTCTCCACTGCAGTTGTTGGTGGCTCCTTATCCTCTTCTGCAAGAGAGTAGGTGGAAGCCATAGTCAGGTTCATGCTGAAGTTGCTTGAGTGTAATGAATGGATTTCTTTTGGGTATGTTCAACAAATGCAGTATGGGCTGTGAATGTCTTCTAGTGATCATTTCAGCTGGAGCTGCTGCTAGGCCAGCAGCAGGCTGGAGGGGCATTGCTGGGTCTCTCCTCTCCACTTCGGTCCACAGTGTCCTGCCAGCTACCAGAAAAAAAGAGCCTGGCTGAAGCTTCACAGTCCTGGTGGGCTGTGTAAAGCCCTGAAGCCTTCTGCCCAGGCAGAGCTGCTTTGCACTCTTAGCATCTCCCTGGGCAGTGAGCGCTTGTGCATCCTTCCCCTTCAGCAGTGTCCCCTACTGGCTGATATCTCTCCTGTACTAAGGAGGAGGGAAACGTGGGTGTGGAGGGGGGAAAACACCATACATGATGTGGTATTGTGTATATTTGGTGTGAGCAGTGCTGAGCCATGGTGAGCTGTATGTGTACATCTGTAATAATGTTGTCTTCACAGAATTGTGCAACGCTGTCGACACATCGGACAGGATCTGCAATGCTATCTGCATATGGAATGCTTTATGTAGTACTTCTTGTGTCCAAACCCCAGTGCAGAAAACATTGCAGAGGTGGGTGGTATTGAAGGTTAAGGTGCCATGTGTCATGGTTTGACACTGGCCAAATGCCAAGAACTCATGAGAGTCTTTCGTTTATCCTCTCCTGCTACAGTTGAGTAAAGGAGATGGAAAAATATGAACAAAGGACTCATGAGTTGAGATAAGGACTGGGAGAAAAAAACACCCTAAGGGCAAAATTGGTTCAAATTTAAAGGTTTGAAGTGAATCTATTATTAGCAGAGTCAGAGGGGATAATTAGAAGTAAAAATAAGGCTTTGAAATACCTTTCTCCCACCAGCCCTCTCTCTCTCTCTCTCACCGACAGTGCAGGAAGACAGGGCATGGGGGTTTTGGTCAGATAGGAACTCGAAATCTTCCTCTGTTTACTCAGGGAGAGGTTTCTTTGCTCTGCTGTGCTGTGGGGTTCCTCCCACAGGCAAACAGTCATCCCAAAACTGTTGTGGTGTGGGTCACTCATCCATGGGGCGCAGTCCTCTAAGGATAGGCTGCTCTAGTTCAGAAGCATGGCCCCTCTCTCTCTATTTGGGTCTCCCACTAGATCACAGCTTTTCCTGGCATCCACCCACTCCAGTGTGAGCATTTTTCCCACAGGCTGCAAGTGAATTTCTTCATCCTCTGTGGACTTCATGCATTACAAAGGGACAGATTGTTTCACCATAGTCCTCACTATGGCTTGCAGAGGAATCTCGGCTCTGACGCTTGAAGCTCTTCCTCCCCCTCTTTCTTTTCCACTCACCTTGGTGTCACCATATTGTTTTCCCTCACAAGACTTTACCTCCTCCTCTTCACTGAATAAAAGAAAAACTGCTGTTCATAGGTGCCATTGTCAACAAGTTTTACTATTTCAAGGATTCCTGCAGGATCTTGCAGTGCCGAGAAGTGGATCTCATCTAGATTCCACATCAGGGAATTGCTTGTCATATTTCTGCTGCCAGCTGCATCACTGGCTCTTTGTAATGCCTCTCTTCATGTAGGGCACAAGGAAGGGGAAGCCACTTCCCCTGCCGCTGCCCTTTTTACCTGCAGCACAGTTAGGCAGGGGCAAGCAGGCAGGCAACACTCTCCATGGACTGCACCGAGATGGCAGTGGCTGTGGTTTATTGCCAAGCATCACACAAGGAATGGGCCCTGGTGACAGTGCCTTGCCACCTCTGCAAAAAAAATTGCACACATGCTTCTCAAATATGTTATCACAGAGGTATTACCAGCCTCTCTAATTGGGCCAGCAGCATGTCCATCTTCAGAGCCATCAGAGATTGGCTCTATCAGATATGGTGGAAACTTCTAGCAGCTTCTCACAGAAGCCACCCCTGTGGCTCTCCCCCGCTGCCAAAAACCAGGCTGTGCCAGACCAACACACCATAGCAGACTCTATTGCAGATGAGGATACCCACTGCAGAGGTATCATTGCAGATGAAATTACCATTACACTCCACTGAAAATGCGGATGATATGTCAGATGCCACTGTAGATGCATTAGAGTAAAAGTACTTTTTTCCACTCGTGATTTGAATAGTGGGAGAGAAGAGGTTAAAATTTTCAGGGAAGGCCCCAGTAAAGTGGCAAAATGATTTGCTAGTCAAGAACCAGGACCCATATTGGGGTGCTATCGATTTACTGCTGACAGAATTAACAGAAACTGAAAAAGAATTAGTGATTGAAACAGCTAAAGCCCATATGCAGGGACAAATGGCTAGTGGAGCCCTTCAGGGTATTGTGCATGTGCTATTCCCTACCACAAAACCTCTGTGGGATCTGAACTATCCAGGCGAATACACCTCGCTAATCAGATACCAGGAGCTAGTCAAATTTGGATTAGACAATGCCATTCTGAAAGTAGTAAATCAGGCATTATTGTATAATTTTAAACAGGGACAGTGCAAGTCTCCTACCAACTTTGTAGGCAGGCTCTGAGAGGCAATGTGAAAGTTTATAACTCTTGATCCTGCTTCAGAAATGGGGAAGCAGCAGTTAGTCTCCTTGATACTAGGACAGTCCAGCCCAGGCTTCAGACAGAAACAAAGATTAAAAAAACGAGATAATAGAAATTTAGAAGCAATCATGGAAGAAACCTGGAGGGTATATAACAATTGAGAAACAAGAGAAGAAAAATGTCACAGGATCCAGTGACAGCTTTAGAGCAACATCAGAGAGGGGGATGTGGTTGCAGATGAGGCAGAGGCAGAGGTAAAGGTGGAAATAGTAGAGCAGCTCAAATCAGTCCCAAGGAAGGTCAGAAACACAAATCTCTGTGCTTCCTGTCAGAAAGGAGGGCATTGGAAATGCCAGTGCTTAGATTTACCAAACACTACACAGGAAACTGTTGCTGCAGCAATATATGACATTAAGTCACAGGGACCAGCAGATGTTTCCTTAGAGGACTCACTGGTTAAGATACAGCTAGGGAATGATAAAGCAGTTGAATTCTTAATAGATACAAGGCCCGCATTTTTGGTTTAAAATCAAGTTTTAATATCTAAAAGTGAAAAACATATCAGGTAATGGAAGCCACAGGCCAACCAGAAAATGCCTTTTTCTAAAAACCATTAGAATACAAAATTGGGAAAAGGATGGGAACACATTGATTTCTCTATCTGCCAAATTTGCCTATATCCCTATTAGGCCAGGATCTCCTTGAAAATTTAAGGACAGCATTTGAGTTTAGAGAGGGAAAAATGAAATTTAAAGTGCCCAAAGGCAAATTTAGCATTAGGGTTGGCAATTGATACAGGACTAGTGAACAATAGTAACTACATGGAACAAATAATGAATTAGGTATACTCAGGAGTACGGAGTGCAATGCTCCTGGGAGATCAAAATTGCCTGACCCTACTAAGTTTGAATTACAGACTGGAGTCAGGCCAGCCATTAGGAGACATTCCTTGAGGATGGAGTACAGAAAAGGCATTGAACCAGTTATTAGTAAATTTTTGACAGTGTTGAAAGGATGTGAACCTGAATTTAATACTTCTGTACTACCAGTGAAAAAAAACCTAATGGAACTTCTAGATTAGTGCAAAATTTGCGAGCAGTCAATGGGATTGCTAGAAGTATCTACCCAGTGGTTCCAAATCCTACAGTTTGCTAACTAAACTCTGAGATTATCTCATTTTGCTCTCGGTGATAGATCTCAAAGACGCTTTCTTCTGGCTGCCACTTGCAGAAGAAAGTCAAACATATTTGCTTTTGAATTGGAGAACCCTAGCATAAGCAGGAAAAACCAATTTACCTGGACGATGTTACCTCACGGGTTCAAAAACATTCCACAATTTTTGGGAAACAATTGGTCAAAGACTTGGAGCAATGGCAGTCTCTTACCTGGGGAGGGACCACTCGTACAATATGTAGATGATCTACTCATTTTGGTACAAAAACTATCAAAGAGTGCCTTATATGAGCAATAAATCTGTTGAATTTTCTTGGACTAAATGATTATTGAGTGTCTCAACAGAAAGCTCAGCTGGTGCAACAACAGGTCACCTATCTTGGATATGAAGTTTTTGGAGGACAACGATCCCTGGGAACCACACAAAAGGAGGCAATCTGACAAACACCTAAGTCACAAACTGTAAGAGAACTCTGCACTTTTCTTGGATTGACAAGTTGGTGCCAGTTGTGGACATACAACTACGGACTGATGGCAAAACCTTTATATGAGCTAGTGAAAATTTCTAAAAATATTGTGGTGTGGACCCCGGAAGAGTTTGCAGAGTTAAAGTGCAAGCTCATGTGGGCCTCAGCCTTGGGACTTCCTGAGGTGAGTTTTGGTTATTCTCACATGAGAGACAAGAAATAACCTTAGAGGTTCTGGCACAACACCTGGGTCATTACAAAACCTATAGTACAGTAGCCTATTTTTCTAAACAATTTGATACAATGAGCTAGGGCTGGCCCATCTGCCTTAAGACAGTAGCAGCAGTGATCGTGAACATTGAAGAGGCATGGAAGTTTTCACTAGAACAAAAGATGATTTAGTGTTGCACATGGTGTCAGCTGTTTTAGAACAGAAAGGGAACCATTGTCTGTCTCCTTCAAGGTTCCTAGAATACTAAGCAGTCCTGGCTGAATCTGATGATAATGAATTTCAAGTGACCAAAATTGGTTAACCCTGCCTCTTTTCTGCAAGGTAAGTCTGAAGCTGAACTTGTAGGACGTGACTGCCTAGAGACTACCAAAGCTGTGTACTCCAGCTGCCCAGATCTAAAAGAGGAGCCACTCCCAGATGCCATGAACTGGTTCACTGATGGCAGCAGTGTGAGACAGGGAGTGCAAATGGCAGGGAATGATGTGACTACAGTCTCGGAGGTAATCGAGTCAAACCCATTACCAGCAGGAACTTCAGCACAAAAGGCTGAGCTGATAGCCCTCACTCGAGAATTAGAACTGACAAATGGAAAGAAAGTTAGTATTTGGATTGACTCCAAATATGCTTATGGAATTGTTCATGCCCATGGAACCATATGAGGAGAAAGAGGACTCCTGACTCCTAACAAAAGAAGATCATCAAACATGCAACTGAAATCCTTTGGCTCCTCAAGGTGGTGAAACTCCCATTGCAAGTGGCAATTATACATTGCTGAGGACATTCTAAATGTAATACTCTCCCAGAAGCAGGTAACAAATTTGCAGTTTATGAAGCCAAAATGGCTGTTGAAATAAATGAACTAATTGTGGCACCTTTAATACCTACTGTAGTATCAACTAAGCAGCCTGTAAAATACTAACCCTCTGATTATAAATGGCTTAATGAAAATAAAGGAAAACATTTAGAGAACGGTTGGGGACAAATAGAAACAGGTCAACTAATAATACCAGAAAAGTTAATGAGACATTATATAAAATCTGAGTGTGATAAGACTCACTGGGGAGCAGAACCCTTACACCAATACCTAAGGGAATGAATTCACCTGGGAGCAGGCCCAGGCTTGCAAGACTTTCTTAAAGAAGTAACATCGCAATGTGTGACTTGTTTGAAGAATAATACAAATGCAATAGTTAGAACAAGGAGTTATTAACAGAGGAACTTTTTCTGGAGACTTGTGGCAGATACTTTCCTGAACTCCCAAGAAAGGGGGTTTTCAATATTTGCTGGTACTGATACCTTCTCTGGGTGGCCAGAAGCATTCCTTTGTAGGACATATAAAGCTAGAGAACTAATAACAGTACTGTTGAATGAGATCACACCTACATTGGGTGTACCTTGGGAAATATCCTCTGCTAGAGGACCACATTTTTGTGCATAAATTGCACAAGGTGTCAGCAATACCTTGGGAAGTGAGTGGCAACTCAATACTCCTAACAGGCCACAAGCTAGTGGTCAAGTAGAGAAAACGAACCACATGCTTAAACAACAAAAAAATAAGTTCTGTCAGAGACAATTTTGTACTGGTACCAGGCATTACCCATTGCCCTCATCAGAATCAGGGTAAAGCCAAGGCCAAAAAAAGGATTAGTCCGTTTCAAATTTTGTACAGTAAACCATATGGGTTAAATGCCACTCATGATGAAAACCTGACCCAGGTTGATAATTAATATATTTTATGAATACTTAAAATACATTAATATTCAGTTGCATCAGAAGTATAATATTATATTTGAGAACCAACCTAAGCAACCAGATCATAAATTGCACAAAATTGATCTGCATGACTGGGTATATGTTAAGAATTTTTTAGGTGATCTTCTGCAGGAGAAGTAGGACAGACCATTCCAAGTCTTCCTGACAACCATCACTACAATTCACATGTGAAAAACCTACCTGAATTCATTATACCCAAGTGAAGAAATTTCCTGTTGTACCTTGGAGAGTAACAACCACTTATAATGATGGACAGAAGTTGAAACTCAGTTGTAAATCTTTAATGCTTTGTTATGCTTTGATGCTTTTTGGCAGACTATAGTAACTTTTGATGTATGTAGCTTTGCTTAAGGTAATAGCCAATCATGTGTTTGGAATAATGTGTTGTTGGCTATGTAGAGACATACAACAACACTTATCATTGTTAGAAGTAACCTCTAGTAATTGGATTATATAATATTAGTACACAATGCAAACAAATAGGTTCACTTTTAGGAAAACCACCTTTTCAGTTATCACTCATCAATCAACCAATCCATTAATTGTGTGGAATCAAACTTTGCGGGACAAAATTTTGGCCAGTTTAATAATACTGTCAATTGGACCAGAATTACTGCCATTCTACGAAACATGTCAGATGTAAATTCAGCACCTACCTCAGCAAATCTCACAAGTGAGTAGAACTTTGGGGTGCAAAACATGGCAGGACACCCAGGGTGGGCAACAAAGGAAAGTTGAAAAACGGTCTTGACTAATGGGATGACAATCCCAAAATACCTCTGAAGGATCTTTTGAGAGAATGTTGAGATGGTTTGCACATTCTCCCAGAATTAAGGAAATGGATGCTCAGAGGGGACAATAAGAGGAACCGAGAAAGGTCTCAGCAATCTACCCCCAGAGTAGGCAATACGGTGTTAGTTTGGAAAAGGATTGGTTGAGTGGAGTGTGAAGGAATATGATTAAAGCAAATAGCTATGGGAGGCTATGTGATAAAGAAAGTACAGTGAGGACTGGGATGTTCTCCACCTTATCTTCAAAATCTGCAGTCTAATATAGGACTGGCTGCAAGTCTTTTGTATTCCAGGCTTCCAGAAAAAGGAAAACAGGGAGGTATTGTTCCTACACCCCCACTCCTCCCTGGATCATTATGGAGCCAGGGTGAAGGATTTGGGTTTGTCCACTTACTACTCAAGACTTAAGGGGGTTCCTCTATAGTGAGGAGTGCCAAGGCCAGGTGTGAGAGTGCAGGACAGTGGCATGGGCTGGAGACCTGTGGGGGAGATGCGGGACCAGGTTGAGGCTGTGGGCAGTGCCCAATGCCCCCACCCCCATGGGCAGGGACTGCAATGATGTCCCCAACCCCCTGAGGCAGCGGGATGTTCCTTCCACCTGCCAGTCCCTGTAGCAACATTGGCTGTGCCCATCCACTGAGCTGTGCTGGCCCCTGGTGCTTTAGAGAGCTTGTGGTGCTAGGAGAGCGGTCCCGGGGCCTGGAAGGATGTGCTGTGGGGATGCATTTAAACACTGTTTTTTGATGGGGACCAGCTTTGATGTACAGTGTAAGATACTGGGAGCAGCTTTGATGTGCAGTGTAAGGTTTCACTGGGGAGGTGAGGGATTTTGCAGAGAATTCAGTGGCTGTGGGAAGGTAAGAGCCCACAAACAGCAGGAGCAGGGACTGGAGAGGTGGCCAAGTGGGGTCTTGCAGGAATTGGTTAGAAGGCACCTCAGGGAAAGATATGAAGGAGGGATGAGGAAAACATTAGAAATGGATTGTTAAGAGTGTCAGGATCTGCTATTGTGAACAGGGCTCCACACAGTGGAACCCTTACTGAATCGATAGGTGTGTTTTGTGGTAGACATGGGAACTTCTCTGTCTAATTTGAATTCTATGCCAAAGGGAGAGCAATTGTTGAAATGTTCTTTTGATAAGGCAGAAACATGAGCGGGTGCATTTTGTGTAAAAGTGACACGGGGATGCCTGTGAGAGTTTGGTGAATGTGTGAGATATGTTTGAAAAGCATGAGTTTCTAAATATACTTAGTTGTGATTGTGGTTTGCTAGGAGGAGATTTGATGACTGGAGTTGGGAATGCAAGTTAATGTTGTGAGGGGTGATGGGGATGCTAGCATTCTTGTGATACGGAAAACTGGATATGGAGCATCCTCCACATTACTCTAAGGTGACCTAGAAAACTGGTGTCTAAAAAGCAATACTCTCTTCCAAGGGAAGGAAGGAAGGGGTTGCAGCCTGATGCTAAATCCCTGTGAAGGGCAGATCTTTTGGAGCCATATATATCTCCTTAACATTGCTATCCTGCCAGTTATGGTGCAGGACCTGAGAATAGTAGGGACTGTTGATGCTGGGCACTCCAGACTCCCAGATCCTTGTACCATCTTGAGCCAGGTTCCTTCCTCACACTGTTACTAAAGACTTGCTCCTATCAAGAGAATGGGAGGAGGTGGTAGAAGAAGCCACTGTGAAATCGTTCCATTTTCTGGCTATAGGGGAGGCTTGGAGTGCCTGAAGAGAAGGCACAGGTGATGGAGAGAAAGGTTGAATGCTTAGGGCATATTTTGACCAAAGGTTTGCGGTGTGCTGGCCACAGGAGGTCCAGGGAATCTTGGAGATGCCATTGCCCAGGACTGAATGGGAGCTGTAACAATTCTTAGAATTAATAGGGTATTACAGAACCTGGATTAAGGACTTTTTATTCTGAAGTTTTCAAACACAAGATAGTTCCAATGCTGTTGTATAGACACCAGAAGGAAAGCAGAACTTAAATAAAATTAAAAGAAAGGTAATACCTTTGTGACTACATATTTAAGAAGAAAATCCAAACAGGGCACATGCAGTTTTTTCCAAGGGTGATGAAGCGCTGACATCAGGGGCCATCCCTTGCATGGCGTATGGGGATGCACCATGTCCTGGTTTAGGGCAAAATTTTAGGAGGAAACCTCTGGGGGGGGTCTCCTCTAGAAAAAAGCCGATTCCAACCAACCCTCCCCCAAACAGCTTCGGGAAAAATTTCCTTAGAGAAAAGTGGAAAAAACTATTTATTTAACAAATTGAATATTCACAAGCATAGAAAATTTGGATAATATGAAAACAATGAAACCTCTCCTTCCTCTGAAGATATGGTAGATCCAGAGTCCGTCTGGGTCTGGTTCTGTTCTCCGGGGGGGGGGGATTGCCAGGCCTGGCTGTAGAAGTCATGGGGGGGCCCCTGGGGATTGTCCTGATGTCTTGGGCCAACAAGATGCTGACCAGTCCCAGGAGGAAGAAAGAAAAAAAAAAACAAACCAAAAAACCAGCAAAAGAAACAAAGTCTCTCCCTGCAAAAAGCCGAGAAAGATCCGAGGAAACCCTCTGCCGTGAGCTCCCAGAGCACACAGACAGAGAGAGAGTGAGATATCGCTGTCCTGCTGGAACACAATCTCTCAAGGATTTTCCAGGGGAGTAAGGTGTAATGCCTGCAGACAAATGGCGTGTGTTTTTTCCCACTTTCTCTGTCTCTCCGGGCCTAACTTAAAGCTGCAGAGCTTAATATCCAGCATAAACAGGAGGGATGATTTACAAAAAAAAATCATGTGGCCAACCCAGGACAACCACCATGGTCGCTGCCATCTCAGTGGGGCCCACAGAGAGCCTTGCCTTCCTGAACATCCCCAACCAACCACGCTGTGGGCAGAAGGGCAGGAGACGCTTCCTCTTCCCAGAACCCTGCATGAAGAGAAGTGTTACACTGTGCCAGCACCACGGCAGCCACCACAGCACGATGGCAGCGGGCCCACCTGGCCGGCTGCAGAAACATGACAAGCAATTCCCTGATGTGGAATCTAGATGAGATCCACTTCTCAGCACTGCAAGATCCTGCAGGAATCCTTGAAATAGTAAAACTTGTTGACAATGGCACCTATGAACAGCAGTTTTTCTTTTATTCAGTGAAGAGGAGGAGGTAAAGTCTTGTGAGGGAAAACAATATGGTGACACCAAGGTGAGTGGAAAAGAAAGAGGGGGAGGAAGAGCTTCAAGCGTCAGAGCCGAGATTCCTCTGCAAGCCATAGTGAGGACTATGGTGAAACAATCTGTCCCTTTGTAATGCATGAAGTCCACAGAGGATGAAGAAATTCACTTGCAGCCTGTGGGAAAAGTGCTCACACTGGAGTGGGTGGATGCCAGGAAAAGCTGTGATCTAGTGGGAGACCCAAATAGAGAGAGAGGGGCCATGCTTCTGAACTAGAGCAGCCTATCCTTAGAGGACTGCGCCCCATGGATGAGTGACTACCGCCACAACAGTTCTGGGATGACTGTTCGCCTGTGGGAGGAACCCCACAGCACAACAGAGCAAAGAAACCTCTCCCTGAGTAAACAGAGGAAGATTTCGAGTTCCTATCTGACCAAAACCCCCATGCCCTGTCTTCCTGCACTGTCGGTGAGAGAGAGAGAGAGAGGGCTGGTGGGAGAAAGGTATTTCAAAGCCTTATTTTTACTCCTAATTATCTTCCTCTGACTCTGCTAATAATTAATTTATCTGATACTTTTAAATTTGAATCAATTTTGCCCTTAGGGTGTTTGTCTCCCAGTCCTTATCTCAACTCCTTTGCCCTTAGTTAAGTTTTTCCTCCTCTCCTCTGCCCAACTGTAGCAGAAGAGAGTGAGTGAATGACATTCATGGATGCCTGGCATTTGGCCGATGTCAAACCAGGACACACGGCTTTGATGGCTATTGATGACAGGATTGCTAAAGTCTGGCATCAAGTTCTAAATGGATGACTAGCACTAGATTATTACAGTATGAAGCCTGTTGAAAGGAATGAGAAACTTGTCTTTACAAATGAACTGTGGGTCTTGCAGGTAGATAAAACTAGCACTAAGACATAAAAGAAACAATGGGGAGAATTTTACTGATTGATGAATGGAATGAGGGAGACTTGCATTTACAAACAAACCAAAGTCTGCTGATAAATAAAATTGAATACTGGGAGATGAAAGAAACAATGGGAAGAACAATAAATTCCTTAAGGAATTCCACTGAGTGACACAAGGTAAGGACAAGGGTGGTGGGGGCGGGGGATTTTACATTAGAAGGGGACCTTAGGTATTAGGTATTCTGGGAAGTCTGAACCTCTCAATTACCTCAGCCAATGGGAAAGAGAGAGTGACGTGCGGCCAGGAAATCAGGATAAAAAGGAGGCTGCGTCCTCCAAAAATTTGAGAGACCCCTGGAGAAATGCCCCATGGCCTCTCCCTTTATTCAAATAAAGTTTCAGGACTCCTCTGTCTCCTTTTCAGACATAAATCTCTGGAGTTTGTGGATTAATTTTCCTCATAGTGTTTAATGGAACAGGAGGATTTAGAATTGAGAAGTGGGAAAGGTGATTGATCTTCAAGCGTAATAAGAGGAAAACAAGTTTCTGGATATGCTATAGTGAAAGGAAGCGAATTGCAAGAGGGATGCTACCATGCCCATAATCAGCACAACCAGAGAATACTATGCATTAATAAATGCCTGCAAATTGTATCAAGGAATGGCAGTGAGTATATTTACAGATTCCAAGTGTGTGTGTCGCATGCTACATGTATTTGGAAAGCTGGGAAAGAAGAGGTTTATTAACCTGCACGGAAATCTTTCTTTCACGAGAGCTCAATTACACCTCTGTTGGAGGTGGTGAATTTACCAAAAGAGGCAGGAATAATACATGTTAGGAGACATCAGGCAGGGTACTCAAAAGAGACAACAGGTCATCAACTGGTCAATGGAGATGTTCAGAAAGCAGCACTTTTGCCAGAGAGCTGCAGGAGCCTCCTTTTACTCCCTGTGACTCAGTGTGTGGCAGGGCCACCTACCGCCACTTCCTACATACCACAGATAACTGGTGCATAAGGAAATAACCCAGGGGTTGAAAGGCTCAGCAGGGGTTATCTCTGGTTCCAAGGAGGCTCAAACCTTAAGAATAAACATCCTAGTCTTGAGAACAGATGTGGGAAGAGAGAAAGAAAATTGATGACTGAGAGACACCGTTTTACCCTATAAAAGATACACAAATTATCACTGAAGCAGAAGCTTACACACACACAGACCATGAAGGTATGCAACGGACTTCTCCCCGAGTCCTGGACCCAGGCTCATGGTTACTTTTTCGGAAATTGAGAGAAAGGATCTTGATGTGTGCTGCACCAATGACTGGATGGTAAGATATGTTGAATCCTAAACTTATACTATTTTTTCACTAGCTGTTACTCAGAGGGTACCTTATTGTGCAAGTATAAAATCTACTAGTAGTTCTTTTCTTTTTGTTTTATACCTGTGTAGTGTTAGTTTGTTTTCAGTCTTCTGTCTGTTAGTTCTCTTGTCTATTAATAAATAATTTGTTCTATAATAGACAGAATCAGTCATTATTAAAAGAACTTGTGAACAGGAGGGAGTTTTGAGGTGCTGGTCATCCAATAAGGTTACTACCTGCTGCCAGAGGCCTGGGCAGTAGACAAGGACTTATTTAACTCCCAAATCCATTCGTGACACTCAGCTGTTACTGGAATGGGAGGCGGGGAGAAGAGTGCGGGGAGGCGAAGAGGGGAGTGGTGCTGTCTTGTCCACCAGAGGAGCTGGAGATAATTAAAGGTGGTGGGGTAGAAGAAAGAAGGAAGAATTGATTTACAGAGGACAGTAAACAGTGGATGCCAGGCGCTTTGACCATGCAAATGTTAAAACAACTCCATGAAAGAAGTCATTGTGGGTCTCCAGGATTGGCAGAGACCTTCCCCAAGATGTGCTGCCTTGGGTCTTTTTGTTCTTGCAAAAAGAGCTACTGAAGGGTGCCTGGCTAAAGTTAACAGCCAGACTGCAGAGGGAATTGCAGGGCAGGGGTGTGACCTTGGTCTGTGCTCCTTTCCAAGGATGCTGGGCAAATAGTTTGCTGAGGTGTTGTGGGCAAGAAGGCTTAAATACCTTCTGGTAAAGGCATGTTGGCTGGCAGGGTGGTCAGAGGTGTTTCTGGTCAATTCAGCAACTATTGCGTCAGTTACGAAATTATTTTTGGAACAAATGATTCCAGGATATGGTATTGTGGAAGCAGTGGACTCAGAAAGGGGAACTCATTTTACAGGGGGGCTCCTTCAAGGGATTATGTCTTCTTTGAGAATTCAGTGGGACCTCCATAACCCCTGGCAGCCTGAAAAGCGGTGACAGAAATGAGAATGTCATGGGTATGACCTTTGACATTAGCTTTGCAAAAGGAAGATCCAAACCCCAAAGAAATAATTTTACTTTGGATTAATTTTCAATATGGCAGGGAGGTAAAGATGTGTATTTCCACTAGTATGTGGCCAGGATACTGTATCTTGTGAAATCTCTTTGACAGGAAGCTTGGTTAGCACAGACACTGCCTTTGGACTTTGCTGTTTATAACATCCAACCATAACTGCAGACACAGCAGCCAGGACAGTGGGACACAGGTGGACTCATCATACTCAAGTCATGGTCTCTAAAGCCATGAAGATTTAGACTTCTCAGCTGGAAGGATGGGAGATGTCAGCAATAAGTAGCCATGGACAAGGACCTCTAATGATTAGTGGGCTAATATGAATTGTCATTGTCTACTTTATTCTCTGTATTTACTTGCGACACCTGATGCAGGGACCAGATGTGGAAAAGTCGGGAGGGGATGATTCAAATGTTAAAGGTTGTGTAAAAGGGTTAAGTTAATAACAACTAGGGTTTGTAAAGACAAATTGAGAAATGAGAAGAGGAAGGTTTGAGAGGAAAGTTAATGTCATTACAAACAATTCCATGGTTGAGGGTATGCCTGTTAACCTCTTTGAAATGGGTCTTAATGTCTCCACTAACTCCAAGCAGCAGATTTGTTACAGAGCCCAGACAGCCTGACTCCTGAAACAGACAAATGGGGGATTCTGCACAAGCCTGAATTTATGAACTTTGGGGTAAAATGACAGGTTCAAGAGGGAATATGGGGTAGGGGGTTCAGGAAGGCTGTACCTTCCAAGTACCTCAACCAATGGGGAAAGGAAGAAGGAATGTTGCAGCAGGGAGTTTAGAATAAAAGGAGGCTTTGCTCTCCTAAACCTCGAGAGAGAAAACCCCATGGGTGTGTGTCACAGTGGACTCTCTCCCTTTATTAGAATAAAATTGAAGGATTCCTCTGTCTTCTTTATGGACACAAACCACTGGCATTTGTGGGTTTTTTTGGCAGTTTTGACACCATTTTCATCTTTGCATTCAAACTATTAAAAAAAAAAAAAGTAAATTTTTTGCTGCTTGTATTTTTATCCAACCTGAAGCTGTTAGTGTGCTGAGATGATAAAAGCTCGAAGTTGCATATAAAATTTGGCTTTAGATCTGTAAAGTGTTTCTCTGAAGTCCCATGTAATTACATACTAATATCCATTTTTATTAACTAACTAATGCTTTTTCTGAATTTTTGTTGTTTTCAGAATACTACAGTGCTAATGCACTGATTCTGAAGAATTCATCAATGATCCTGAGGAGCATCCTGCCTGGAGCAGAGCAGAAGCTACATGAATTTCCATGAAGCTCTGGATTTCTTTTGAGAGTTTTCAGTGTGCGAACTTTTTGTATGGATATTAGTTACCCAGGCATTCAGGCTCTATCGTGTTAATTTTTGTTGTCAAAATGTAGATGTAATGTATCTGTCCCAAAGTGAACTGTCAGGAAAATTCTCAAATGCCAGAGGTTTATGTCCAAAAAGGAGACAGAGGAGTCCTTCAATTTTATTTGAATAAAAGGAGAGTGTCCACTGGGACATGCCTGTGGTGTTTTTCTCTCTTGAGGTTTTGGAGGGTGCAGCCTCCATTTTATCCTAAAATCCTGGCCGCATGTTGCTCTCTTCTTTTCCCCACTGGCTGAGGTACTAACCTTCCAAATATTCCCCCCTTGAACCTATCATTTTACCCCAAAGTTCAGGCGTGTGCAGACCCTTGTCTATTTCAGGAGCCAAACTGTCAGGGCCAAATAACAAACCTGCAGCCCAAAGTCAGTAGAAACATTAAGACCCATTTAAAACACGTTCACACTCACCAATCTATTTGTAAAGACATTAGCACACAACTTTCCTCTCAAAAGTTACATTTTTCGGCAGTTCAAACTTAAAAAATGGTGACTTATAAGATGATTCTGAAAGTTATGAGTGTGTCTTTACTAAGAGTCTGTGTAAGCCCACTTCTAAGCCTGCAGAGACTGATGGATAAGAAAGGAATGCTACCGGTTAATAAGGAATTGTTGCTCAACCAAGGCCATGTTTAGTTCCTGAATTTAAAGATGAGCAAAAGAAAGGGGAGTGGGAAGGGCTGTTGTATGTGTTGTAAGGGAGTCCCATAGTAAGCAATTCAAGAAATCTGTACCCCTTGAGTACCTCAGGCAATGGGGAAAGAGAGAGGGTGGTACAGCCAGGACAATAGTGTTAAAAACGAGGTCCTTTTCTGTTAAAGTTAAAAGGTTTTCAATAAAAAATCAACAAGAAAAGACAAAGACAAGGCAAAGGAATTACAGCATCCCTGGACGCTGGGTGCACTTGGCACAGAGCCAGAACACACTTCTCCTAGAGAGAGACTTTCTTTAAATACCTTTTTTAATGTTACAGCTTGTTGTATAATTCAAATGAAGTTCTTTTGAAGAATTCGGTTAGTCCTTTATCAATCCCCGGCAGAGGAGTCTTTTATCCAGGAATATCTTGATAGGGGTAAATCGCCTTGCTTGAGGGGTGGTTTGTGAGTAATATTTCACATAGCAATGTTAGTTATTTCTCAACTATTAAGCAAAACTAGAATGGCTACATTTCCACACAAACACTGCTTCTACAAGGATCAATATTATGTACATAGCATTCATTATTTGCGAAAAACCAACACTATAATATGCATTTATAACAATAGGATTAAAAGGAGGCTTCGTCCTCCAGCAATTTGAGAGACCCCAGGGGAATACCCCATGACCTCTCCCTTTATTTGAATAAAGTTACAGGACTCTGTCTCCTTTTTGGACATAAACCTCTGGCGTTGTAAATTTTTCTGCACAATTCTTTTGGGTTTGATCTTGGGGTTGATTTTGCTGAGATCCTGTTTCCTCCATGTCTTCGTTTAAGACAATTTAAGAGGTGGATGCTCTCAAATGACTTCTTCCCCTTATAGTTTAATCAATCCCTTTCCACCAATAAAGAGAAACGAATACGAGTAGATACAAAAAGTGAAAAAATAACAGTCTAATAAAAAGGGAAACAGCAACGGGCAAAAATTAACAGTAATAGTCACTAGTTACAAAGTTGCTGAAGTCTCAGGGACTCCCAGGAACAAAGAGAAACTCAAAATGGCAGTGACCCTTTGCCCCAGACGGTGGCTCCCACAGCCGACCGTGTGTGGGGAGACAAAGGGAAAATGCTGGCAGCCAGATCGCTCCTCTCTCCGGCAGTGGCAGCTCCGTTGGTGACGATGGCTGGCACCTTGTACCGACTGGTGCTCGGTCAGGGCTGCAACTCGCCCTTGGGGCAGCTGGGCTGGGACGGCTCCGAGTCCGCTCGCCCCGGGCGGGCGCTGCCGGGGACCGGACACTGCGGGGCTGCTCCGCTCCTCTCAGCGGTACGCTGCGGCTGCAAAACTTACTCTGGAACAGTTTTTGACTGGGAAACGCAGCTTCTCGAGTTGCTACTGTTGCGAGTAGCGCTGAGCAGCAAGGAAGAACCAAGCGGCAAACCAGAAGGCCAGAGAGAGAGTCAGACCTCTTCCCTGCGCTCTCCGAGTTTAAAAAGCCCGGGCGCTGCCCAGCCCCAGCCCCGCTCCGTTTTCCTGCTGCAGGCTCTAAAACAGGTAGTAACGATTTTTTGGCACGATTAGATGGGGACGACAACACCCAGGACACTCTACATGAAGACTTTCCTTGTTTTTTGTGTTTGCTTTTACAGCTTTTATGGTAATTAAAGGTACACAGTGTAGTAAGTATTCAATTATTATAAATAAAGCTATAATTTATATATAAATTTGTAATTTAACATAAATAAGGCTCCCATCTCAGAACAGTCTGATTGTCAGTGTTCTAGAATTTCTTGCATTTTGGGGAGGCAGGAAGGTGGGGTATATGGCGTGTATTCTTAAAGCACATGCCTGGGTCTCCTGCCTACTAGCTACAGAGGAAAGAACAAGGGTTGCCAGCTGGTGACCTGTGCAAACAAGTTCCATCCCTAAATGAGTCCTATTGTTTTCCTAAAGGGGTCTAAGGGATTATGGGGAACAGTAGTACTAGGTTGGCCTGCAATTAAGTTAAATTTCTTCATAATACCTTTCATTTGGCCTGTGTTTTGGATTTGTGCTGAGAACAGGATTAATAGCACAGGGGTATTTTAATTAAAGCCCCCTCATTATTAGGGTCAGAATCTGAATCTGAATCCCAAGAACAAACAAAAAGAAATTTAATAAATTTAAAAATTAGATCCCAGACTACATTTTCAAGGTCCAAAGGATTATTTTTCAGATTTAATCCTGAGTTTTTCAGGCACAAACACAATTTACATGATGCAAGCCTCACAAAGAGGAAGAACCACATACATTTTAAATCACCAGAACATGTGTTTGGGAGAACAAGTAGTCAATTTGAAGTCCAAACCCACAGTTTTAGACTACAAAAATGCTAAAATTTGCTAAATTTCTAAAACACAATTCATAATTGCCAAGGATAAAAAGCATTTCATAATGCTTTTACAGTTCAAAGACACATTATAGGGTCCAAAGCCTCATTTGTGAGTCCAAAGGCTCAGTGTTGGCCCCAAACCTTCTTTTTTAGTTTTCCAAAGCCTCAATTTTGGGGGCCAAAGCCCCTCTTTAGAATTCAGTCTGCAATTTGGCCACCTCAAAGTTTTCTTTTAAGACTCCAAAGACCCATTTCCTCATGCACTTATAGGTAAAGTATGTTCCAAGAGACTATGGGGAGGGGTGAGAATGCTCATCTTTCCTTCCCTGTGATGGTGTGGGTGTTCCCTGTGTCACACTGGTAAGCAGCTTCAACAACTTTTTGGGCAAGCTGAAAAATGCCTACGTACCAGCTCTGACACTTGAGACTGGGAGCTGCAGATTTTAGAGGTTGTCAGGGCTTCGCCACTGAGGATCAACTCACCAGCATGAGGCAGACCAAGACTGGATTCTGGGAGAGGATGGAGCCTGCCTTCATTATGCCCAGTATCACCCCTAGAGGTACGGGCATCTGCAGACACCACAGGACTGTCATCAGGACCCACCATGCAGCATTGTGGGGCGAAATAGCTGCCCTGAGGGTGTCTACATCCGAGGCTGCAGACAGCAATGACACACCTGCCAATGCCTCACAGCCCAGGGGTGCTGGGAGAGTTGAGAGCTGGGAGATGCAGAGAACAGCCTGGCTTTCCTCTGCTTTCCAGAGTGACTGGCTGCCCGGGACACAGTGGCTGGCTACATCCGACAACAGCTCTTGCTGTACAAGGTAGGACAACACCCATATCTTCCTCATCTGCACTGAGAAGTAGGGAGTCCAATAGCCCTGCAGCATAGCCTGTGGCTCCTCTTGCTCTCCTCAGAGTTCCTAAAAACAAAACTAAAATGTATGTATACTAAAAGAATAACCTTAAAAATGAGGTTTTACACCCTAGAAGTAATTTGATTTCACTTTCAAATGAGGCTTTGGGCATGAAGAACATAAAGCTTTGAGCCCTCAGTGAGGAGTTTGCATCCTAAAATGAGGCTTTGAATTCTAACGTGCCTTTCTGACAGGTGTATTATGAAGAATCCTGGTGCTAAAAAGTCAGCAAAGATGAGAGAGCCAGGGTGAGAGAGAAGTTGAGTGGGGGCCTAGCAGCCATCCAAGGTCCACCCAGCACAGTTTCTGAAGGTGTTCCTTTGGTATTGTTAATTCAGGGTCAGCCTCAAGCTGACCTCAAGGGTGGAGAAAATTCATTGGAAATGAACCCTAAGAGCCCAGATGATTTGCTACAAAAGCCACATGAACATATTCCAGAACCTGGGAAGAATGGAACAGAAACCCCCAGCACTGTGAGTGTGTCAGCCAAACCAGTGACCAGGCTCACAGCCCCCAGCAGCCTTTAATTCTTCTGGCTACTGCAGCTCCAGAATAAGACAGGAACTTGACTGGTGGGAGAACCCTTTGCCAGGGGAGGTCCAGTTGTGAGAGCTGCCTGGGTTGTGGTAGCCAGAGGGTTCCTTGGGCACAACAGGAGATGCCCCCATGCAGCCTCATGTCACAGAGGGGCAGAGATGTGGCACCTGTCCAGACATTGTGACCTCACCTGCCCATGCTTGGTATCCTGAGGGGCAGACCAGCAAAGACTGAGCTGGTCTTCAGGATAACTCAGCTCCTTACTTTGCTACATGCATGTCTGCATTTTTTTTAAGCATTCTCTGTCTTTGGCAGTGACTACAAGCACCAACAAAATGATTCTGACAGTTAAAGCTCTTCTGTGGGTTGCATTCGGGGTTTTTTAATTTTCAAGCTACATTTATTTTCTTTCTCAACAGGAGATGGGTTTAGTTCTGATTTGATCTTTCTGGAAGAGGATCTGACTCCTTTGTCATCCACAACTTTTCCATCTGTTCCTGAGAGGAGCAACTGCTGCAACAGGAAATAATTCCTGTAACAGCTTTGCCAGCAGCCTTGAACTCTGTGAATGCCCACAGACAACATGGCTGATGGTTCATTCCTGAGTGTCAATGCTAGAGTGAAATCTAACTAACAAGCTAGAGTGAAATCTGGGGTGTTTCCTGAGAGCAGCCAGGCTGACCCAGGTGATTTTGGTTAGACACAGGAAAATGCATTTTGTCACTCTGTCACTAGTGCACAAGACTTTGAATGAGGACACTGCTCGTAGAAAGACTTGACACCTTAGGTACTTGCTTGTTCTTTTCACATTACAATAAAGAAAGAGGAACTGATAATCCAAGGCTCAGAGGGAAGGGAAGGTAGCCTGAGGTCCAGAAATCAGAGACGGAGTTTGTTGGACTTTTGGCAGACTAAGCAAGAGAACAGACTGTTTCCGAAACTGTTTCCATATCAGTAGATGTAAATGGGCTGTTAGGCTTTCCCCAGTGTTTCTATGATGGCAGTTAGAGCTGTTGTCCTTGGTGCTCCTGTAGAGAACTCAACATTTGAATGTGCTTTCAAGCAAAAATGTTGTCACATCTCATCAAATATAATTTCCCTGCAGCCGTTGCTGAGGGAATGGCTCTGCCACAAAGGATCCTCT
>JAHLSL010000181.1:42543-55130 GCA_025920805.1 Petroica traversi
AGCCTGGTATCCAGAAATCCAGCCTGATACCCAGAAATCCAGCCTGGGGCACAGTAATTTAGCCTGATATCCAGGAATTTTCTGCCTGATATCCAGAAATCCAGCCTGATATCCAGAAGTCCAACTTGATACCCAGAAATCCAGCAATCCAGCCTGAAATCCAGCAATCCAGCCTGGTATTGCAACTCTAACAACCCCACAAACAGGGAAAACTTAACATTTCTCCCCAATTTCAAGCTCAGCCTTCTTGGGGTGAACGAGTTCATTAAAAATAACAAACTGGCCAGGTTTCCCCACTTTATTCCAGTTAATTCCCTGGAAAAATTAAGGCCAAAGTCCTGTTGGATTCTGTATTTCAAGCTACAAATAACAAGTTTATAAAAATTCCTGAGAGCACAGGGCAGGAGGGAATGGGTTTGGAGTGCCAGGGGTGTTGTTTGGATGGGATTTTTGGGAGGAATTCCTCCTGGGATGGAATTCCCAGAGAAGCTGTGGCTGCCCCTGGAATTCTGGAAGTTTCCCCAGGCCAGGTTTGGAGCAGCCTGGGACAGTGGGAGGGATCTGGATGAATTTCCAAGTCCCTTCCAGCCCATGAAATTCTCATTTTGAAGTCAAATGCAGTTGGGCCGGGGCAGGTTTGGAATGAAATTTTGCATTTTGCTCTTCCCTTTGCATATGGAAAAAGGTTCAGCTCTCTGCCTGTGCTGCACAAAATCCTCTTTTATCATTCCAGGTGCTGAAATGACTTTTTGGAGAGGTGGGAGGTGGGGAAGCAAACAGGCAGAGCTGGGCAGGTGAGGATTTCATGGGCCCCTCCCAGGAGGAGCTCCCTGGGTGTTTTTCCACCTCCTGGGTGATGTTTCCATGAGGAATATTTGGAGGAGCACCATTTTTTTTGGGCATTCGTGGCAGTTTTTGGGAGTTTTAGCTGAATTATTTGGGGTTTTGGACCGAAATAATTTTTATTTCTCTTAAATGACTTTAAGAGCTGTTGGCAAGTGTGTCTTGTTGGGTGAGGGAGGAGTTGGTGATCTGATCCACCTGGAAAACAGAATTCCTGCTGGATTCAGGATGCTCTGAACATGAAAAACTTGATAAAGAACTCAAAAAATCTGTGTCAGGTACCAAGTGAGACCCTGAGAACCTGGAATTTTCTTTATGGTTCCTCAGGAGCACAATAATAAATGAAATAACATTTCTGAGTTTTAATTCTCCACTGAAGGGGCCACTCCTGGAATGAGGGAGGTTGGATAATCCATTTTTGTATGGACACTTGAATCCACCAGCCCTGTGCTCTCACTGCTATTTTTTGAAGTGAAATAATAGATTTTTTTTTTTAAAACCTGTTGTATTTTAGCTCGAAATCCCAAATTCCTGCCTAACCATGAACGTGGGGCTGGGGGATTGCATTTATCACTGAGGAATTGTTTAATTTCTCTGCTGGAAAACCTTTTTTTTAGGGTTGAAAACACAGATTTTTTTCACTCCTTGTGCTGAAAACCTTTCAGGAGTGACCACAATCCCACAGGGACACAAATCCAGCAGCTCCCTGTTCCTTAAATCTGATTTGGGATTTTGGGACAAGCTGGGAAATTCTCTTTTAATGCCTAAACAAACCTGTAGGTCCAGTTACCCTTTGAAGTCACAGCGTGGGTGGAATTTATTACCTGCTCTGAACCCAGTTTTTCATGATGTCAGGAGTGTCCTGCTGGAATTTTGGGAGGCTCTGGAGCTGGAAAACCAAATTTCCAAGGGGCAGACACCACAATTTTACCTTGTGATCCACATTCCAGAGGTTTTTCTCCACAAAAACTGAGTGTGGAACAGCTGGAAAATGAAATTGTTCCTGTCCTGACCCTCCTTGGAGGCTCACTGGAAATTCTGGGAATTCTGGGATGCAATTCCCAGGATTGGACAAAGAACTGGGAAAGGGAATGTGGAGAATTTCTGTGGTTAAGGGCAGAGTGCTTGGATCTCCTTCAGCTCTTCCAGAGCCAAGAGAAAAAATTCCATCCTATTTCTGCATGGAAATCTGTGATACCCAGGCTCTGCTTTTCCCATCTTTTTATATTTTTCCCATCTTTTCACATCCAGGCTCTGATTTTTTCCATCTTTTCATATTTTTCCCCATCTTTCCATATCCAGGCTTTGATTTTTCCCATATTTTCATATTTTCTCCATCTTTTCATATCCAGGCTCTGATTTTTCCCATCTTTTCATATTTTTTCCCATCTTTTCATATTTTTCCCATCTTTCCACATCCAGGCTCTACTTTTCCCCATATTTTCATGTTTTTTTCCCATCTTTTCATATCCAGGCTCTGCTTTTTCCCATCTTTTCACTCCTTGATTTTATCCAAAAAAAAGCAAATTCATGTTGCCCTTGCCACCGAAATGCCATTTCCAGAGTCACTAATGAAGCACCAGCTCTGATTTAATGAGTTTGCTGAGGTGAATTTTGCTGGTTTGGGGTCCCACAAAAGAAAGGAATTTTTTGGGGTGCTCTGGGTGTGTTTGGAAGCTTCCAGAGGTGCTGGACTCCACTTTGTGGCTGTTTTTTCTCCAGGGCTGGAGGTGCTGTCCCATCCCCTGACTTGTCATGGGTTTTTGGAAGGAACTTTGTTAACCTGAACTAAAAAAATTCTCACCACATCAGTGACCAAAACGATGCCATTTAATTAAAATTTGTCTAGACAAATAACCTGGGGGAGGAGGGAGATTTTATCTGTGAGGAGTGCTGGAACTTCCTGCATGGGGAATAAATTCATGAATAGTTCCTTTTCTCTCCCAAGGTGGATAATGTGGTTATTCCTGGTGGGTCTGGAATTACTTGAACCTGGCTGTAAATAACATTTCTGGGAGGTATTGATCACCCCTTGTGGATTTCTAATTCTAATGAGGTGCTTTGCACAAAAGGAGAGGAGTAAGAGGTGATTTTTATCTTGCCCACTTTGGGTTTGTGGCACTGAGTTTGTGGTGGCTGTGGGAAACTTTCATTGGAAAGGAATTGGAATTGGAATAAGGAATTGAAGAGTTTGGAATGAGAGGTCTGGGGTTGCTGCCAGGCTCGGTGGTGGAAATTGAAAGGAAAAAGGAAATTGTCTTTAAAAAACAAATTTTTAAAGTGGATAAAATCAGCACTGAGAGATAAAAGAAATAATGGGGAGGATTCCACTGATTGATGGATGGAAGGAGGGAAATCAGTGAGCCTGGAGCAGCTGAAAACACCCTGAACTTTAATTCCCAGCTCCCAAACAGCTCAGGGAATCCCCATGGATGGATTTTTGGAGCCTGAGCAGCTCTCACTGTGAGATCAGGACCTGCAGAGCCCTGGATTCCCTCCCTGCCCAGAGTGACATCCCTGGGGCACTTGGAGTGTCCTGCCTGCAGTTTGAGGATAATTGCAGCCAAAAGTTGTGCAGCATCTCCTGCTGGGAGTGAATTGGTCTGGAAGATATTGAACAACTCCTAAAATCATCCTGAATTTCATCTTCCAACTCCCAGCTCCCAAACCAGCTCAGGGAATTCCCATGGATGGATTTTTGGAGCCTGAGCAGCTCTCACTGTGAAATCTGGACCTGCAGAGCCCTGGATTCCCTCCCTGCCCAGAGTGACATCCCTGGGACACTTTGAGCATCCTGCCCTGGAATTTTGAGGATAATTGCACCCTGGGGAAATCCAAATCCCAGGCAGCTGTTTGAATCCACCAGCAGCTCACTGATTTTAAAGTATTTTTTTTTTCCCTTAAGGTTAATTTTATAGGGGCTGGTTAATATTTATTATTTTGTAACTCAAGCGTTGGAAATCCAAGTTCAGGTCAGGATTGTGCTGCCCTGTCCCTTTGTGCTGTGACCTCCTTGTTTTTCTGGAAAGATGTGCCTGTCCCTCGGGAGAGCTGCAAGAAAAGCTTCATTAACTCCTGTGAGATTGAAATGCAGGCACATAAATAATTTATTAAATAATACAGGGAGCAGAGGGGGGAAAATGGAACGGAGAGGAAAGACAGGAGGCTGTCAGTGTGTGCCTAAAATGCTTTGCTTGTTTTGCCCAGTTCTGTCCCAATTTCTGAGGGAATTGAGGAAAAGAATTGAGAAAAAGAATTGAGGAAAAGAAATTAGAAGGTCTTAGGACTCTAAAAATCATCCATTTCCTTGGCTTCTCTGTGCACATAATTAGGAATAATTTTTTTTTCTAGCTTAGCTGGGCATGGAGTGGGAAATAACACCGTGAGCAGTTGTGTCTAGCAGTGCTACACCCAAACCAGACCCATTTCTGTAATCTCAATTGAAATGCCACAATAATCTGTATTTCGGGGAGATTTTCACACCCTGAGCAGGGCCCAGCTGTTGAAATATTGTTCATTGAGGCTCAGAGAAGCAAATCATCCCCCCTGCACGCTGCTGCTGCTGGACAGCCAGTCATAAATA
Organism: Petroica traversi; assembly: GCA_025920805.1. Classification (NCBI taxonomy): domain Eukaryota; kingdom Metazoa; phylum Chordata; class Aves; order Passeriformes; family Petroicidae; genus Petroica; species Petroica traversi. The sequence goes on from JAHLSL010000181.1 coordinate 46,970, forward strand.
TTGTAAAATATTGAATTTATTTAACCATTCCTGCAAAGTTCAGAGTGTTAGGAGCCCCTTTGGAGGGGATTTCTGGCTCTGAAATGAAGGATGAGGCAGAGCTGGGCTGAGGGCTGTGATGCACAGGGAAAAATGGGATTGTTGCACATTCAAATTCCCATTTCAGAGCCACTCAAGGAATCTCTGCTTCCCTCCCCTGGTTCTTTTTGGGTTTGTGTCCTTCAGCACAACTTCTGGCTTTCCCAGCCAAGTCAGGAGGTTTTCTGCTGCCCTTAATATTCCCAGGAAGTTTTTGGCACCTCCATGGTTTTTTTGGGATGCTCCAGCTGAGCCCCTCGAGGTCCTGCCAGGGCACAGCCCAAATAAATCGATTTTTCCTCAAATCCCAGCTCATTGCCATAAAAAGTGAAGTTTCTGGTTTAAATTGTGTTTGAATTTGGGCTGATTTCTCTCCCTGGGTGCACAATAATTAAGGAAAAAAAATTTTACAGAAGGAGTGATAAAATATTGGGATGATCTGCCCAGGGAGGTGGTGGAATCACCATCCCTGATTTAAAAAGAGATTGGATGTGGATGGTTTGGTTTAGTTGAGGTGTTGGGACAGAGGTTGGACTCGATGGTCTTGAAGGTCTCTTCCAACCTGGAGATTCTGTGTAATTCTTGCTTAAGCTCAGCTCAGTGTCTAGGACCAAGTGCCAGAACCTCTCTGCAGCTCTGAAGGATGATGGATTATCCCTGGCAAAGTGCTGGAAGTGCCTGCAGGAATAAAGGGGCAGTGGAAGAGCCAGGGCAGAGGAGTTTGGTGTGGTGGTGTGGCAGGGGATAGCAATATTTATAAATATAAATAACAGCTATAAATACCCGTTAATTGCAGGTGCACTTGATGCTGGAATGGTTTTTTCCTTTTCTTTTATATCTCTTTTACACAGTTCTGTGCATCCACAAATATCAGAATGCATACTTGCAACCTTTTACTCAGTTCAGTGTTTAGGGTTTTGTGAGTGCCCTGCAGGCCCTGAGGCTCCAGAGCCCAGAGCTGCAGAGCCAGGGACACCAAACATTCTGCTGGCTCAGGAAGCCAAGGGCCCCTGGCAGGACAGATTCTGGAAAGTCGAGCTGAGCCCAGCCCAGCCCCAGCATTGGGCTCCCTTGTTGGATCTGGGCTGTGCAAAGTCTAGAACTGGTGTGTGTGACTGACGGGGGTGCATTTGCCACGCTGGCACCTGGGGGAAGTGGATGCACCAAACAGGATCCTGATTCAAATCCTGAGGGAAAGACCCCAACCCCTTTAACCGTGTCTGGCTGCATTTTATAACAGCAGGAAAAGGCAGCAGACTCAGAGTGAGGGTTGGGATTGTTAAAAGGGTTGAGGAGAGCACGAGGCAGAGCAGCAGCCCTCAGATCCATGAGGGAAAAGTGGATTTTTGATGTGTTTGTCACCCGAGTGGGAAGAGGTGACTCCCCCAGTGCTGACTGCACGATTTCTCACTATGATTTCTGCAGAAACCACAAGAAGGAGTTTGTTTGTGTGGGATCTGTGAGTCTTTGAGGAGCGTTTTGGAGAGGGTTTTGCTCCTGTTAAAAACAAGGTACTTTTCCTGTTAAAGTTTAAAGGTTTTTAATAAAGAAACAACAAGAAAAGACAAAGCAAAGGAATTACAGCATCCCTGGACTCTGGGTGTGCTGGCACAGAGCCAGAGTACCCCTCTCCCAGAGAGAGACTCTCCTTATATACTTTTTTACTGTAACAGCTTGTTGGGTAATTCTAATGAAGTTCTTTTGAAGAATTCAGTAATCTGTCGACTCCTGGCAGGCAATCTTCTCTTATGGGCAGTCTGTCTGTCCATCTGCATGGTCGTTTGTTAATTCCTGCAGAGGGGTCTCTTATCCAGGAATATCTTGATAGAAGTAGAAGTTTGCAGAGTTGTTTGCCATTTTGGCAGAGGGGTCTCTTGTCTGGGAATATCCTGATAGGAGTAAATCCCCTTGCTTGAGGGGTACTGTAGGATTTAACTCTGTGGGATTTGGTTCTGAGGGTGAAATAGAAACCAGAGGTCTCTAAAGATGGGTTTAGAGCATGGGATTTATTGTGGAAGAGCGTGGGTGTGAGAGGCTGCTGGGCTGCAAGACACAGCTCAGAGCAGCCAGAGACAGAGAGAGAAAGAGGCAAAAAGAGAGAGCAAAAAAGGGGCCGATTTGTCATTTACAATCCAATAAATCATCTTCTCTGTTGAATATTCTAATTCTCTTTAACCAATCTGAGACAAGCTACAAACCCTACAACATTTCCATGTAACCTATAAGAATCATCACATTACCATACGGGGTTATATTTTAAACCTTAAAAAAACTGCTTTTGGGAATCTCTCCCAGGCAGGCAGGGTTTGCTCTGCCCTTTGGCCCTGCCTGGGCAGAGGGCATTGTTCTATCCAGCAGGAGGATTCCCTTCAGCCAGCTCTGCCATTGTTTCTGAGTTACTCTGCAACTCAAACCTTGTCTTTATCTCAATTTCCATTCTACTTTCCATATTTCCAGCATCCCTTGCAAGGCAATCACGTCTCTAAGGCTTTCCTATTTCATCTTCCCCAACAGGGTAGTTTGTGATTTTTTTTAACATAGCCATGTCAGTTATTTCTCAACTATTGAACAAAAAGAGAATGGCTACATTTCTGCACAAACACAGCTTCTACAAGGATCAATATTATACACACAGAAATTATTTTCATTATTTGTGAAAAACCAACCCCATAATGTGCATTTATAACTCTCCTGTGTCACTCACACAGGGCTGGGTGTGACATTTCTGTCCCAATCTGGGCACTGTGCTCACGCTCATTTCTGACACATTCACGTGGAAAGGCAAAGCACTGCATTATTTAGGAATAAAAACATTAAAAAAGGTTCTGTCGTGGCTCTGGGGGGTTTCAGGAGTGATTGGCACCAGGCTGGAGAAGGAGGAGAGGGATTGATGCCCCCAATTCCTGCCTGCTCTGTGGGGTGCAGGTGAGATCTGAGGCTTCCCTGCTGCTCCTGGTGTTTCTCCGCTCATCAAAGGAATTTCTTTCCTCCCCTCTTTCTCATTTCCAGAAAAAAAAAAACCCATTATATTCCAGTGTTTCTCCCTGGAAATCCAGCTTGTGCCTTTATTTTCATTCCTTTCCCTGCACTGGTTTGGTGCTAAAGGCTCTCTGTGCTGAGATCTCAGCTGTAAAAACCCTAAAGTTGGAATTTTTTATTAAAGATTCACACTGGGGTGATAATCACCTTCAGCCAGGCTATTTTTAGAGCTGCAGCCTTCAATGCCAGTGGAGTAATTGCTATTATGTGATTACTTATGCTTTTGCTAATTGGAGCAGCTTTTTGGGAAATTGCAGCTTCATAAAGTAGAATCAAATTGTCCAAAGATCTTGTGGAAAATCCTTGGAGATGCTCAAAACCCAACTGGACACAGCCCTGAGCAGCCTAAACCCTCTGTGAAGGTTGAGATGACCCCTGGATTTATCTTCCACCCAACCTCATTCTGTGAATGAAAATAAAACCTGAATAATCCCTCAGGAGCCTTTGAGGTGAGAGGAATAAACAAAGATTAATTTAGCACAAAGATTTTAATTCCTTTTCCTCCTCTCTGAGGATCTCCCAGCAAGTTCATCATGAATGAAGCTTCTCTCCCCTTTTCCCACCAGTAAAGGACAATTAAGAAGAGATTTGATTACAATCCCAGTGATTAGGTGGGATTAATGTGGTGCTAAAGGACATTAAGATGCTCTTTTTGTGGCATTAACCTGGAATAAATCTCAATTTCTGCATTTCCCTTGTTTGTGGAAAGGAGAATTTCCTCATGAACCTCATTTTTCTGGGTGTAGTGGAGAATTCAGCCTCTGCCAGGCCTGCAGGATGCAATCAGCACTCATCACCATCAAACCCAGCCTTTATTAGCCAATTACCTCCCTGCTAATTAATCAGAGCCATTTGAGGTTTGTGGGCTTCACCTGCACTCAGGTAAATCCCAGTTCATGTAGAATCAGCAGGGCAGGGTGAGAGGGAGGGAAACCCTCAACAACCTCTGGTTTTCTGCTTAAAATCCTCTCTGGAAAAGAACAAAAAATGAGGATTTTTGGGGGGGTAACCTGTCCTAGGACCAGGTGAGGTGTGAGGGGAGCAGGGCAGGGTTTGGGAAGGCACAAACCCCTTTTTTTGGAGCAGGGTAGGAAAGCCTGAGGATCCCCACACAATGGCAGGAAGGGGCTGCTCCCAGCAGTGATTGTTTCATTTAGTAATTAGTGCTCAAATCTCAAATGAAGCAGAGGATGTGAGCTTGTGGAGTGATCCCTCCTCCCCTTCCCCACATTTCTTCACTGATTTTTGCAAATTTTCATGGATTTGGGGGCTTTGCTGATGGTCCAGAGCAGTTTGGGGGTAAAGAGTGGGGTATTTTTTATTCTTTTCTCTGGTGTGACCTTGGCTGGGCTGCTCCCTTGAGTTTTTACCTTCCTTTCCCCCTTTAGATGCATTTGAAGGATGAATTAAAGGATGTTTTGCACGTGGAGAATTTTCTGGAGTGTGGGGAAGAGGGAGATGTTACAAATCTGTGAATATTGAAGAAAAAATCTCCAAATTATTGCTGTGCTGTGCTCTCTTTTTGCAAGGGAAAAACATGTGGGGAGTGGGAGCCAGGCAGACAGACCTGGAAATGTCATTTTTATTCACTGAGTGAACCTTTGTGGCCTGGTGTTTGTTTGCTCTCCTCTCCCTGACCCCGAATTGTTTTAATGCCTGATTTTTGCAGAAATCCTAAAGCCAAGTGCAGAAATCCTGCCCAGGAATTGTTTCAAGGCCTGATTTTTGCCTGAATCCTAAAGCCAAGTGCAGAAATTCTGCCCAGGTTTTTTGCTTGAATCCTGAAGCCAAATGCAGAAATTTTGTCCGGGATTTTTGCAGAAATCCTCAAGCCAAGTGCAGAAACTCTGCCCAGGAATTGTTTTAATGCCTGATTTTTGCCCAGATCCCAAATCCAACTGCAGAAACACTGCCTGGGATTTTTGCTCAGCACAGAAATTCTCTCCTGGGATTTCTGGGCTGCCCAAAGTGTCATTTCCTGCAGATTTTGCCCTTTCAAACACTCAAATAAATGATTTCAGCATCTTTCCCTGCAGATCCAGCAGTGGGGCTCTGCTGAGTGAGAATTCCCTGCAGGATCCATCCCAAAACACCAAAGATAATTCCAGAGTGTCCCTCGGGGCTGGAAATCCAGGAGAGTGTTGAAATCCTCAATTTCAGGTCTCAGAGCTTCACTGAGGTTTTTCAAACCCTGAATTTCTGCTTTTACTCTTAATTATCTCTTTGGAATCTGAAGATAAATGACTAAAACCAATAATGGAATCACAAGATCTGGCTCAGATCTTCAGAAAATGAAGGCAGGGTGGATGTTTTAGGAATTAAATGAATATTTTACAGCTTTTTTCATTCCAATAATAATTAAAAAAAGGGGTGAAGATTGCCTGGTATTGCCCTGCCAGCCATGAAGAGTTCAGATGAAAATGGAGATTAAAAAAAGAGGTGTTGATTCCTTAAAAAACGTGGGAATGCAGGCGTTGGAGGTGCAGTTATTTATTTGGGATTTTTGCAAAAGAAATTGTCCATTTGCTCTTTTCTTTTCTCCCTCCTGACCAGTCCCCCCTGAACGTGGCTCTGTTTTATTCCCGGGGAGTTGCTCTGGGGTTTTTGTGATTTTTTCTGCTCAAGACAAAAAATACAAATAAAGGGAAATGTGCTGGTGGATCCACACGTTTGGATGGAGTTCAAAATTCAGGCTTGAGGTTGTCAAAAATAAATTTATTCTGCTGAGAATCCGAGGCCAGAAATCTTTTCCTGCTGCAAATCTGTGGTTTCTGCACAGGCCGGGGGGATTTCAGTCCCCATCAAATTTTGGGGAGGCTCCAAAATGGGAAAATCACTTTTTGTGCCTCCCAGTTTGGGGTGATTCTCTGGAAAATTGCAGTTTTTCCCTTTATTTTGATTTATTTTTGTATTTCCTCTCACAGCCACCTCCTTTAAGCACAAAACACCTGCTGATAGCAACATTTGAACAAAAAAATTCAAATTTTTTCCCTGGGCCATTTGAGAAAACCACTGTTCCTTCTGATGTGATTTCAAACTCCTGATTTTCTTCCCAAAATCCAAATTGTTGGATTTTTTTTTTTTGTGTTTTCCAGGGTGGTGAAGGAAGAAATCTCAGATGACAATGCAAAGCTCCCTTGCTTCAATGGCAGAGTGGTGTCCTGGGTAAGTTGGATTTTTTGTGTGTGTAAATCTGTGGGTTTTGGTACTGGATCCTGATTTTTGGAAGTTTCTTGAATCTCAAATCATGTTAAAAAAAAAGGTATAAATTTTAATTATATTGATGACATCCTGGTTTTAAGTAATGCATTTTAAAAATCTCAGTGAATCCACGAAGTGTGCAGAGCTGAAAATGTGGTTTTTAATATGAAAACAGCTCAGTTGTGTCACTAAACAGCTAAAACAATTTATTCAAAAACAAAATTCTGGTGGATTTTTCAATTGTGTTTCAATTTCAATGTGTTGGTGTTGTGCCTGGAAGGTTTAAATCTCAGGGCTAAACGTTGTGGGTGCATTCAGTAAAAAGACATGAGCATTTATAGCCTTGGAAAAATAAATTGAATATAAAATTCAGAATATAAAATTCAGAATATAAAATTCAGAATATAAAATTCAGAATATAAAATTCAGAATATAAAATTCAGAATATAAAATTCAGAATATAAAATTCAGAATATAAAATTCAGAATATAAAATAAAAATCAAATTATTTGGGCAAATTGTTTCCCTCCAGTTGTAGAGGGAGCCCTGCACGTCCCATCTCCCTCAGCCCTGTCTGGGTTTATTTTGCTGATTTCTCCAAAATCAGGATTTGTGTCACCTCACTGGAGTAATTAATTACCAGCTCCTAATTATTCCCAGTGATTGGGCTGAGGTTGAGCCTCGTTCTGTTCCACTCCAGGGAGGTGCAGTAAAAATCCCCTGTGTGAAATTCAGGAATTCCCCCTTTCAGAGGATGAAATAATGGCTGAATTTGGTGTTTTAAGCACAAATTTCTCTGCCTGGGCACTGGAGGTTTGTGCCTGTCAAGGCTGATAAAAATTGTAACTTTTAAGCAGAGAAAAGAGCAAATTTTGAGATTTTTAACACCAAAACAGTGTTTGAAGCACAATTTGTGATTTCAGTCTCCTCCTTCAAGCTGAATTTACCATCTCAGGAGCAGAGCAGAGCACAGGGATGGTGTTTTCCAAAAATCTCAACTTTCTCTTGAGTGTAAAATGTATTTTTGGGAAGGGCTTGGCTTCAAAAAGTGCTGCAAGTGGGGTTGGGAACTCAGGGAGTGCTGAGTGAGGAGGTTTGGAGCAGCTTTTCTGCACAGAATAAATGTTTGGATTCATTTTTGGATCCTGCTTTTGATGGGATGAAGGTACACAAATAAGTGGTAGTAAATTAGATTTAGAGGAGTTTTTCCAACTGAACAGGTGGGAATACTTGGAATTTTTAGGTGGAAAAAACAGCTCTGTCTCCATCTCTTTCCCCACTCCTTTGCTGATTTTAGGAGTTGAAAATCTTGGTCTCATTTTTACAATTTCAAATGGGATGGGTTGGGAACACAGGGAGTGCTGAGTGTGGAGGTTTGGAGCAGCTTTTCAGCCCTGGAAAAATGTTTAGATTCATTTTTGGATCCTGGTTTTGATGGGATGAAGGTACACAAATCACTGGTAGTAAAATGAGGTTTTTTTTGACAAGGGAACTGGGAATATTTGGAATTTTTCTGTGGAATGAGCAGCTCTGTCTCCATCTCTTTCCCCACTCCCATGCCAATTTTAGGAGTTGAAAATCTTACCCCCATTTTTTCCAACTTCAAATATTAAAAAAAAAATCAAATATTACAAAAAAATTCAAATATTTTAACTCTTTTATCCCTTAAGATATTTTTGCAGCCCAGGCACTGAATTTGTTCAGAATAAGGACATTTGCTGCCTGCTGAGTCCCTTGGAATTTCTCACCCTGCCCTCTTGCAGACCAGGGTTAGAAATTTAAAAATTTCTTTTTAATTAAAAAAAATCCAATCCAGGATTGATTGCTTGGAATTTCTCACCCT
>JAHLSL010000181.1:161579-173769 GCA_025920805.1 Petroica traversi
AATCTCCTGCTAGAATTTCCTGTTAAAATCTCCTGCTAGAATTTCCTCCTAAAATCTCCTGCTAAAATCTCCTGTTAAGATCTCTTGTTAAAATTTCCAGCTAGAATTTCCTGTTAAGATCTCCTGTTAAAATCAACTTCTGCCAAACCAATCCCGCTGTTCTCCTGCAAAAAAATGCCAAATATTCAGATCAGAGAGGAAGGTGGGGATCCATCCAGGCTGACAAACAAATCCCTGCAGTGAGCTCAGGGTGGGAGCTGCTGGGTTGGTGCTGAGCACATCTCTGAGCTGAAAGGAACAAAACCAGCATTAATTAATCAAGAAATGGGTAATTCTGAGTGTTCTGACCAGAGGAGGATCCCTCTCTGCTGAGCCTGGGAGCAGGAGAGAGTTTTCCAAGTGAAACAGCAGAAATTTGGAATGTGGCACTCCAAAATCATCACTCTCTTTATGGTTTGATTCTCTTTTGGTGGGATTTTATTCCAAAATCTCTTCTTCCTTTCAGGGACTGCTCCAAAATTTGAATTTCTCATCAAATCCATCAGCTCCAGCTCTTTTCCTGGAGCCACCATACCCAAATCTTATCTCTTTAAAATGCCCAAATCTGGTTTTTGCTTCTCAGTAATTTCCTGCTGTTTGCTGTTCTGTTTTCCCCATTTTCCACAGAGTTTTAAGCAGGTTCACAACCCCTAAACCAATTTTTATGGTGTTTTCTCCGAGGTGTGGGAGGCTGTGCCAGGGAGGGCCTGGCAGCAGGAGAGACACAAAAAACCCAGGTGGAACAGCAGAAACTTGGAATGTGGCACTCCAAAATCATCACTCTCTTCATGGTTTGATTCTCTTTTGGTGGGATTTTATTCCGAAATCTCTTCTTCCTTTCAGGGACTGCTCCAGAATTTGAATTTCTCATCAAATCCATCAGCTCCAGCTCCTTTCCTGGAGCCACCAGACCCAAATCCTCTCTCTTTAAAATGCCCAAATCTGGTTTTCCCTTCCCAGTCATTTCCTGCTGTTTGCTGTTCTGTTTTCTCCCATTTCCCCATTTTCCACAGAGGTTTAAGCAGACACACATTTTAGAACTTTCCTGACCCTCTCCAAATCCCATTTTAATACCCCAGGGAGGATTTTAGTGCTTTCTGACCCTCTCCAAATCCCATTTTTAAACTGAGATTCCCCTTTTCACACCTGCCAGCCCAGCCATGGAAACCCAGCAGAATTTTGAGGTTCTTGCTCTGCTTCCTTTTCCTCCCAAGATTTGGGGAGCTGCTCCAGCCCCAGGGTGGGGAGGGCACAAAAAGGAAATAATTCACTGTAATTTCTCTCAGAATTTTCCCCAAACCCCCTTTTCTCCAAACCTCAGTGCCCAAACTCAGCTCTGGCTTTGGCAGCAGCGCTCAGAGCGTTTCTGCAGAGCCCCAAAGGACCCAAAATCTCTGTCTGGAACACTTGAAATGTCATTTACAGCTCCCACCCTTCCCTGAGAGGCTGGGGGTGGATGTTTAGACAAGGCTTTGAAGGAGGATGAGTAAGACTTGGGAGTTTGGTGTGCTCAGTTGACTTTTGGGTTGGTTTTTTTTTTGCATTAATATTTAGCAAAAAATCTGGTTTTTTGCAGTTTTCAGGAGGCAGGAGGTGGGTTTTGTTCATCCTTCCACACACAAAAAAATTCCTGTTGTTCCTCCTCGTTCCTGTTCGGATTTTAAGAGTTTGGGAAGTGGAATTTGGTAGAATAATTGGAGTTTTTTTCTCCATGAGGGTTCCTGCAGCTTGGAGGAGCTACTTGGGGAAGGTCACTGGGATTAGGTGACCTCCAGAGGTCTTTTCCAACCTCAGTTCCTCAGGATTTAATGGATTAGGAATGAAATCCTCCCTTAGCCCTCTTAATGCACTCCTTATGTCATGGATCTGATGGGAGCAGGGTTGGTTTTTTTTCTCAGCTTCTCTTTGGCCAAATCTTCCCAAATCTGGATCTCCCCCAGCTCTGGGTGTAAAAAATAAAATAAAAAATAAAAATAAAGAGGGAAAAAGCTGCCCTGGAATTATTTCCAATTCCACCACCCCTTGCTGCAGCCCAGAGGGGAAATCCTGAGAGAAATTACAATAATAAATAATTGTAAATAATATATGATAATATTATTGTAAATAAATTATATTTCCTATTTGTGGCCTCCCCACCCTGGGGCTGGAGCAGCTCCCCAAATCTTGGGAGGAAAAGGAAGCAGAGCAAGAACCTCAAAATTCTGCTGGGTTTCCATGGCTGGGCTGGCAGGTGTGAAAAGGGGAATCTCAGTTTAAAAAATGGGATTTGGAGAGGGTCAGGAAGCACTAAAATCCTCCCTGGGGTATTAAAATGGATTTGGAGAGGGTCAGGAAAGTTCTAAAATGTGTGTCTGCTTAAACCTCTGTGGAAAATGGGGAAATGGGAGAAAATAGAACAGCAAACAGCAGGAAATGACTGGGAAGGGAAAACCAGATTTGGGCATTTTAAAGAGAGAGGATTTGGGTCTGGTGGCTCCAGGAAAGGAGCTGGAGCTGATGGATTTGAGGAGAAATTCAGATTTTGGAGCAGTCCCTGAAAGGAAGAAGAGATTTTGGAATAAAATCCCACCAAAAGAGAATCAAACCATAGAAAGAGATGATTTTGGTGTGGCACATTCCAAGTTTCTGCTGTTCCACGTGGGGTTTTTTTGTGTCTCTCCCTGGCACAGTCTCCCACATCTTCAGCTTGGAGAAAACACTATAAAAATTGGTTTAGGGGTTGTGAACCTGCTTAAAACTCTGTGGAAAATGGGAAAATGGGAGAAAATAGAACAGCAAACAGCAGGAAATGTCTGAGAAGTGCAAACCAGATTTGGGCATTTTAAAGAGAGAGGATCTGGGTCTGGTGGCTCCAGGAAAGGAGTTGGAGCTGATGGATTTGATGAGAAATTCAGATTTTGGAGCAGTCCCTGAAAGGAAGAAGAGATTTTGGAATAAAATCCCACCAAAAGAGAATCAAACCATAAAAAGAGATGATTTTGGTGTGGCACATTCCAAGTTTCTGCTGTTCCACCTGGGTTTTTTTTGCTGCCAGGTTCTCCCTGCCTCCCACATCTGCATGGTGCCCGCTGCCATCTGCAGAGAGATTTTAGCCAAGATTAGAAATAAATCTCATTCCATTATCCTGGGGCAAAAACCAGGAGACTCCAACCTAAAAACAGCTCTTTTGTGGCCATTTCTCCATTAAGCAATTGGGGAAAAAAAATGTCTTTATCCCAAGGACAGAGACATTTGAGTGATGAGTTAAATCCCCTCAGCACTCCTTAGCTCAGAAGAGAAGCAATAAATGAATTATTCTGTACAAAACCTGACATGAACATCAGATAAGGTGATAAAACAATTCCATTTTCATGTATTTGACTGATTTAAATTTGAGTGGCTTTAAAATTATTTTTTTTTATAATTTCTCCCGCTTATCCCAAAGCATAGAATAAATTTTGGGGCGAAGCAGGAATTTCCTGAGGGGGGAAATCAGCAGGGAATGGAAATGGGTGGAAAGGGAAGCAGCAGGAAAAACCACAGTGCTGGTGATTTGAGAATTTAATGTTTTCTGGCTGCTCAGGACAGGTAGCAGGAAATGAAATTCCTGCCAGCAGATCAGATCCCTGTGGAATTAGCACAGCCCTGGCTATAAATAGATTTATCTGGGCCACAGCAAAGCTCAGCTCTTTTCACCAGAGTCACCTCTAAACAAAGCAGATTCCTCTGCCCAAACCCTCCCCCTGCAGCTGATGGGGCAGTTCTGTCCCTGAGATTTGCCAGGAGGTTTTTGGGGATTTTCCAGGAGGTTTTTGGGGATTTTCCAGGAGATTTTTGGAGGTTTTCCAGGAGATTTTCCAGGAGATGTTTGAAAAATTTCCAGGAGATTTTTTGAGATTTTTTCAGGAGGTTTTTGGGGATTTTTCAGGAGATTTTTTGGAGATTTTCCAGGAGATTTTTGGATGTTACCCAGGAGATTTTCCAGGAGATTTTTGGAGATTTTTCAGGAGATTTTTGGGGATTTTCAGACCCTGCACTGATCCAGCCTCTCCTCTCTGTGTCAGCCAAGCTCCCAAAAAAGCCAAAATCAAGGCAGCACCTTCCAGATTCTAAACCCTCACCCTGGGGATGATGGAGCAGTTCTGTCCCTGAGATTTTCCAGGAGGTTTTTGGAAATTTTCCAGGAGATTTTTGGAGATTTCCCAGGAGATTTTTGGGGATTTTCAGACCCTGCCCTGATCCAGCCTCTCCTTTCTGTGTCAGCCAAGCTCTCAAAAATTCCAAAAGATTCTTTGGATGCCAGGCAGGTGGCACTGACCCCACAGGATCAATTTGGGATCCAAATGGGCCAATGGATCGACCCCAAATGGGCTCCAGGAGCCAAAAAAAGCAGCACCTTCCAGATTCTTCCACTTTTCTCCAAACACAAATCTCAAAACTCATCTCAGCTTCTCCTCCCACCCCCAGCCCTGTCCTCCTGGAGCCTGGCCCCTGCCAGGGTCACTTTGGGTCCCTGAAGCCACCTGAGACCTCTGCCAGGTGACACCTGGGGGTGGGCTCAGCCTGAATATTATTATTACTATTACTATTACTATTACTACTACTGCTACTATTACTACCATTATTTTTATTTTTATTTTTATTTTATTTTTATCACTATTATTATTACCATAATTTGATATTTATTTTATAATAATAATATTTATCCTTAAATTTTTATTTTATTATTTATTATTATATTATTATAATCACAATCATCTTGATATTATAGGTAAAGTTATATTTATAGTTAGTTATAGATATAGTTATATAGTTATACAGTTATATAGTTAATAATAATTATCATAATTTAATATTTTATAATAATATTTATATTTAAATTTTATTTTATTATTTATTATTATATTATCACAATCATCTTGATATTCTTATTATATTTAGTTATAGTCATAGCTATAGATATATAGTTATATAGTTATAGAGTTATAGAGTTACATAGTTATATAATAATAATAGTAATAATAGTAGTAGTAGTAGTAATAATAATAATAATAATAATAATATATTCCAGAAGAGGCAGTGGGGTGGTGGAAAGACATGAAAAAGGGATATTTATGCCTATAAATACACCCTGAAAACAGAGAAAAACTTCAGTGTTGCCCCCCTTAATTTTGCTCTAATTTTTAGAGCAGGACCCCTCCCAAAGTGGAATTTTGGTTTAGTGGCCACTTTCTGTCTGCTTTTACTGCTTTTACTGGTTTTGCTGGTTTTGCTGGATCCCTTCTCCCTCTCCCCAGCCCCTCAGCCCATCCTGGTGTTTGGATTTTCGGGAGTTCTCCCTGGATTGTGTTTTCCCGGTGATTTATGGTTTCCTGTGGGCTCTCTGGAATGTGAGGTGGGAGCTGCTTTGTCACTTCTGGGCAGAAAGGGAAAAAGGGATCAGACAAAAAAAAAAACTTTGGGGTTTTGGGGATATTTCCAGATTAAAAGAAAAACAACTTTTGGAAGGATCAGAGCTGTGGGATCAGGCTTGGCCTTTAGGGAGTGCTGAAATCACCCTGAGCTCCAGACCAGGCCAAAACCACCCCAGGAATGATTTTGGTTTATCTAGAGCAGAAATTTGCATGTTTCACACTAAAAAAAGACTATATTTATTTATTGTTCCTGATTTTGGATCATCTGGATGTGCAGGAAGGCCTCACATCATGAGCAAAGGCCACATTCAGGCTTGTCAGCGCTAGGCCAAAACCACCCCAGGAATGATTTCTGTTCAGCTGGAGCGGAGATTTGGGTGTTTCACACAAAAAAAAAGGCTAAATTTATTTATTATTCCTGATTTTGGATGATCTGGATGTGCAGGAAGCCCTCACGCCATGAGCCACATTCAGGTTTGGCAGCGCTAGGCCAAAATCACCTCAGGAATTATTTCTGTTTATCTGGAGCAGAGATTTGGGTATTATTGTTAGAAACAATGTAACTTTTAATTTTTTTATTTTCCTCCTGATTTTTGGTGACATTATCACACAAAAAAAGCCTCCATGTATTGATTATTCCTGATTTTGGATGATCTGGATGTGCAGGAAGGCCTCACAACCTGACAAAGGCCACGTTCAGGCTTGGCAGCGCTAGGCCAAAACCACCTCAGGAATTATTTCTGTTTATCTGGAGCAGAGATTTGGGTATTATTGTTAGAAAATATATAAGTTTTAATTTTTTTATTTCCCTCCTAATTTCTGGTGATATTATCATACAAAAAAAGCCTTCATTTATTTATTATTTGATTTTAGATCATCTGGGTGTGCAGGAAGGCCTCACGCCATGAGCAAAGGCCACGTTCAGGCTTGGCCAAAACCACCTCAGGAATGATTTCTATTTAACTGGAGCAGAAATTTGCATGTTTCACGCGAAAAAAGCCTAAATCTATTCCTTATTCCTGATTTTGGATCATCTGGATGTGCAGGAAGACTTCACAATGGCCATATTAAAGCTTGGCCTAGGGCCTAAATTTCAACCTTGGCCTAGGGCTGAAATTGAGCTCAGGCCTGCACCGAAACCTCGGAAATTTGGGGATAAAACCAAAGCTAGGGGTTGTTCCTGCATTTTCCTCAGGTGTTTTTGTGGTGGTTTTGGGTCATTGCTGTGCTTGGGATGGAGGAAAAAGTTATTTTGGAACATTAACCCATACAACAAATCAAACCCGTTTGGTTCTGGCTGGGGAAAAGGCTGAATTTGCTGCTTTTTGGGTTTCCTGGTGTGTCAGAACCAGCAATTCTGAGTTTGTGCTTTTTAAAAGGCTGAATTTTGTGGGGTTTGGGATTTTTTGTGTGTCAGAGGCAGCAGTTCTGATGAGTTTGTGCTTTCTGAAAGGCTGAATTTTGTGCTTTTTGGGCTCTTTGGTGTGTCAGAACCACCAGTTGTAAGGAGTTTGTGCTTTCTGAAAGGCTGAATTTTGTTTTTTGGTTTCCTGGTGTGTCAGAGCCACCAGTTGCGAGAAATTTGTACTTTCTGAAAGGCTGAATTTTGTGCTTTTTGGGTTTCCTGTTGTATGGAGCCAGCAGTTCTGAGGAGTTCGTGCTTTCTGAAAGGCTGAATTTTGCTTTTTGGGTTTCTTGGTGTGTCAGAGCCAGCAGTGCTGAGTTTGTGCTTTCTCAAAGGCTGAATTTTGTGCTTTTTGATGTGTCAGAACCAGCAGTTGAGAGGAATTTGTGCTTTTTGAAAGCTGAATTTTGAGCTTTTTGGGTTTCCTGGTGTGTCAGAGCCAGCAATTCTGAGTTTGTGCATTTTGAAAGGCTGAATTTTGTGCTTTTTGGATTTCCTGTTGTATTGAGCCACCACTTGTGAGGAATTTGTGCTTTCTGAAAGGCTGAATTTTGTGCTTTTTGGGTTTTTTTGGTGTGTCAGAGCCAGTAATTGTGATTTTCTGTGGTTGCTTTCCCGTCCAGCCCTGTGTGATCTCAGGGATGGAGAATCCAGGGCCGTGGCTTGGCCTTGACTCAGCCCCAAATCAAACCCAGACCCCAAATCCTTTCCTTGTTCTGTTCCCTCCCAGGACATTTTTCCCCTCACTCAGGGCCCTGAATTCCCAAATTTTCAGTGCAGGGAGAGGATTTTGGCTGTGCAAAACACTGGGAAAAAAAGGGATATTCCATGGATCATGGACCTCTCTCTCCTGTCCCCTTGCCTGCAGGTCCATCCTAAAAATTTAGGCTGAGCACCATCCTTGGCTTAGGATGTGGGAATCCCTCTGGATGGCCCCAAAATTGGCCCTGGAAGTGGGAAAATATTTAGTGGGAATATTTTGCCAGGAGTTGGTGGCAGCTGAAGGCAGACGTGAGGTTTGTCCCTCTCCCTTTAAGTTTAGTCTTAGAATTAGAATTAGAATTAGAATTAGAATTAGAATTAGAATTAGAATTAGAATTAGAATTAGAATTAGAATTAGAATTAGAATTAGAATTAGAATTAGAATTAGAATTAGAATCAAAATTAAAATTTCCACCCACTTTTGGTAAATTGGACAGAAAACGATGCAGCAAATGATGCAGAAAATTAGAAAAAATTAGAGGAAAAAATAAGAGAAAAGAGAAAAAAGAGAGAAAAAAGAAAAACAGGCAGGGAGAGAAGAGAAAAAAATAAGAGAAAAGAGAAGAAAGTAGAGAAAAGAGAAAAAAAAGAGAAAAAATAAGAGAAAAGAGAAAAAAATAAGAGGAAAAAGTGAAAGAAAAAATAAAAACTGGGCTGCAGCAGGAGAAGAGGAAATGGGAATGTAGGTCAGGGTCAGGCTGGAGCTTTGCCTCGTCAGCACCGGGGGCTGGGAATAAATCCTGGAATAAGTCCTGGAATAAATTCATCCCCAGCCCTGCCAGGGTGGCACCCAGGGGAGGTGAAAAGGGATAAATGACATTTTGGAGGGGCATTTTCCCTGATTTCCACACCTGAATCTTCTCTCCCAAGGATAGAAAAATCAGGATTTCACCTTCCTGGTGCTAAATTCTAATTTTCCCATTGATCCACCAACAGAGACAGGAGCTGGGGACAGGGAGAAAATGGATAAATGACATTTTGGAGGGACTTTTTCCCTGATTTCCACACCAGGATTTCTTCTCCCAAGGATGGGGAGGGAAAAATTCCACCCTCCTGGTGCTGAATTCTGATTTTTTTCCATTGATCCACAGCCAGGCAGGAGCTGGGGACAGGGATAAAAGGCATAAATGACATTTTGGAAGGACTCTTTCCCTGATTTCCACACCAGGATTTCTTCTCCCGAGGATGGGAAGGGAAAAATTCCGCCCTCCTGGTGCTGAATTCAGATTTTTCCCATTGATTCACAGCCAGACAGGAGCTGGGGACAGAAAAGGGATAAATGAATTTTAAACTGAATTTTATACTGAATTTTATATTGAATTTTATAGTGAATTTTATACCGAATTTTAAACTGGATTTTATATTGAATTTTGTACTGAATTTTATATTGAATTTTATACTGAATTTTATACTGAATTTCATACTGAATTTTATAGTGAATTTTATAGTGAATTTTATAGTGAATTTTATATTGAATTTTATACTGAATTTTATACTGAATTCTATATTGAATTTTATATCGAATTTTATATTAAATTTTATATTGACTTTTACACTGAATTTTATATCGAATTTTATATCGAATTTTATATTGAATTTTTAATTGAATTTTATACGGAATTTTGTACGGAATTTTATACTGAATTTCATACTGAATTTTATATTGAATTTTATATCGAATTTTATCTTGACTTTTATATCGAATTTTATATCAAATTTTATACTGAATTTTACATTGAATTTTATACGGAATTTTTTACAGAATTTAATACAGAATTTTACACTGAATTTTATATTGAATTTTACACTGAATTTCATAATGAATTTTGTACTGAATTTCATACTGAATTTTATGTTGAATTTTACATTGAATTTTATATTGAATTTTATATTGAATTTTACATCAATTCCCAGGGGTTTTTTCCCTCCTCAAACTCCAAATTCCAACATTATCCCAGATTTTTGCTCCTCACCCACCTGTGGCTGCCCCATCCCCTGGCTGCTCCCAGACCATTCCCAGGAGGAAAAAATCCATGGAATTCTGGGCAGGATGGGGTTGCCATGGAAACCATCACCATGGAGCCGTTGCCATGGTGACCCTCCCGGTGACAGGGATGCAAAGGGGAGGAAAGAAGGGAAAAAAAAGCAGAATTTGGGATCCCAGAGGGCACCAAGAAGGTTCCTAAATTCTCCAAAACCACCTAAAAAACCCTAAAAGTCACCCTAAAAAAACCCCAAGGGTTTCACCTCATTTCACCCCAAAAATGGCATCAAAGATGGGGAGGTGGAGCTTAAAATGCCCAAAATTCATCTTTTTTTTCCCAAAAGGAACTATTTCCTTTGGATTTCTGCTGGAAATTGGGATTTTTGTCAGGCTGCTGATGGTGCTGGGAGGAGGAGCTGGGTGAGAAACGTTTTGGTTTTGTGCCAAAATTCCCTTTTTTTATTTCAGGATTTCAGGCAGGGGCTCAGCTCGCCCAGGCAGGCGTTGGTTCTGTTCATTTTCAAAGAGAAAATCATCCAGAATTAGTAATAGTAATAGTAATAATAATAATAATAGTAATAATAATAATAATAATAATAATAATAATAATCCAGAATTCATAATATAATATTAATAGTAATAATAATAGTGATAATAATAAAAAATTATGGTGAGGATGATGATGATGATAATAGCAATAATAATAATAATAATAATAATAACGGAATGTCCAGCAGGGATTTAGGGATCAATGGAAGGATCAAGAGGTGGTAAAAACCCAACTAAAAAGAGAATTTGTGGCTTTCCCATCCCATTTTCCCGTTGGTTTTGTCCGTGCCCCAAAAAATCAAATTCTGGCCTCTCGCAGATGGATTCCTCATGGAATGTTCAGCAGGGATTTAGGGATCAATGCAGGGATCAAGAGGTGGTGAAAACCCAACTAAAAAGAGAATTTGTGGCTGTCCCATCCCAAAAAAATCAAATTCTGGCCTCCCCAAGAGATTTTCTGGCCATTTTCCAGGGATCCTTTACCTGGGTCATTCTTGGGATGCAGCTGAATTTTGGGATCCTGGCTGGAGCTGGGAACGAGTCAGAGACAAAAATGAGACCCTGCAGAGCTCATTATTCCCATCCCCAGGGATTTAAACCATTTCTGGTGGGATTTTTGGGACATTTGATGGATTTTTGCTGTTTCTGAGTGGCTTCTCTAAAACACCTCAGGGCTCCTGGGATCCTTTACCTGGATCACTGTTGGGATGCAGCTGATTTTTGGGATCCTGGGAGCAACTCCCAGGGGGCAAATTCTGTTTTAGAGCTCATTATTCCCATCCCCAGGGATATAAAACCATTTCTGGTGGGATTTTGATGACATTTGGAGGATTTTTCCCATTTCTGGTGGCTTCTGAAGGGCTGTTTGGAATCGCTGCTTTCTCCAGGCAGGGAATCTGAGCCCCATCCCTGGCTGGGAAGGGCTTGGGATGAGGCCAGGGATTGTTTTCTGTCCCTGCTGCCGGAACAGGACCTGGCAGAGGCTCAGCAGGACCTGGCAGAGGCTCAGCAGGACCTGCAGAGCAGCAGGAAATGCTCAGGGCACCCGGCCAGGACGGGGCTGCAGCTGCTCAAGGCTGCCCAGACACTGAGACATTGCAGTTTTAGTTTTAGGTTTAGTTATTTATATTTGTTAATATTTTATTTTTATTTGTTTTTATTCTTATATATTTATATAATATAATAAAATAATATTTATTTTAATTTTTATCGTTATTTTTATCTTTATTTCCTGGTTTTTTATTTATTTTAGTTATATTTTTGGTTTGGTTTTAATTTTAATTTTAAATTTTTATTTATTTTAATTTTTTAAAAATTTTAATTTTAATTTTTATTTTTATTTTCGTTTCATTTTCATTTTGTTTTTATTTTTATTTCCATTTCATTTATTTTTATTTTCGTTTCATTTTCATTTTGTTTTTATTTTTATTTCCATTTCATTTTCTTTTTATTTCTAGTTTCGTTTCATTTTCCTTTTGTTTTTATTTTTATTTTCGTTTCATTTTCATTTTGTTTTTATTTTTATTTTAGTTTCATTTTCATTTTGTTTTTATTTTTATTTCCGTTTCATTTTCATTTTGTTTTTATTTGTATTTTCATTTTTATTTTCGATTTTATTTTAATTTTATTTTCATTTCATTTTCATTTTTATTTTCATTTTCTTGGCAAAGTTCAATTCCTGCAGCTGCAGAGGCCGTGCTGAATCAGATCCCAAAATCCTGGAGCAGATTTATCCCAATCCAAGCAAAGCCCCATGAGTGTGCAGGAGTTTTTTGGTTTTCAGTGGCTCAGATTCTGTTTCCTGAGGTTTCAAGGTTTCATTCAGCACCTCAAGCACAGCCTGGGAATGGTGGGGCTGGAGCAAGGAATTTGTGCCTGATGGGGATGGGTGCAACAACGATCCCGTGTTAATTAGCACTGCTGTTAATTAACACAACCAAGCCACTCAATGGGTTTGCTGAGGGTGCCTTCCCAGCCCACCTGAATTTCACCATGGTGGAATCATCTCCACCCCTTTCCCCACCCCTGGAATTCATTCCCGAGCCTTTTCCTGAGGGA
>JAHLSL010000181.1:182945-194634 GCA_025920805.1 Petroica traversi
TGGGGGAATTTAGGTTTCAGAAAATCCATTTTTGGTCCTAAAAATCACAGAATTATGGAATATTCTGGTCCTTGAGGAGCAGATCTGGATTATGTGCTCCACATGGGTGAATTTTATGAATTTATTATGAACTTATTTATGAAGTTTTTATGAATTTATCCACGTATCTTTTGGTGTTTAAAATTTTAGGACACGAATTTATCCACTTTTTTGGTGTTTAATTAGAGTTAATTAGTGAATGAGGAGAGTTCTTTTATTCTGTGTTGATTTATTTTTTTTCCCCCACAGATCAACGTCCTGCAGGCCAAGAAGAAATTCGAGATTCTGGATGCGGTGAGAACCCCCTGGGTGCCCTCAGGGAGAAAATCCAGATTTTTTAGGAGTCCTGGAAGCAAATCTGGATTTTTTAGGAGCCCTGGATGCTCTACAAGGAGCAAATTGGATGTTTTAGGAGTTTTGGAAGCAAATCGAGATTTGTTAGGAGCCCTGGAAGTGAATCCAGATTTTTTTAGGAGCCCTGGATGCTCTAAAATGAGCAAATCCCATTTTTAGGAGCCCTGGAGGCTCTTTAGGGAGAAAATCCAGATTTTTAAGGAGCCTTGGAAGCAAATTCAGATTTTTTAGGGGCCCTGGATGCTCTAGAAGGAGCAAATCCCACATTTTAGGAGCTCTGGAAGGCAGGAGAAGAGGGATAAATTGCGTTGGGGAAAAAAAATGAAAGTGTTAAACCCTTTTTTTTGTGGGGGATAATTAATTAAGGTGGGGTTTTTTTTTGATTTTTGTGGTTTTTTGGGGGACAATGGATTAGGGTTTTATTTCAATTTTTTTCATGTGGAGGATAATTAATTAAGATGGGTTTTTTTTTTTGGAGGATGATTAATCACATTTTTTTTTTGTGGAGGACAAAGAATTAAGGTTTTATTTTGATTTTTTTGTGGGGGATTATCAATCAAGATGGGATTTTTAAATTTTTTTTTTGTTTTTGGGGCTTTTTTGGGGGGAAAAATTTAAAATTTTCTTTTTGGGGGGTGGGGGAGAATAATAAATTGTAATTCCCTGCCCTGAGGCAGCTGTTTCCCTCCCCAGATGTTGTCCTTCATGCACGCCCAGTTCACCTTCTTCCAGCAGGGCTTCAGCCTCCTGCAGCAGCTGGAGCCATACATGAAAAAACTGGCAACAGAGGTGAGGGGGGACTGGGGTGGGACAGGGATTGGGAGAGGGAGTGGGACTGGGATGGGACAGGGATAGGGATGGGGCAGGGATGGGATTGGGATGGGACAGGGATTGGGGTGGGGACAAGGACAGGGGTGGGACAGGGACAGGGATTGGAATGGGACAGGGACAGGGATTGGGGTGGGACAGGGACTGGGAAAGGGATAGGGGTGGGACAGGACAGGACAGGGATGGGACTGGGATAGGGACAGGGGCAGGGACTGGGGTGGGACAGGGATTGGGATGGGACAGGGACAGGGAAAGGGGTGGGATTAGGATGGGGGCAGGGATTGGGACTGGGGTGGAACAGGATAGGGACTGGGACAGGGACAGGGACTTGGGTGGGACAGGGATGGGACAGGATAAGGACTGGGACTTGGGTGGGACAGGATGGGGACAGGGATGGGACAGCCCAGGTTCCTCCAGCTCCATCCTGAACTTTTTTCCCCATTGTTCCCAGCTGGACCAGCTGGTGATCGACTCTGCCGTGGAGAAGAGGGAGATGGAGCACAAGCACGCCCTGATCCAGCAGAGGGTGAGCCCTGAGCCACCAGCCCTGGGGCCACCAGCCCTGGGGCCACCTCTGTCCCCTGCCACCTGCTTGGGGGGAGGTGTCCCAGCCTCAAATAATTCAGGGTTTTCCTCAAATAATTCAGGGTTTTCCTCAAATAATTCAGGATTTTCCTGACTCTTCTGGGTGTCCCCAGGAGCTTCAAATTCAGGATTTTCCTCAAAAAATTCAGGATTTTCCTGACTCTTCTGGGTGTCCTCAAGAGCCCCAAATTCAGGATTTTCCTGAGCTGCTTTTCAGCCCCTCTGTGCTGCTGCTCCCTTTGGGATGGAACAGAGCCCTCTGCAGCCCTGATTTAAACATAAATTTATTTTTTTTTCATTGCAAAAACAACAATTAATTAATTCTTCTTTCTCTCTTCTTCTCCCTGGGTTGCTGCCAGACCCTCCTGCAGGTGAGTACCCAAATTTCCTCCTTACCCCCCAAAAGTTTTCTGTTATTTACTGAAAGCAACACAAAAAAACCTCAGTGGAATTTTTATTTTAAAGCCCAGCTCGAAGTGAGTTTGGTTTCACTCTCATCAAAGACGTTAAAATCAGATTTTTAATGCTTTGAGTGATGCTCATTTGGGGTTCAGCACTGAAGGGACAATGAGATATAAAAGTCAATAGTATGGGATCAGTATTCTCTCTTAGAAGGGGAAATACAAAAATCAACGCAAAAATCAGCACAAAAAATCAGCACAAAAAATCAGCACAAAAATCAATAGCAGGGGGATCAATATTCCCCCCTCAGAAGGGGAAATAGAAATATCAATACAAAAATTGATACAAAAATCAATTTAAAAATCAACACAGAAATCGGCACAAAATCAATACAAAAATCAATGCAAAAATTCCTGACTGGAATTTAAGATTTCAGTTTTCCTGCCTGGAATTATCCTGAGGAATTCATCCCCTCTGTGCTGCTGCTGTTCCTTTAAGGCCATCAAAAATCCCTGTATCCATTCCCAGTCTGGACCAGTTTGGGAACCAGGGCAGAGCCCTGGCCCAGCTGCTGGAGGACAATTCCAGGCCCATCTGGCCCTTTCAGGGGCTGGAATTGCTGGGATTGGTGATCACTGATTCCTGGGGCTGGAATTGGTGATTGATCACTGATTCCTGGGGCTGGAATTGGTGGGATTTGTTGTTGATCACTGATCCCTGGGGCTGGAATTGGTGATTGATCACTGATCCCTGGGGCTGGAATTGGTGATTGATCACTGATCCCTGGGGCTGGAATTGGTGGGATTTGTTGTTGATCACTGATCCCTGGGGCTGGAATTGGTGACCACAGCAGTGCTGGATTAATGGTTTGAGTTAACGATTTTTCCCACCCTTAATTCCATGATTTTAGAACTCAAGGCTATCAAAAATCTCCTTCCCATCCCTGTACCCATTCCCAGTCTGGACCAGTTTGGGAACAGAGTGGAGCACGGGGACAGAGCTCTGACCCAGCTACCGGAGGACAATTCCAGGCCCATCTGGGCTGCAATCGCTGCCCTAAGCCTGGCTCAGCCCCAGGCTCTGGGTCGGGCTCAAAGCCGGGCTCTGTTGGCTCCCAGCAGCACATCCTGCCCCCCCTCCCCGCCAGCTGTATGGTAATTAACCCCTCTGAGCTAATTGCCTCTCAATGGGAGGCTCAGAAAGGGGCGAGCAGCTGCTCCCCGAGGGCCACTGAGCATCTGTGACAAATCCAGAGCTTCCCAAAAGGGAATGAGAGGAGGAGTAAAATAAAAAAAATCCCAACAAATCCCTCCTTCGCTGCCAGCCCACGGAGATGCTGCTCTGGGAAAGGGAGAGAGGACACGGAGCTGCTCCTGCTCTCCAGGAAAAGCTTTTCCCGGCTTTCCCTTACTCCCAGCTGGCAGCATGAAGATTTTTGGGAGGCTGGAATATCTCCTGGTAAGGGAAATCCTGCAGGGGAGAGAGGATTTGGAGTTGGGAGAGAGGGTTTGGGGCTGGGAGAGAGGATTTGGGGCTGAAAAGGGAGAAAAGCTTGGAGTTTGTGCACCAGGGATTGAGAGGGTGGGATTTTCCATGGAATTTTCAGAGTCAGAGAGAAAAGCTTGGAATTTGTGCACCAGGGTTTTCAGGGATGGGAGAGGTGATTTGGGGCTGAAAAAGGGAGAAAAGCTTGGAATTTGTGCACCAGGGATTTCAGGGATGGGAGAGATGATTTGGGGCTGAAAAAGGCAGAAAAGATTGGAGTTTGTGCATCAGGGATTGAGAGGATGGGATTTTCCGTGGAATTTTCAGTGTCAGAGGGGGAAAAGCTTGGAATTTGTGCATCAGGAATTTCAGGGATGGGATTTTCCATGGAAGTTTCAGAGCTAAAGAGAGAAAAGCTTGGGATTTGTGCACCAGGAATTTCGGGATTGGGAGCAATGATTGTGGCTGTGGGATTTTATTTATTTTTGCTGGTGTGACCCCAAAGTCGAGCTCAGCTTTGCTGCTGGGTTTATCCCAGAATTTAGGAAAGCTCTGGAGCTTTCAGGGAGCATTTGGGAATTCTCAAATTCCTAAATTCCGAGGGGATGGGATTTTCCACGGAATTTTCAAAGAGAGAGAAAAAAAATGGAATTTATGCAGCAGGAACACGTGGGTGTTGTGTGTGTGCATCTGTAGGGAATGGGAATATTAATATTCCTTTGGAATTCTGATTTCCTTTGGAATCAAACTTTCTTTGGAATTCTCCTCCAGTTCTTTTCCCTGCCCTGGCCATGTAAATAATGCAGGGACAAATGAGTGGAAATGATGTCATCGTTCAATAATGAGAATTATTGATCATTTAATGGGGATTCTTTGGGATAAAAACCTTTGTTTTCCAGGAGGGGAAGCTCCTAAATGGCATTGAGTAAAAACAAAATGATAAAATAATGAATTAACTTGGGGGTTTGGTGGAAAAAAATGTTAATTTTTGATATCTAAACTCAGCTGGATTGAAAGTATTCCCTGCCTGTACTTGCTGAGGTTTTCTGTCTGTCAAAATCAAATTATTGCAGGGAAAACTCTGTTTTATTCAGCATTATTTCAGCCTGGAGTGGAAAACTCAGGGAATTTCAGGCAGAATCACTTTTGCCATAGAAATTAAATTTATTTTCAAGGCTTTTAAGGATTTTAGAGAGAGGTTGGATTTTTTTTTCAGCCAGGGCTTGTGGTTTTTGGGGTAGGGATGAACCTCTAAGTGAGACCTCCGTGCTCTAGTGGAAAACTGTGTGGAGGATTTAAAGCAGAAATTTGAGCAAAATTTGGTTTGGGGGAATATTGAATTAAATATGAGCAGAATTTGGTTTGGGGGAATTTTGAATTAAATATGAGCAGAATTTGGTTTGGGGGAATTTTGAATTAAATATGAGCAGAATTTGGTTTGGGGGAATTTTGAATTAAATATGAGCAGAGCTTGGCCTGGGGGGACCTTCCTTGAGTGATTTTTTTGGGGCAAAATATCCCAAAAATGCAGCTCAGAGATGTTCCAGAGATGTCACAAATTCAGGCTCAGCCGGGTTCGATTCCCACCTGCACTGGTTTTTACTGGGATTTACTGGTGCCATGGGTGGCCCATCTGTTCCTCCCACACTCCTGGGGATTTATCCTGATTTTTTTCTGCTCCTTAAAGTGAAGCCCAGCCTTTAAAAATTGGCATTTTTTCACATGGGTTTTGCCCTAGTTGAGCTTTTTTGGGAGCTATTTCCATTATTCCCCACAAATCACCCCAGATCCTCGTCAAAATCCCGGAATTGTCACTTTGGAGCAGCCCCACGAAAATCAAATGTTCACAAGGAGGAAAATCCCCCTCAGGGCTTCGTTCTGCAGTGTGGATGTGAAAGATTTGAGCAGAAAATTCGAGCAGAAACCCCTTTTAATTGGAATTTCCAAGCTCTGCCTGAACATCCCGCTGCTCCTCCATCCGTGTCCCACCGGATCCGCTCCTCCCGCATCCGAATTATTCTCATCCCGACACCTCCCAGGCACTTTTTGTGGGAATAACTCCTTTGAAGGAGAGTTGCCAGGCAACAGAGCATCTCCAGGGGCTGATGGAGAAAAAGATGGAGCCAGAAAAAGCTCTTGGAAAACCTCGGAATATTCACGCTGAGGGACGCGGAATCAGCCCCGCGGTGGAGACGCGGTTTCGCTTTCCTGACCTAATTTCTCTTGGGAACCAGGCAGAAAAATGGCCCGGGGATGAGGAGATCCTGAGCTGGGGAGCAGCTGCTCTTCCCTCTGCTCCGTGTCCTGCTCGGCAGATGTCACAAATGTCACAATCCATGAGCTCTGGCCACGGTGACAAATCCACCCTGACTGGTGCCACAGGGAGGTGGCATCTGAGGACAGCTCAGATGTCAAGATTTTAAATTTTATATCTATTTTTTCCACATATTTGTAGTCCTGCAATTCTTTAATATATAACTTTAAACTCCACATAGAGTTTTAGTTTCACGTTTTGGTCAGACATAGCCTAGGCCTCAAATCAAGGCCTCAGGCCCTGAAAAATATAAATAAAAGTGAATTGTGAGGAGAAAAATTGGGGTAAATTATTTCATTGCCTGTTTGTAATCCTGCAATTCTTTAATTTATAACTTTAAACACCACGTAGAGTTTTAGTTTCATGTTTTGGTCACACGCAGCGATTCCTGTCTAGGCCTCAAATCAAGGCCTCACTGCCTCAGGCCCCAAAAAATATAAATAAAAGTGAATTGTAAGGAGAAAAATTGGGGTAAATGATTTCATTACCTGAAGCTGTAATTGGAAGATGAAGCCCCAATTTGCAAATGGACCAAATTTATAAAAGTGTGAAAAATTCAGGACTCATTGTCCATTTTTGGGTGTAGGCCTTGGGGAGGCCTCATGTGCTCTAAATGTACCTGAAGGCCTTTCATTAAATAAATCCATTTTTATCATAATTTGTCTGGTTTCAGGTAGCCCAAAAAAGGCATCAATGGGGTTGGAGACTCTGCCCCTCTGGAATTCACCTTTTTCCTCCTTTGAAAAGATTTTGGGTTTTTCCTGGTTCCTTGTAGGGCAGCAGGCCTTCCAAAATTTCCCAAATATTGGGAATTTTCATCATTCCTGAGGAAAAAACTCCCTCCTTTTCTCCTCATCAGCTGCAGGGGAGGGAAATTCAGCATGTCCAGCACTTCCTGCAAAAAACAGGGATAAATAAATTTGCTGGGATGGGGAAAATCCACGAATGCACCAGAAAAACTCAGTGACAGCTCCCAACTTTGCGATTTTAGCAGATTTGCCTCTTTCTGATTTTTTTTTGAAGGATCTCCTTTGAAATCCCAGAAATCCTGAGCCTCTTTCCTTTTTCCAGGACTTCTCCTACGATGACTCCAAGGTGGAATTCAACGTGGATGCCCCAAACGGGGTGGTGATGGAAGGTTACCTGTTCAAGAGAGCCAGCAACGCCTTCAAAACATGGAACAGGTGAGGGAAAAACCCCCCAAATTCCACAAATTTGCACAATTCCCTTCTAGTGAGATCTTGGCATCACTGGAATGATTCAGAAGTAATCAGTTAAAAGTTGAGTAATTAAAATAATTAAAGGAATTATCTGTTTACAGGAGAAATTGCCTGTGTTTGCGTGGGAAAAAAGGGCTTGGAATTCAAGTGTTTTGAAGGGGTTGGATAAGAATTCCTGCTCTTTGAAGCTTTCCAGGGAAGGGAATTCCAGGGGAATTTAACATCGTTCCTTTTCCTGGCCATTTAAAATCATTCCTTTTCCCCCTGGTGCTGAGGAGATTCCAGGGAAATTTAAAATTATTCCTTGTCCCTCCTGGTCCCCTTGGCAGGGAGGAGAGAGCTGCTCAAGGCTCTGTTGGAGCCTCCATTAAAAATAATTCCATTTATTTACCCACCTGATCAGGGAAAGCCAAGAAAACCATTCCCACCAGGAAGAAAAAAATCCTGGAATTCCTGAGCATAAAGAGTCATTCAGGTATTACTCACTCAGCTGGCAAAAAAAAAAAAAAAGAGGGAAAATGAGGTAAAAATGGAATTTTCTGCTTTTTGAATATTAAGGGGATAAAAGGATTTGACAGGCGTGGGGAAAAACAGGAAAATCCAGGTGAATTGAGGGTGGGATGAGCTGACATTCCAAGCCAGGATATTTTGGGATTCTGGGAGGATTTTGCTGCTCTGAGGAGGAGGAGGAAATGCTGAGCACAACGAGGAGGTGACAAGTGGGATCCAGGAGCTGGGAAAAACTGGGAAAAATAGCTGAGAGTGGGTGGGAGTGAGGACAGGGACAGAGCTGTGGGATTGGGGAGGATTTTGGGGGGGCAGGGAAAAAATTGGGAGGCCTTGAGGTCAGGAAAATCAAGGAGCTTTGGAGGGGTTGTTCCCTCTGGAGTGATCCAGGAATTCCCAGGGAGTTTCTAGGATGAAAAAAGGAGGCATTCCAGGCAAATCCTATTCCCAAAAACCAAGATTTTGGCATTAAGCTGGCACGTTTTGGAGTGGCATTTGCTCCATACGTGGTGTTGGTGGGAGCAATGTGGGTGAAGGAAAACACTGAGCAGGAAATCCTGGAATGTTCCTAAAAATTCAGCCCAGATCGAGCAGGAAATCCTGAAATTAAAAATTCAGCTCCCCCTCCCTGCCAAGGGGACCAGGAAGTACAAGGAGTGATTTAAAATTTCTCTGGAATCTCCTCAGCACCAAGGAAAGCTTGAAAAAGAAGGAATTCAGCAATATCTGATAATTCCAAGTATTTTTTTTCCCTGTGCTTTTTCTCTCCATAAACACTTCAGCAACGCATTTAATTAATTTATTTATCCCAAAGCCTAATTAAAATGTTTACTTGGAGTGGAAAAGCCCTGCTGTTTGCAGTCTGATCTGTCTGTCTGTCTGTCTGTCCCCCTCAGGAGGTGGTTCTCCATCCAGAACAGCCAGCTGGTCTACCAGAAAAAGCTAAAGGTCAGTGGCAGCAGGGGATTAACCGAGTGGTTAATTAATTAACTAATTAATTAATTAACCAGCTGCTTGGCTGGGGAATCCCCGCGGGGAGTGGGGTGGCAGGAGAGGGGATTTGGGTCAGTGGGACAGGAGTGAGCTCCACGGTTGGAAAGGTGGCAGGAAATGGTATTAATTAATTAATTAATTGTTAAATTAAATAACAATATATAATGTAATGTAATGTAATATAATGTAATATAATGTAATATAATGTAATATAATGTAATATAATTCCTGCTTGGGCAGGAGTTTGGGGGGGGTTTGGGCAGGAGTTTGAGAGGTTTGGGCAGGAGGGCATTTGGAGGACTTGAGAAAAATTCTGGTGTATTTGGGAAAGAGCCTGGAGGATTTGGGCAGGACTGAGTTTGGAGGATTTGGACAGGACTGATTTTGGCAGATTTGACAAAGAGCTTGGAGCATTCAGGACGAAGTTTGAAGAGCTTGAAAAAGAGAGAATTTGGTCAGGAATTTGGAGGATTTGGGCAGGACGGAGTCTGGAGGATTTGGGCAGGACTGAGTTTGGCAGATTTGGGCAGGACTGATTTTGGCAGATTTGGCAAAGAGCTTGGAGCGTTTGGGGTGATGTTTGAAGAGTTTGGAAAAGAGAGAATTTGGGAAGGAATTTGGGGGATTTGGGCAGGACGGAGTCTGGAGGATTTGAGCAGGACGGAGTTTGGAGGATTTGGGCAGGACTGAGTTTGGAGGATTTGGGCAGGACTGAGTTTGGAGGATTTGGGAAGAAGTTTGGCAGATTTGGTCAGGACTGAGTTTGGCGGATTTGGTCAGGACTGAGTTTGGCAGATTTGGTCAGGACTGAGTTTGGCAGATTTGACAAAGCACTTGGAGCATTCAGGACGAACTTTGAAGAGCTTGAAAAAGAGAGAATTTGCGAAGGAATTTGCCAGATTTGGGCAGGACTTTGAGGGTCTGGGCAGGATCTCCTGACTGCACCCCAAGCCCAGGAGCTCCCCCAGCATTGCAGGCCCCTGAGAGCCCCTGTGTGTCCCCAGGATGTCCTCACTGTGGTGGTGGAGGACCTGAGGCTCTGCACGGTCAAACCCTGCGAGGACATCGAGAGGAGGTTCTGCTTCGAGGTCGTGTCCCCCACCAAGTGAGTTTGGGACTCCCCTGGGGCTGGGCTGGGATCAAATTTCAGCCAAATTTTGGCTGGGAGGTGCCCAAATCCCTGGGATTCTCCTCAGACATCAGTTTAAGCTGGATCTGAGTGTATGATTACATCTATTGTATTATTTATATAATTCTAGGGGAATTTAACATCATTCCTTGTCCTGGCCATTTTAAATCATTCCTTTTCCCTGGTACTGAGGAGATTCCAGGGAAATGTAAAATCATTCCTTGTCCCTCCTGGTCCCCTTGGCAGGGAGGAGGGAGCAGCTCCAAGGCTCTGTTGGAGCCTCCATTAAAAATAATTCCATTTATTTACCCACCTGACCAGGAAAAGCCAAGAAAACCATTCCCACCAGGAAGAAAAAATCCCTGGAATACCTGAGCACCATATATACCATGATTTTATGGATATTTTATATTGATATATTGATAATTTATACTTACTATTTAATGCCCAATTCTATAAATTTGAAAACAACTTCCAGACCAGCCTGGAAGGTTTTGAGTGGGAGCACCTCAACACTCCAACATTTTTATGGAGCACCCCTCCCCAAACATTTTTATGGTTTAATTTTTCCCTGGAAAATTCAGAAAGGGAACACTCCAACATTTTATGGTTTAATTTCTGCCTGAAAAGTTTGGAGTGGGAACACCCCAAACTTTTAAGGTTGAATTTTTCCCTAGAAAATTCAGAGAGAGAACACCCCAAACTTTTAGGGTTTAATTTCTGCCCAGAAAATTTGGAAATGGAACACCCCAACATTTTATTGTTGACTTTTTCCCTGGAAGATTTGGAAATGGAACACCCCAACATTTTATGGCTGAATTTTCGCCTGGAAGATTTGGAAAGGGAACACCCCAAACATTTTTATGGTTTAATTTTTCCCTGGAAAATTCAGAAAGAGAACACCCCAAACATTTTTACGGTTTAATTCTTGCCTGGAAAGGGAACACCCAACATTTTCTGGCTGAATTTTTCCGTGGAAAATTCGGAAAGGGAACACCCCACATTTTGTGGTTTAATTTTACCTCACTACAATGCTCATACTGATGACCAGGAGGCCCCACCTGACCCCAAACCCATCCCAGATAATTTTTGGCCATTCCAGGAGCTGCATGCTGCAGGCTGACTCCGAGAAGCTGCGCCAGGCCTGGATCCAGGCTGTGCAAGCCAGCATTGCCTCGGCCTACAGAGAGAGCCCCGACAGCTACTACATCGAGGTGAGGGGTCCCTGGGGTTTCCCCAGAGCCTGGACAGAACTCTGCAGGTGTTTTAGAGGGGTTAACACCCTGAATTTTTGGGGTTTTTCCCCCAGAAGTTGGACAGAACTCTCCAGGTGTTTTAGAGGTGTTAACACCTGATTTTTTGGGTTGTTCCCCCAGAGGTTGGACAAAACTCTCCAGGTGTTTTAGAGGTGTTGACACCTGGGTTTTTTTGTTTTTACAGAACTCTCCAGATGTTTTAAAAGGGTTAACACCCTGATTTTTGGGTTTTTACAGAACTCTCCAGGTGTTTTAGAGGTGTTAACACCTGATTTTTGGATTTTTTCCCAGAGGTTGGACAGAACTGTCCAGATGTTTTAGAGGTGGTAACACCCTGAATTTTTGGGGTTTTTTTCCCCAGCGGTTGGTCAGAACTCTTCAGATATTTTAGAAATGTTAACAACCTGATCTTTGGGGTTTTTTCTCCCAGAGGCTGGACAGAACTCTGCAGGTGTTTTAGGGGCATTAACACCTGATTTTTTTGGTTTTTACAGAACTCTCCAGGTGTTTTAGAGGCGTTAACACCTGATTTTTTTTTTATTTTTACAGACCTCTCCAGGTACTTTAGAGATGTTAA
>JAHLSL010000181.1:208494-227911 GCA_025920805.1 Petroica traversi
GCTCGCGGGGAAGGTCGAGGGGTTTGGGTTTGGGGTTTTTTGGGGGGTTTTGGTTGGGTTTTTGGGGTTTTTTTATGACCTGTGAGGTTTTTTTTGAGTTCTCATTCTTGGACTGCTGGATGGGTGGGGGTTTTTTTGGTGGTGTTGGTGTTTTGGTTGCCACGGTCGCGTGGGATCGGCTGGGAGTGAAAAAAAGAAAGGAAAAATGAAGAGTGAAGAAAATGAGGAAAAAAACAAAAAGAGAGAAGAAAAAGAGGGGAAAAAAGAGAGAAGAAAAGGGGAAAAAAGAGAGAAGAAAATGAGAAAAAAGAGAAGAAAAGGAGAGGAAAAAGAGAAGAAAAGGAGAAAAAAGAGAAGAAAAGGAGAAAAAAGAGAAGAAAAGGAGAAAAAAGAGAAGAAAAGGAGAAAAAAGAGAAGAAAAGCAGAAAAAAGAGAAGAAAAGCAGGAAAAAAGAGAAGAAAAGGAGAAAAAAAGAGAAGAAAAGGAGGGTAAAAAAGAGAGAAGGAAAGAAAAAAATTTAAAAAGAGAGGAGAAAAGGAGAAAAAAAAAGAGAAGAAAATGGAAAATAATTTTAAAAAAGAGAGAAGAAATGGGAAAAAAAATTAAAAAGAGAGAAGAAAAGGAAAAACCCTCAGTGAGCCACCAACACCAGGAGGAGATGAACTTTCCATGAACAGTTGGCTTGGAATTCTGGCTGGGATTGTGGTGTGGAGCCTTCTCTGGCTCTGGCAGGACCCAGAGGTGGTTTTGGGGCTGGGATTGAGGTTTGCAGCCCTGGCAGGACCCAGAGGTGGTTTTGGGGCAGGGATGGCCCAGCAGAGCGGGATTGGGATGGGGATTGGGATTGGGATTGGGATTGGGATTGGAATCAGGGTGGGATCAGGAGCTCCTCACCTTGAACCAGCCACGCTCCCCTCGTTTGCTGCCCCGGCTGCTCAAAGCCATCAATGCTCTGCCTCCATCCCTTGGGAATTCCTGGCTTCCCATTCCTCGGGATTTCCTGGATTCCCACCCCTCAGGAATTCCTGGAAGGATTCCCATCCTGCAGGAATTCCTGGATTCCCACCCCTCAGGAATTCCTGGGAGCACTGATCCCCCCTGGAGCTGGTTCTCATCGCTGGCGATGGGCTCGGGGCAATCCCACAGAATCCCAGCATCCCAAAATCACCCAATCCCAGAATCACCCAATCCCAAAATCACCCAATCCCAGAATCACCAAATCCCAGAATCCCAAAATCTCCAAATCCCAAAATCACTGAATCCCAGAATCCCAAAATCTCCAAATCCCAGAATCACAGAATTCAAGAATCTCAGAATCCCAGAATCACCAAATCTCAGAATCCCAAAATCACTGAATCCCAGAATCCCAAAATCACCAAATCCCAGAATCACAGAATTCAAGAATCTCAGAATCCCCAAATCACCAGATCCCAAAATCCCAGAATCACCAAATCCCAACTGCAGCTGGCACCAGGGTTTGGGTTTGATTTTGGTCTCTGGGGTCAGGATTTGGGGTGATTTTGGTCTCTGGGGTCAGGATTTGGGGTTGATTTTGGTCTCTGGGGTCAGGATTTGGGGTTGATTTTGGTCTCTGGGGTCAGGATTTGGGGTGATTTTGGTCTCTGGGGTCAGGATTTGGGGTGATTTTGGTCTCACTGCCTTAGGGATCATCCTGGGATTTTGGGGGCTCCAAGGAAACCAAGAATCCCGGGCAGAGCTCCCGGATCCCACAAGTCTGGGATTCCAACCCCTCCACTCTGGAATTGTTGATGTTTGCACTTCCAGGCTGCTCAGGAACCTCGGCAGGGTTTGTGCCAGGGGCTGGTGCTGATCCTGAGCCTAAAGCCACGTCTAAATCTGGTCCTGGGCCCAAATCCACCCCTAAATCTGGTCCTGGGCCCAAATCCACGCCTAAATCCCCGTCCTGCAGTCCTGACAGAGCTGGGATGGGGCTGGAAATTGTGGTGCTGATCCTGATCCCAAATCCTCCCCTAAATCTGATCCTGATCCTAAATCCCCTCCTAAATCCCAGTCCTGGCACAGCTGGGATGGGTTGGAAGCTTTGGTGCTGATCCTGAGCCTAAAGCCACACCTAAATCTGGTCCTGGTCCCAAATCCACGCCTAAATCCCAGTCCTGGCTGCTCCTGGCACAGCTGGGATTGGGCCGGAAGCTTTGGTGCTGATCCTGATCCTAAATCCACCCTCAAATCTGATCCTGGTCCCAAATCCAGCCCTAAATTCGAGTTCTGGCACAACTTGGATGGGGTTGGAAGCTTTGGTGCTGATCCTGATCCTAAATCCAGCCCTAAAACTGTTCTGCTCCTAAATCCACCCCAAAATCCCAGTCCTGGCACAGCTGGGATTGGGCCAGAAGCTTTGGTGCTGATCCTGATCCTAAATCCAGCCCTAAATCTGATCCTGATCCTAAATCCAGCCCTAAATCTGATCCTGGTCCCAAATCCAGCCCTAAATCTGATCCTGGTCCCAAATCCAGCCCTAAATCTGATCCTGGTCCCAAATCCATCCCTAAATCTGAGTCCTGCTCCCAAATCCATCCTTAAATCTGATGCTGCTCCTAAATCCCCAAATCTGAGTCCTGGCTGCTCCTGGCACAGCTGGGATGGGGCTGGGAGTTGTGGTGCTGATCCTGATCCCAAATCCACCTTTAAATCCCAGTCCTGGTCCTAAATCTGAGTCCTGCTCCCAAATCCACTCCTAAATCCAAATCTTGCTCCAAAATCTGAGTCCTCCACCCAAATCCAGCCCTAAATCCAAGTCCTTCTCCTAAATCTGATCCTGCTCCCAAATCCAACCCCACATCTGAGTCTTGATCCCAAACCCAGCCCTAAATCCAAGTTCTGCTCCCAAATCCAACCCTAAATTTGATCCTGCTCCCAAATCCACTCCTAAATCCAAGTCCTGGTCCCAAACCCAGCCCTAAATCCTAGCACTGCTCCCAAATCCACTCCTCGGTCTGATCCTGATCAAATCCTGCCCTAAATCAGAGTCCTGCTCCCAAATCCAGCCCTAAATTTGATCCTGCTCCCAAGCCCAGCCCTAAATCCAAGTCCTGATTCCAAATCCAGCCCTAAATTTGATCCTGATCCCAAACCCAGCCCTAAATCCAAGTCCTGCTCCCAAATCCACTCCTCAGTCTGATCCTGCTCCCAAGCCCAGCCCTAAATCTGAGTCCTGCTCCCAAATCCACCCCTAAATCTGATCCTGCTCCCAAGCCCAGCCCTAAATCCAAGTCCTGCTCCCAAATCCAGCCCTAAATTTGATCCTGATCCCAAATCCAGCCCTAAATCCAAGTCCTGCTCCCAAATCCAGCCCTAAATCTGATCCTGATCCCAAATCCAGCCCTAAATCCAAGTCCTGATCCCAAATCCAGCCCTAAATCTGATCCTGCTCCCAAGCCCAGCCCTAATTCTGGCAGGGCTGTGCTGTGCTCAGGGTGACCCCAAACCCCTGGAGCTCCCAGGACCCAAATCCCACTGGGAATTCCCTGATTTTCCCCAATTCTGGCGTTTTTTTGGTGCTGATTCCCCTCAAATCCCACTTTTCCCACTAAAAAACCTTCCCGGGCTCCAAACTGGTTTTTCCAACTGGTTTTTCCAGCCTGATCCTTCCTGAAAAACTGAGTCATTTC
Organism: Petroica traversi; assembly: GCA_025920805.1. NCBI lineage: Eukaryota > Metazoa > Chordata > Aves > Passeriformes > Petroicidae > Petroica > Petroica traversi. The sequence continues at coordinate 212,145 of JAHLSL010000181.1, forward strand.
GGGTCATTTTATTTCATTTTTTTGGGGGAATTCTGGTTGGTTTAATTTAATTTTTTTTTTTAAATTCTGACTGGTTTTGTTTTTTGTTTGTTTGGGTTTGTTTTGGAAATTCTGACTGGTTTTATTTCATTTTTTCCTGGGAATTCCAGCCGATTTTATTTAATTTTTTCTGGGAATTCCGGCCAGTTTTATTTAATCTTTTCTGGGAATTCCAGCTGGTTTTATTTAATTTTTTTTCTGGGAATTCCAATCAGTTTTATTTCTTTTTTTTTTCTGGGAATTACAGCCGGTTTTATTTATTTTCTTCCTGGGAATTCTGGCCTGTTTTATTTAATTTCTTTCTGAGAATTACAACCAATTTGATTTCATTTTCCCTGTGAATTCCAGCTGCTTTCAATCTCATTTTTTCATGGCAATTCCTGCCAATTTTATTTCATTTTTTCCTGGGAATTCCAGCCAATTTTAATCTCATTTTCCCCCGGTAATTCCAGCCAAATTTATTTAATTTTCCCCTCATAATTCCAGCCAACTTTATTTAATTTTTTCTGGGAATTCTAGCCAATTTTATTTAGTTTTCCCTCATAATTCCAGCCATTTTTATTTCATTTTTCCTGGGAATTCCAGCCAATTTTATTTAATTTCCCCTGGGAATTCCAGCCAATTTTATTTAATTTCCCCTGGTAATTCCAGCCACTTTTATTTCATTTTTTCCCAGGAATTTAATTCGATTTTATTTCATTTTTTTCCTGGGAATTCCAGCCAGTTTTATTTAATTTTTTTCCCAGGAATTCCAGCTGGTTTTAATCTCATTTTTTCCTGGGAATTCCAGCCAATTTTATTTCATTTTTTTCCTGGGAATTCCAGTCATTTTTATTTCATTTTCCCCCCGTAATTCCAGCCACTTTTATTTAATTTTCCTGGTAATTTCAACAACTTAAATTTCATTTTTCCTGGGAATTCCAGCCAATTTTTATCTCATTTTTCCTGGCAATTCCAGCCAATTTTGTTAATTTTCCCCTCATAATTCAAGCCAATTTTATTTAATTTTTCCCAGTAATTCCAGCCACTTTAATTTCATTTTCCCAGTAATTCCAGCCAATTTTATTCATTTTTTCCTGGGAATTCCAGCCAATTTTATTTAATTTTTCCTGGCAATTCCAGCCACTTTAATTTCATTTTCCCCCCGTAATTCCAGCCAATTTTATTTAATTTTCCTGGCAGTTCCAGCCCCTTTAATCTCATTTTCCCAGCAATCCCATCCCAAAATCCCAGCTGCCTCCCACCCTCAATCTCAGCCTCTCCTCTGACGTAGAAATCAGAACAAAAACCGAAAAAAATGTAAATATCAATGCAGAAAAAGCCACAAAACGCAATTATTTAACATTTATTGGTACTTTTATCCTTTAGAGTCGATGTATAAATACAAAAAAAAATCAACTTTGTGCACTTTTCCTACCTGACAGTATTGGGGGGAGGGGGGGTTATTTTATGTTCATTTGTTATGGGATTTTCGTTGTTTTTGGGGGTTTTGTGCTGTTTTATTTGAAAAATCCGTGGAAATTGTTAAGTATTTAATTTATTGTTCTTGACGTGCCCAGAGGACTCGTGCAATTTTGATTCAATACAGTTGCTCTGTATTTAATTGTAAGCATTTAGTTTATTTTTTTCTTTTTAGGGAATGATTTCCCCCAAATCTTCCTTTTTTCGCCTCTCCTAATTCCTCTTTTTCCCCTCCAAAATTTCCCTTTTCCCCCTCTCTAAATTTTCCTTTTTCCCCTTGAAATTTTCTTTTTTCCCCTCTCTAAATTTCCCTTTTTCCCCCTCCAAATTCTCCCTTTTCCTTCTCTCATAATTTTCCTTTTTCCTCTCCAAATTTTCCTTTTCCTCCTTTCTAAATTTCTCTTTTTTTCCCTTCTAATTTTCCTTTTTCCCCCTCGAAATTTTCCTTTCCCTCCTCTCCAAATTTTCCTTTTTCCCCCCAAATTTCCCTTTTTCCCCACCTTTCCCCTTTATTTCCCATCACGGCTCCTGAGCCATTAAATTCCTTTAATTTGAGATAAACCCAACATCCTCCACTCCCTAAAATTAAAATTTCTCCAGGAAAAAAAACCAAAAAAACCCCCAAAAAATACCCAAAAAAACACCCAAAAAACCCCAAGAAAAACCCCCAAAAAATTCCAAAAACCCCAGAAGAACCCAAAAAAACCTAAAAAACCCCTCTCAGAATTCACTTCTCCCCATTTCCTGCATTCCCATTAATTTTCATTTTCCTGGGCGGGCTGGGCGAGGGTTTGCTCCAAATTCCAGAGGGGAAAACATGCAGGGAATGGAATTTCAGCATTTCCAGGCTCTGGAAAAAGACCAAAAAATGAACATTTTTGTATTTTTTTCCTTTCTTGAACTCAGCTGGATTTGTGTTGAAATATTTGAATTTTTCCCTAATTTTTTTCCATTTTCCTTTTATTTTTCCAACGTATTCCAGCATTTTTTTTCTGGATTTAAAACCAGATTCCAAAGGAGAAATTTGCTTTTTTTTTTTTGTACAAGCACCAGGATCCTCGGAATTTTTTTGGGGGGGGGGAGGATTTTGGGTGAAAAAATTCCACTTTTTTATTTTGACCCAAGTGCCTGGACTTGGATCCGCTCTGGGTTTGGATCTCTGGGTTTGGATTCCAGTTCCAGGTGGGATTAACTCAATTTTTATTTTATTTTTTTTGGGATTTTCAGCATTCCTTGTCCAGTGAAATTAAGGAAAATTCAGATTTTTTTTCCACTGTCGCTGCCTCTGAGATGGGAAATTCCTTGGAGTATTTTAAAGGGAAAAAAAAAAAGGTAAAAAAATTGGGATTGGAAGATTTTATGGAAAAAAATAAACGTGATGAGCTGAGTTTTGATGGGAAAAAAATGTAATTAATTAAGCTTGGAAAGGAAAAAACCTCTGGAATCATCAAATTAAGGAGGCTGCGGCTTCCGAGAGGGGATTTTTGGGAATTGGGAGCTCAGGAACAGCAGGAGCAGCAAAAAACTCGGATTTGTGCAGGAAAATTCCAGGAAATTCATGGAATTTCCGCGTCCCCCTCGTGTCCCTGGTGGTTCAGGGGTTTTAGGGAAAAAATTGGGGTTTTTTGGGAGATTTGGGAATGGATGAGCCCTGATCCCACAGGAATGGGGTGAAATTCCTTCGGGATCCCAGGGAATTGGGAATATCCCGAAAATTCTCAGGGAATTTGGGGCTGTGCCAAGAATTTCCAGGGAATTTGAGATATCCCAGAAATTCCCAGTGGGAATTGGAGCTTCCCCAAAAATTCCCAGTGGGAATTGGAGCTTCCCCAAGAATTCCTAGGGAATTTGGGGCTGGATGGGCACGGAGGGGTTGAGGGACAGGGGGGTTTTAAGGGAAAAATTGGGATTTTTTTTGGCAGGAGGGAACACCTGGGGTGGGATTGGACACCTGGGGACACCTGGGGACACCTGAGCAGGGACGGGGACAGGGCCTGAGGCCACTTTTGGCCATTTTAGAGAATTTTAGGCTGAGCTCAGAGGTTTTTAGGCCCAACTCAGAGGTTTTTAGACCCAGTTCAGAGGTTTTTTGGCATTTCAGAGGTTTTTAGGCCCAGCTCAGAAATTTTTAGGCCCAGCTCAGAGATTTCTTGGCCATCTCAGATGTTTTTAAGCCAAACTCAGAGGATTTTAGACCCAACTCAGAGGTTTTTAGACCAGCTCAGAGATCTTTAGACCCAGCTCAGAGGCTTTTTGGCCATTTCAGAGGGTTTTAGGCCCAGCTCAGAGATTTCTTGGCCATCTCAGACGTTTTTAAGCCCAGCTCAGATATTTTTAAGCCCAACTCAGAGATTTTTAGGCCCAGCTCAGAGCTTTTTTAAGCCCCACCACGCCTCTGGGGGCTCTCTGTAAATAAATCCCCCCCTGCCCCTCCTCCCTCCCCTCCTGCACTTTGTAAAAGGATTTTTATTCCCTTTTTTCCCTCCCAGCCCCTGGAAAATCCCATTTTTCCCTCTGTATTCCACGACCTTTGTACAATTCCAAGCTCTCTCTGTGCTGCCTTTTTTTTCCCTCTCCCTTCTCTGGATTCTTGAATCACTCTGAATAAAAATCTGAATTAATTCCTTCCTTCCTCCTCCTTTTCTTGTTTTATTCACTTTGCTTCCTGGATTAACCAAAAATCTTCATTTTTACCCCATTTTCCTGCTCCAGGCTGAGCTCTGGGGGAAATGGAACAGAAATCTGAATTTTAAATAATTTTTTGGGGGGGTTTCTGGGACTTTCTGGTGGGGACGGTGATGGGAATTCAGGTGGCTCTGGGGGGAAGAAAAAGGGGAAAATCTTCATTTTTCCCCACACATTTAAATCAGCTGAGGGCAAAACCAAATCACAAAAAAATCCCAAAGTCTGCTTTTAGAACATGTCTATTATTTAAAAAAATTTTAAAAATGAAACCACAAAAAACTCTCAAAGTCTGTTTTTAGAGCATTTTATTATTTAAAAAACAATACCACAAAAAAACCAAAAGTCCATTTTTACAACACTTCTATTATTTTAAAAAAATGTAAAAAACAAAATCACAAAAAACTCCCAAAGTCTGTTTTGGGAACATTTTTATTATTTAAAATAAATTAAGAAAACAAAACCACAAAAAACTCCCAAAGTCAGTTTTTAGAGCATTTTTATTATTTAAAAAAAATTAAAAACACAGCTTTTTCCAGTTTTTTCCTGGTTTATGTCCAGGTAAGTTACAAATAAACTGTCAAATATTAACATTAATATTATTACCAATATCTGCTCACACACAGGCTGCGACAAAAACGCAGAATTCCACGGAAATCTGATTTTTTGGGATGTAAAGAAATTCCCAATCCCATTTTTTTCCTCTGTATTCCCTCTGGGAAGAGTCCAAACCAGCAGGAATTTCCTGGGATAAATCCCAAAGCAGCTGAGAGCAGCACCTGGAGCCCCGAATTCCAGCAGGGAATGGGGAGGGAAGGAAAGTCTGGGAATTCCAGGGGGAATCAGAGCCCCTCAGGATGGGAATCCCAGGATCAGGGAATGGTTTGGGAATTCCAGGTGGAATTTCTGGTGGGATGGTTTGGGAATTCTGGGGGTATCAGAGCCCCCTCAGGACGATCCTGGAACAGTTTGGGAATTCCAGGACATGCTGGGTGTGAATATCCAGGGCAGGTTTTGGGGTCCCTCCTGCCCCTCTTTGGTGTCCCCAGATCCCTCAGGACACACCTGGGGCAGGTTTTGGGGTCCCTCCTGTGCTGTCCCCAAGGCCCAGCCCGGTGTCCCCCACAGTGTCCCCAAACCCCTCAGGGCACACCCAGGACAGGTTCTGGGGTCCCTCCTTGGTGTCCCCAAACCCCTCCAGCAGCACCTCAGAGCACACCTGGGGCAGGTTCCTGCTGCTCCCCCTCATTCCCAAACTTTGGGCTCCTTCCTGTCCCAAATCCAGGTCCTTGCTGTCCCTCCTTGGTGTCCCCAGACCCCTCAGGGCACACGCAGGACACGGTTTGGGGTCCCTCCTGCCCCAGTGTCCCCAAACCCCTCTGGGCACACCCAGGACAGGTTTTGGGGTCCCAAATCCTTGGTGTCCCCAGACCTTTCATGGCACACCTGGGACAGGTTCTGGGGTCCCTCCCGTGCTGTCCCCAAGGTCCCCGGCCGTGTCCCCCACAGTGTCCCCGATGTCCCTGAGGCCCAGCCCGGTGTCCCCCCTGGTGTCCCCGAGGCCCAGCCCGGTGTCCCCCCTGGTGTCCCCGATGTCCCCCCCCGGTGTCCCCGCGGAGGCGGCGGCGGCAGCAGAGCAGCAGCAGCACCAGCGAGTCCAGCAGCAGCTCCAGCATCTCCACCACCGAGAGCACCGAGGAGCCGAACCAGAGGCTCCACTGGCTGCCCATGCTGGACAGCAGCAGGTTCTCCTAAAAAACAATGCCCAGGTTTAGGGGAAAATTCCCGAGATTTTGGGGGAAAAATTCCCGAGATTTTGGGGGAAAAATTCCCGAGATTTCGTGGGGAAAAATGCCCAAGGTTTGGGAAAAAAAAATCTCATGATTAGGGAAAAAAATAATACGGTTTCGGGGGAAAATTCCCAAGATTTTGAGGGGAAATTTCCCAAGTTTTTGAGAGAAAAATCACAAGATTTTGGGGGAAAAATTCTCAATATTTTTGGGGGAAATATCCCAAGATTATGGGGGGAAAATCCCAGGTTTTGGGTGGTCAGGAGTTTGGTTTAATGGGAATTCAGCCGCTCACAAAAAGGCCCAAGAGGCAGCTTCTTCCTGGGGGGGGAATCTCAGGATTTTGGGGGGGAAATACCAAGATTTAGGGGAAAAATTCACAAGATTTTGGGGAAAAAAAATTCCCAAGATCTTGGGGGAAAAAAATCTCATGATTAGGGGAAAAGAATACCAAGATTTTGGGGGAAAATTTCCCAAAATCTTGGGTAAAAAATTCCCAAGATTTTGGGGGGAAAATTCCCAAGATATGGGAAAAAAAAATCCAAGTTTTTGGGAAAAAAATCCCATGATTCTACTGGGCATTTTTTTTAAAAACATCTTTATATCACACCCCCTGCAAAGCTTAAAAATTAAAAAGAAATCCCATTTTATTAATATTTTATGGCATCCTTATTAAAGTCATCTCGAATTTCATTAATTCAAAGTAATTATTAGTTAATTATTAGCCGGTTTTAATTGATTTCATTAATTAGAAGTGAATTAAAATGGGACTCACAGAGAGCAGGGGGGCCTCGTGCACAGCCTGGTAATTGAGCTGCTGGTAGAAGATGGTGACCTTGGCAATGTCCGTCCTGCAGGGGACAGTGGGGACATTGGGGACATCAGGGGGATTTGGGACTTTGGGGGCATTGGGGACATTTGAGGACACTGCGGGAATTGGAGACACTGGGGACATCAAGAACATTGGGGACATCGGGGGCATTTGGGGACATTGGGGAGATTTGTAACCGTGGGGACCTTGGGAACTTTTGGGGGATTGGGGACATCAGGGAGTTTGAGGACATTGGGGACAATGGGGACATCAGGGGGATTTGGGACATTGGGAACTTTGGGACATTGGGGGGACTGGGGACATTTTGGGCATTGGGGACATTTGGGGACATCAGGGGGATTGGGGACATAGGGGACATTGGGAATATCCCCAGTGTCCCTCCTGCAGGGGACACAGGGACAGGTGGCACTGGGGACATTCCCATGGGGGACATTCCCAGTTATTTATTGGGAGGTTATAGGGAATTTATTGGGAATTTATTGGGAATTTATTGAGAATTTATTGGGAATTTATTGGGAATTTATTAGGAGTTTATTGGGGATTTATTGAGGGTTCATTGGGGATTTATTGGGCAATTATCAGGAATTGATTGGGAGATCAATTGATTAATATTTACCTGCTGCTGGTGGAGTTGTAGCCGTTCTCGTGCCTCAGGGCCTGCCGGATCCAGTCCTGAGTGGGATATTGATTATGGAATATCCAGTATTGGAATATTGATTATTGGAGTGTTTGGCATTGGAATATTTACTGGGATATTTGGTATTGGAATCTTTGGTATTGGAATGTTTCCACTGGAATATTGGTTATTGGATATTTATTACTGGAATATTTGGTATTGGAACATTCGTTATTGGAATATTGATTATTAGAATATTGATCACTGGAGTATTTGGCATTGGAATATTTATTGGGATATTTGGTATTGGAATATTTGGTATCAGAATATTCATTATTGGAATATTTCCATTGGAATATTGGTTGTTGGATATTTATCATTGGAATATTTGGTATTGGAATATTGATTATTGGGACATTTGGTATTGGAATGTTTGTACTGGAATATTAATTTATGGAATATTTCCATTGGAATATTTGGTATTGGAATATTTCTTATTGGAATATTTGTTATGGGAATATTTTAATTGAAGTGTTCGCTATTGGAATATTGATTATTGGAATGTTTGGTTATTGGAATTTTGATTATTGGAATATTTGATATTGGAATATTGATTACTGGAATGTTTGGTATTGGAATATCAATTATTGGAATGTTCTGAGATTTCACCCTCGATCCCAGCTCAGGATCATTCCCTGATCCCAGATCTTGGTGCTGAATTCTGCACTTTTGGGATGAATTTGCCCAAAATTTGGGATTTTTAGGGTGGTTTTTTTTTACCTGGGATTTTTTCGAGGGCCACTTGGCTGTGCCGGCCGAGACCTTGAACAGCGACTCCCTGAAGAGACAAAATTCAGGGTTTTGACCACAAAAAAAAATTCAGATTTTTGACCACAAAAAAAAAAAAATCAGACTTGTTTGACCATGAAAATTCAGATTTTTGACCATGAGAAATCACCACAAGAAAATTCAGATTTTTGATCACAAAAAAATTCCGATGGAATGAAATAGAATTTAAATGGAATTAAATTGAATTTAAATGGCATTAAACTGATTTTAACCCAAACACCAAACTGGAATTTCCAACCTTCAGCTGAGGCAGGGATTTTTCCATGAAATTCCCGGAATTCTGAGTTTTTTCCAGGAATTCCGAGGGTTTTTCCCAGTTTTTTTTGGGATTCACCTGCAGGGTTTGGGGCACTGCTCGAAGCAATCCAGGCGGTGGCTCCTGAGCCGTGAGTAGAGCTCATAAAAGCAGTGGCCTGGGAAAAAAAAATAAAAGGGATTTTAGGGAATTTTTAAAGGAATTTTTAGGATTTTTTAAAGGGGATTTTAAAGGAATTTTGAAGGAATTTTTCCCAGGGATTTTTAAGGAATTTTAGTGGATTTTTAAAGGGATTTTTCTAAGAATTAAGGGGCTTTTCCAGGAATTGCCAGGGATTTTGCCAGGGATTTTGCCAGGGATTTTCCAGGAATTTCCCAGGGATTTTCCTGGGATTTTTCCCAGGAGTTTTGCAGGAATTTTTCCAGGATTTTTGCAGGAATTTCCCCCGGGATTTTCCTGGGATTTTTCCCAGGAGTTTTGCAGGAATTTTTCCAGGATTTTTGCAGGAATTTCCCCCGGGATTTTCACAGGGATTTTTCCCAGGATTTCTGCAGGAATTCCCAGGGATTTTCCCCAGGATTTTTCCAGGAACTCCCAAGGATTTTTCCTGGGATTTTCACAGGAACTCCCAGGGATTTTTCCTGGGATTTTCACAGGAACTCCCAGGGATTTTTCCCAGGAATTTCCTCCAGGATTTTCCCCGGGATTTTCCCAAGGATCTCCCAGGAATTCCCAGGTGTTGCCCTTACCCCAGGCGGGCTGGGAGTTGTAGTCGCAGTGCCGGGCCCCAGGCGGCAGCGGGAAATAATAATAACCACAGCCACACTGCTGGAGCATCAGGTGCTGGAAGCAGGAGTGCAGGCACGCCTGGAGCCGGAAAAACGGGAAAAGCATCGGGGTAACCCGGGAAAATCCCAACAGGGAGAGTGCAGAAAAGGGGGAAACACAAACGGGATAAATCAAAATATAAACGGGATAAATCAAAACACAAACGGCATAAATCAAAGCATAAAAGGGATAAATCAAAATAAATTCAGATCTGGTCCTGGAATTTTTGTTGCTGGGATGTTTCTGTTGGAATGTTGGCTGCTTGCCCAGCCTGGCTGAGCCGGGTTTGGCTGAGCCAGGCTTGGCTGAGCTGGGTGTGGCTGCAACGGGTGTGCTTGAAATGGGCGGTTTAAATGGGTGTGGTTACAATGGGCGTGGCTAAGCTGGCCTTAACTGAGCTCGGTTTGGCTAAAGTGGGTTTGGCTGAGCCAGGCTTGACTGAACTCGGTTTGTCTAAGTTGGGTTTGGCTAAAATGGGTGTGGTGAAGATGGGCGTGGTTAAGGTGGGTGTGGCTAAGATGGCTTTGACTGAGCTTGGTTTGGCTAAAGAGGGTTTGGCTGAGCCAGGTTTCACTAAACCGGGTTTGGCTGGGCTGGGCTTGACTAAGCCAGGTTTGGCTACACCGGGTTTGGCAAAAGTGGGTTTGCCTGAGCTGAGCTTGGCTAAGTCAGGCCATGCTGAGCTGGGTTTAACTAGGCCGGGTTTAGCTGGGCAGTACCTGCAGGGTGTAGGAGTTGTTGTAGAGCAGCTCCACGGCCACGTCGCTCCCGTCCCGCGTGCACCTCCCGTAGTGACCCCCCAGGCGATTCACCTCGTCCTGCGCGCAATCAGCGCTGATTAATTACAGCCCCACTCATTAGCGGGGTTAATTAGAGCCCCAGGTCATTAGCAGGTTAACTAGAGCCCCAGGTCATTAGCTGGGTTAATTAGAGCCCTGGGTCACTAGCAGTGTTAATTAATTAGAGCCCTGAGTCATTAGCAGCATTAATTGGAGCCCCGGGTCATTAGCAGCGTTAATTAGAGCCCCAGGTCATTAGCAGGGTTAATTAATTAGAGTCCCAGGTCATTAGCAGGGTTAATTAGAGCCAGCCATCAACCTCTGCAGGGAAGGGCAGGGTTTGGATAATCAATAGCAGGGAAATAGCAATTAATAGAATATATAACATTAATATGCTGAGAAGCAAAGGGCTCTCCAGGTGCCCGGGTCCAGCTGGGATTCAGGGATCCAGGGAATGCTTGGACAGCGCCCTGAGGGACAGGGATTCTCTCCTCAATCTGCTCAGATCCCAAAAAAAACCGATCCCAAATGTTCTTCTGGCTCCCAAAGTGTTGGAGCTCCATTGGATTCCCGGCTTTGAGGCTTCTGCGCTCCCCAGATCCATCCCAGCTCCTCCAGAGGAGCTGAACTGGGATGAGGACAAAGATCCAGCTGGGATTGATTCGGGATCAATTTGGGATTGATTTGGGATTGGTTCAGGATCGATTCGGGATCGATTAGGATATTTTTGGGATAGATCTGGGATCTGTTTGGGACTGATTTGGGATCAGTTTGGGATGATTTCATTTGGACCTGAGAACCGTGAGAAGAGCAAGGAGAGGACCCTGACCCTGCTGGGCATCCCTGGGCCACCAGAGGTGACATCAGTGTCCACCTGCTGGATTCCAAACCTGCTGGATTCCAAAAACCCCCATTTGGGATGATCTTATTTGGACTTGAGCACCGTGAGGAGAGCAAGGAGAGTTCCCTGACCCTGCTGGGTGTCCCGGGGCCACCAGAGGTGCCATCCCCACCTGCTGGATGCCGATGGTGGTGGCGATGCCGGGCCGGATGTCGAAGCCCTGGTGCTCCAGGACCGGGGTCTGGTTGTGGTTGTGGATCATCACCTTCACCCCGGCCACGGTGGAGAGCAGCGGGATGTGATCCTTCTGCTGGGCCCTGAGCAGCAGGGACAGCCCTGGGGACACCAAAACCGCAGTTGGGGACACTTTGGGGGGACACGAGAACGTCCTGAATGCTCAGCCTTGATCAAACCCCTCATTTTTGGAGACTGGGTTCTGGGATCCCTCATGTTGGATCCCAGAAAAGCCATTTTTTGATGCTGTAACTATTTATTTTGTGTGTATGTGTGTGTATATATATATATACTTGTATTTATATAAACATACAAATACTAATATTAATTATTTACATTAATTTTAGCCCTTTTTCCCTCTTTGGGACATAACTCACCATAAGGAATTCCTGGTTTTGTGGCAGTCCAGAAGGGATCTGTCCCTTTGCTGTTAAAGGTGTAGCAGCTCCCAAAAACTGGGTGGTGGAAATGATCATAATCACTGGGAAATCAAGAGAAATTTGATTGAGTTTTAATTAAAAATGTGGAGGAATTGAAATTGAAATTCAATTGAATTGAAAGTAGGATGTGTTTGGAAAAATGGGAGTGAGCTGTTCCCAAAACCTGGGTGGTGAAAATGATCATAATCACTAGGAAATCAAGGGAAATCTGATGTAATTTTAATTATGAATGTGGAGACATTTAATTTTCAATTTTAATTTAATTTAATTTAAAGTAGGATGTGTTTGGAAAAAATGGGAATGAGTTGTTCTCAAAACCCAGGTGGCAGAAATGCACCGAAAAAACGAAGAGAAATACGATTTAATTTTAATTACGAGTGCAGAGAAACTTCCATTTAAAGTGGGATGCACTTGGAAAAATGGGAATGGGCCATTCCCAAAAACTGGATGGTGGAAACGAATCGAAACCACCAGAAAAATCAAGAGAAATCCGATTTAAATTTAATTACAAGCATGGAGAAATTTAAGTTTAAAACTGGATGCTCAGAAAAACGGGACCAACCCCTTCCCAAAACCTGGATGGTGGAAATGAACCGAAACCACTGGAAAAAATCAAGAGAAATCCGATTTAATTTTAATTATGAGTGTGGAGAAACTTATGCGCTTGGAAAAATGGGAATAAGCCATTCTCAAAACCTGGGTGGCAGAAATGAACCAAAACCACCAGAAAAATCAAGAGAAATCTGATTTAAATTTAATACAAGCACGGACAAACTTCAATTTAAAGCGGGATGCTCAGAAAAACGGGAATGAGCCATTCCCAAAACTCAGGGGCAGAGATGTACTGAAAAAGGAAGAGAAATCCAATTTAATTTTAATTTCGAGCACGGACAAACTTCAATTTAAACCAGGATGCGCTCAGAAAAAAACGGAACCAAGCTGCTCAAAACTCCTAAAAACCCCCTAAAAACCAAAATTTTTTTTAATTTAATTTTTTTTTTAATTGTCCCACTCACCCAGGCCTGCAGGGCTCGCCGTCGTAGTGGCAGGAATAGACCATGTCATCGATGTGCTCCCCGTGCTGCGCCACGGCCGCCGCCGCCTGCGCCATCAGGTTCATGTAGTGGAAACGGTACCACTCCAGCAGCGCCTCCAGCCCCGAGGAGAAGCTCTGGAAGAAGCAGCTCCCACCCGTGGAATTGCACTGGGAGAGAAGGGGGGAAAGTCAGAGTGATGGGGAACGGGGAGGGAGGGGTGAGAGGAATTTCTGTTTCTAGAGAAAGGGAGAATTCGGGTTGTTTTGGGGATTTTTGTCCATGGAGATGTTTCATTTCAAGGGAAAAAGTAGAGGCAGGGATGAGAAGAATTTCTGTTTTCTCCAAAAGTGAAAATTTGGGTTATTTCAGGGATTTTTGGCATTGGAGTTGCTGCATTTCAGGGAAAAGTGGAGACAGCAACGATGGGAGTATCCCTTTTCACAGAATGGGAAAATTTGGAGTGTTTCAGGAGTTGATCTTGATTTCCTGGACTCTTGGTTGGACCTGGACATCACTTGTGAGGTCTCCCTGTGATCTCTCCCAGGTATTTTTTGGGTGAATCCCCAGGTATTTTTGGAGTGAATCCTCATCTCCAGGAATTTCTGGGGTGAATCCTGCCCTTTTGGAAGGGTCCCCTGCCCCTAAAACCTCATTTTCCTGCTGAAATCTCACTGAAATCCTGCTAAAACCCACTGAAATCCCAGTCCTCACTCACTGAAACCCTGCTGAAACCCCACCAAAACCCCATCCCCACTCACCAGCCTGAACCCCACTCTGGTGCCGTTCCTGCCAGATCTGAGCTGGGACATCCTGAGCAGGGAGAAGTTGTGGCTGAGCTGGAAGCCAGAGCTGCTGAGGTTGGTGTGGGGCTGGACGTGGCCGGAGCTGCTGGGGTTGCTGTGGGGCTGGATGTGGCCGGAGCTGCTGGGCTTGGTGTGGGGCTGGACGTGGCTGGGATGGCTCCGGAACAGCCGGGCTGCGGCGCTGGCCCCGTACAGGAAGGTCAGGGACTCCTCGGCCATCCTGTCCAGCTGCTCCAGCTGCTCCCTCACCACCTCCAGCCTGGCCCAACAGAGCAGATCGTGAGAAAAATGGGAAAAAATCTGCATTTCCCAGCACTCTGTGCCCTTCCCAAACCTTTGGGACACATCCCTGACCCTTCCCAAACCTTTGAGATGCACCCCTGACCCTTCCCAACCCTTCCCAAACCTTTGGGACACAACCCTGACCCTTCAAAAGCCACTGAGATGCATCCCTGACCCTTCCCAAACCTTCCCAACCCTTTGGGGCTCATCTCCGACCCTTCTCAATCCTTCCCAAACCTTGGGGACACAACCCTGACCCTTCAAAAACCTCTGAGATGCATCCCTGACCCCTCCCAACCTTTGGGATGGACCCCCAACCCTTCCCAACCCTTCGGGACTCATCCCTGACCCTTCCCAAGCCTTTGAGATGCACCCCTGACCCTTCCCAACCCTTCCTAAACCTTTGGGACTCATCCCTGACCCTTCCCTACCTTTGGGATGGACCCCCAACCCTTCCCAACCCTTTGGGACTCATCCCTGACCCTTCCCAAGCCTTTGAGATGCATCCCTGACCCTTCCCAACCCTTCCCAACCCCTCAGGCCCAGCCCTTCCCACCAGAACTCCACCCAGCCGTACCTGTAGGGATCCAGGTCGCAGATGGTGACGGCCGGGACCATTTTGGGCTCAGAGTGCATGGACATGGTGAGCACCACGGGGTAGGCCCAGTACTGGCTGAACATGAGGCCAAACTGCCAGTAGAGCATCCCGAGGCTGGCCAGGAGCAGCAGCGTCCAGAACGTCGTCTTCATGCGGTTCCTGCCCGAGCACACCAGGCGCACGGTGCCGTGGATGCTGCTGTTCTTGCAGAAGAACTCAAACATCTCCCTGAAGGAGCCATGGAACTCCATCAGCCCTTCACTGCTGGTGGTGGCTTCTGCTGCTGCTGGTGGTGGTGGCTCTGGTGCCATGGTCTGGGTGTTTTCCTGGGTGTGGAAAGGGAAGAGAAGTGGTGTTGGTTTGAGGGGAAGGCTTTCCAAAGAGGATTCTCACAAAGAGGCCTTTCCCAAAGCTTTGTTTCCAAACAAAGCTTTCCTAAACAGGGCCTTTCCCAGAGGACTTTTCCAAACAGGGCCTTTCCCAAATGGGCCTTTTCCAGAGGCCCTTTCCAAACAAAGCTTTCCCAAACAGGGCCTTTCCCAAATGGGCCTTTCCCGAGGCCTTTCCCAAACAAAGCTTTTGCAAAGGGGCCTTTTCCAAAATTAGGGATGCAGGGATACAACTGGAAAATGAGGAGAGAGAAACTGAAGAATTGCTGGGGGAGGCTCTGGGATAATTCAGTTAAAGGTCAGGGTCTTCATTAATGAGGAAATGTGGAATAAAAGGCAAAAATGACCCAAAATAAATGCTAAAAAATCTATTTTTTGCTAATGAGAAAATGTGAAATAAAAGGCAATAATATATAAGCATATATATATATAAATACACATTTAAAAAATTAAATTATAACCAAATTCTAGCTCCTTCCCCACTGTACCTTGGCAGAAACAAATATAAAAATAATAAAATAAATATAATATAATAAAATAAATGTAAGAAAACAAAAAATTATTCAGAGGAAACCTGGGAAACAGCACAACCCAATGTTATACAAAAATACTCATTAAAATATAAAAATTAAAATAAAAAAATACCCATTAAAATATAAAGATTAAATTATAAAAATACACATTAAAAACTGCATTAAAATATAAAAATTAAAAAAAATCACATTAAAAGATAAAAATGCACATTAAAATATAAACGTACACATTAAAATATAAAAATCAAAATCTAGAAATACCCATTAAAATATAAAAATCAAAATATAAAAATACCCATTAAAATATAAAAAATTAAATTACAGAAAATACACATTAAAACATAAAAATGCACATTAAAACAAAAATTAAAAAATACACACTAAAAAAAAATCAAATTATACCCAAATTCCAGCCCCCCCCCCCCGGCCGTACCGTTGGGGAAATGCTGATCCCTCAGCGTTCCGAGAAGCCTCTAAG
>JAHLSL010000181.1:242435-259767 GCA_025920805.1 Petroica traversi
GGAAAATTCCACATGGAACACCCCAAAGTAGGAAATAAATCAGGAATTCTGCCCTGTCTGAACAGGAATAAAATCAGGAATTCTGTGGGATCCAAACTGGGAATTAAATCAGGAATTCTGCCCTATCCAAAGTGGGAATAAATCAGGAATTCTGCAGGATCCAAATTGGGGAAACTGGATATGGAACACCCCAAAGTGGCAAATAAATCAGGAATTCCTCCCTGTCCACGCCAGGATCTCTCTCCCAACCCCCTCATTCCCAGCCCTGCCAAGCGTTTAAAAATTCCCAAAAAAATTTTTAAAAGGCGATTTTTTCGGGATGAGGACGGGGGAGGAGAAAGGGGCGCCGATCCCAATCTTTCCCCGGGAATTTAATGGGAATTTAATGGGAATGTGAGGAGAGGAGGCTTTGACAGCTCATTAAAACCTGAGCCCTCCTCCTTTTCCTTTTTTTTTTCCCCCCCTAGTTTTTTATTTCTTTTCCCTCCTCCTTTTCTGGGAGTCGATGGAAAATCCCTGGGGGGGGAAAAAAAGGAGCAGAAAACCGGGAGGAGCCTCGCGAGGAGCTGGAATTCCGCCTGGAATTCCTCTCTGGAATTCTGCCCGGAGAGGAGGATTCGGGATAAAAAAAAAAGGAAAAAAAAATCCACCCGGTTTTTACCAACCCCTGCCGGCCGAAACTTCGGGATTTCGGGAAAAGCCGGGAAAAAACTGGGAAAAAGGAGGAAAAAAGCTGGAATTCCACCTGGGATTCAGCCCGGAGAGGATTTGGGATTAAAAAAAAAGGGAAAAAAATCTACCCGGTTTTTACCAACCCCAGAGAGCCGAAACTTCGGGATTTCGGGAAAAGCCGGGGAAAAAACTGGGAAAAAGGAGGAAAAAGCTGGAATTCTGCCCGGAGAGGAGGATTTGGGATAAAAAACAAATTCCACGCGGTTTTTGCCTCCCCTGACAGCTGAAACTTCGGGATTTGCCGCTCGTCCTTTGGGAAAAACCGGGGAAAAGCCGGAAAAGCGAGGAAAAAAATTCCTTGGGAAAACTTCACCTGCTCCTCGTGGATTTTGGGACAGAGGTTCTGATTCCCCGCCGTGGAATTTTTGGGTAGTGAGGGATTTGGGGGTTTTGGGGAATTTGAGGGATTTTTTTGGGGGTGTGAGGGATTTTTTTGGGATTTGAGGGATTTGGTTTTTGGGGTGTAAGGGATTTGGGGTGTTTTGGGATTTGATGAATTTTTTGGGGATGTGAGGGATATTTGGGGGTTTGGGGGATTTGAGGATTTGGGGGTTTTTGGAATTTGAGGGATTTTTTTTTATGTGAGGGATTTGGTTCTTGGGATTTGAGAATTTGGGGGTTTTGGGGTTTGAGGGATTTTTTGGTATGTGAGGGATTTGTTTTTTGGGATTTGACGATGTGGGGTTTTTAGGGATGTGAGGGATTTTTTGGGATGTGAGAATTTGGGGGTTTTTGGGGGGGATTTGACGGATTTTTTTGGGAGATTTGAGGGATTTTTGGGGGGGATTTGACAGATTTTTTGGGATGCGGGGGATTTTTCTCCTTACAAGGCTGAGCTGGGATGTTCAGAATTCCCTGGATTTCAGTTCCCCAGAGGGAAGGATGAGGATTTTTCCCATTCCAGAGGGGGCGGGCGCTGGGAATTCCGGGCTGCTCTGAACCCCTCGAGTTCTGCAGCGTTCAGGGCACTTAAAACCGGTTTTAAACCCGATCTGGGGGGGCTGAGTTCCTTTAGAACCGGTTTCAAACCTGATTAAGGGGGCCTGAGTGCCTTCAAAACCAGTTTTAAACTCGGTTTAGGGGGTCGGAAGGGGCAAAGTAAAACCAGTTTCAAGCCGGATTTAGGGAGCAGGGTAAAACCAACCTTAAACAAAATTTGGGGGGCCTGGGTGCCTTTAAAACCAGTTTTAAATCTGATTCAGAGAGGAAGACTGAAACTGGTTTCAAGGTGGATTTAGGGGGCTGAGTAAAACCAATTTTAGGCCCGCTTTGGGGGTCTGAGTGCCTTTAAAACTAGTTTTAAACTTTATTTTGGGGGGCCAAGTAAAACCAGTTTCAAGCTGGATTTAGGGAGCATAATAAAACCAGCTCTAAACCTGATTTGGAGTTGCTGAGCACCTTTAAGACCAGTTTTAAGCCGGATTTTGGGGGCACAGAAGGAAACTGTGAAGCTCCCAGGACTGCCCAGGCTCAGCTCCTTCTCCAAAGGGATCCGGAATTCCCGAAAAATTCAGCTCCAGCTTTTCCATCCCGAGGAGCTGCGCGGAGTCCTCAGAAATCTGGATTTTTTGGGACCGAAATCCGGAGAATTTGGATTATTTTTTTGGACAGAAATCCACTTTGAATCCTCCCAAAGTTCGGATTTTTTTGGGTGACAAATCCGGTTAATTTGGAATTTTTTTGGACACAAATCCGCTTTGGATCCCTCTAAAATTTGGATTTTCTTGGATACAAATCCACTTTGGATCCTCCCAAAATTCGGATTTTTTTAGGTGACCAATCTGGTTAATTTGGATTATTTTTGGACACAAATCCACTTTGGATCCTCGTGAAATTTGGAATTTTTTGGAGACAAATCCAGTTAATCTGGATTGGTTTTGGACACAAATCCACTTTGGATCCTCATGAAATTTGGATTTTTCTTTTTAGACAAATCCAGTTAAGTTGGTTTTTTTTTTTTGGACACGAATCTGCTTCGGATCCTCCCAAAATTTGGATTTTTTTTGGGTGACAAATCTGATTAATTTCGATTATTTTTGGAGACAAATCTACTTTGGACCCCTCTGAAATTTGGAATTTTTTGGACATGTATCCGGTTTGGATGCCTCTGAAATTTGGATTTTCTTTGACACAAATCCACTTTGGATCCTCGTGAAATCTGGATTTTTTTCAAGACAAATCCGGGAAATTTGAATTTTTTGGGACAAAAATCCTCTTTGAGTCCTCCTAAAACTTGGATTCTTTGGGACACAAATCCAGTTAATTTGGATTCTTTTTGGACACAAATCCTCTTCAGACCCTCCCAAAATTTGGAATTTTTTTTTGAGACAAACTCAGTTAATTCGGATTATTTTTGGACACAAATCCACTTTGGATCCTTCTGAAATCTGGAATTTTTTTGGCGACAAATCTGATTAATTTGGAATTATTTTTGGACACAAATCCACTTTGGATCCCTCCGAAATTTGGAATTTTTTTGGACACAAATCCTCTCCAGACCCTCCCAAAATCCGGATTTTTTTTTGAGACAAATCTGGTGAATTCGGGATATTTTTGGACATAAACTCACTTCGTATCCCTGTGAAATTTGGATTTTTGGGACCCTCTCCATCCCTCCCGCCATGCGGAGCTGGTGCCTCCTGCTGTCCCTGCTGGGTCCCCTCTTGGTGGCCGCGTCCAGGAGGGACCGGAGCGGCCCCAGGAACCCCCCAGAGCCCCTCAACGCCTCCCTGGCCAACGGCCACGAGCAGCCCAAGGTGGGTTCTGGAAGCTTCTGGAAGGTTCTGGAATGTTCCCCATGATCTGCAATTAATCCCAGGTTTATTTCCGCCAAAAAATGGGATTTTCCCGCTTTTTGCCCGGTTAATTTGTGAAATTAATTGTGGATTTTACAGAGGAATTTCTGGGTTTTCCATGGAATTCCAGAGAATTTTCTGGGGTTTCCATGAAGGTTTTCCATGGAACTTCTGAGTTTTCCATGGAATTTCAGAGGAATTTCTGAGTTTTCCATGGAATTTCAGAGGACTGGGACTCTGAGGATTTGGAGGAAATCTCAGAGGGATTCTCAGAGCTCTTGGTTCCTCCTGGTTCCTCAAGGACACCCTCAATGTCCTCCAAAAAGCAGCAGGAAGAGCCCGGGCTGGAATTTTTGGATTCTTTGAGGTTCTGGGTGGGTTTTCAGTGGAATTCTAGAGGATATTCTGAGTTTTCCATGGAATTCCAGAGAATTTTCGGGGGTTTCCATGGAGGCTTTCCATGGAATTTCAGAGGAATTTTTGGGGTTTTCCATGGAATTTCAGAGGAATTTTTTTGAGTTTTCCAAGGAATTCCAGAGAATTTTCGAGGGTTTCCATGGAGGTTTTCCATGAAATTTCAGAGGAATTTCTGAGTTTTCCATGGAATTCCAGAGGAATTTCAGAGGTATTTTTGAGTTTTCCATGGAATTTCAGAGGAATTTCTGAGTTTTCCATGGAATTTCAGAGGACAGGGACTCCGAGGATTTGGAGGAAATCTCGGAGGGTTCCTCCAAAAAGCATCGGGACGAGCCCGGGCAGGAATATTTTGATTCTTTGATGCCAAACCTTGGGTGGCCTCAGCGTTGTCCTGGTGTCCCCTCAGCTCCCGGAGTCTCCGGACCCTCGGCTCGCCGACCCTCGCCGGACCTGGATCTCCTTCGTGCACCGCCCTGATGATGGTGGCACCTCCAAGAGGAGGTGCAAGGGGAAGGACAAGAAGTTGGTAGGATTTGAATTCCCAAATTTTTATTTTAATTTGTTTTTGGTGTCGAATTTCCTCCAAATTTTTGAGATTTTGGAGAACTTTGCGTGGGAGTTTTAAAGAATCTCTGCTTGCTCTGGGCCTTTTTCTGAGGTGATTTTCCTGCTTTGTAGGAATAAAATCCATATTTTTATTCTCCTTCCATGAGATAAAGTCCAAATATCCCAAAAAAATAAATTAATAAAGTGATTAATTTCAAATTAACGAGCTCCTGCTCATGCGCTGGATCTGCTTTTCTTGGAAAATCTTGGATTCTTTTAATGATTTCCTTCCGTGGAGAAAATTTAAGGAAAAAAGAATTTTCTGGGAACAAAAATTCCTGGTTTTCCTGTAGGATTTTTGCTCCGTCACTGCCATTCCCTAATTAATTAATTAATCCCTAATTTTCCTCTCTGATCCCTCAGCGAGGCCTGGTGGGGCCTCCGGGGCCTCCTGGGCCTCAGGGACCTCCAGGAGCCCCCGGGGCTGAAGTCACCAGGGAAGTTCTTCTGCAGGAGTTCAAGGAGATTCTGAAAGGTAAAAAAGTTTTAAATAGGAAAATATTTTAAAAGATAAAAGTTTTTTAAAAATAAGGTTAAGGATATTAAAGAGAGTTTTGGGCTTTGTGGTGGGGACGCTCCATGAGAAATTGAGAACCAGCCTTGCCCTAAAGAATTCCCAAAAATTGTTCTCCCAGTGCTGCTGGGCTTAAATTGAAGAGTCAAGTGCAGAATTCCAATCAGGCATTAATGGATTCATAAGGTCCTAAAATGAAGATTTTATGTCTTTTTACTGACCTTTATTTCATTTTATTCTCTTTTTCCCTCAGAAGCCATCGAGCACTGAGGCCTCCTTGGGCCTTTCAGCTTCCCCCACTAGCCAAACCCTTAAATGAAGATTTTACTTCATTTTATTCACCTTTATTTTTATTTTATTGCCCTTTTCCCCTCAGACGCTATCGTACAATCTCAAATGAAGATTTTATTTCATTTTATTGACCTTAATTTTTATTTTATTTCCCTTTTCCCCTCAGAAGCCCTGGAGCACCGGGCCTCCCTGGCCGGCCTGGCCCAGCCCAGCCCTAGCTGGTCCTGCTAGGGCAGGCCCTTAAATGAAGATTTTATTTCCCTTTATTCCCTTTTATTGCCCTTTTCCCCTCAGAAGCCATCAAGCAATCTCAAATTAAGATTCTATTTCATTTTATTCACCTTAATTTTAATTTTATTGCCCGTTTCCCTTCAGAAGCCCTGCAGCACTGGGCCTCCCTGGCCGGCCCGGCCCGGCCCAGCCCCGCCCCCTGGTCCTGCTAGGCCCGGTCCTTAAATTAAGATTTTATTTCCTTTAAGTGATTTTTATTTAATTTATTCCCCTTTCCCCTCAGAAGCCCTGGAGCACCGGGCCTCCTTGGCCCTTTCAGCTTCTCCCACTAGGCCAGGCCCATAAATGAAGATTTTATTTCATTTTATTCCCTTTTATTGCACTTTCCCCTCAGAAGCCCTGGAGCACTGGGCCTCCCTGGCTGGCCCGGCCCAGCCCAGCCCAGCCCACTGGTCCTGCTAGGCCAGGCCCTTAAATTAAGATTTTATTGCTTTTTCCCTCAGAAGCCCTCGAGCACCAGGGCCTCCTTGGCCCTTTCAGCTTCCCCCACTAGGCCAGGCCCTTAAATGAAGATTTTATTTCCTTTAATTGACTTTTATTTAATTTATTCCCCTTTTCCCCTAGAAGCCCTGGAGCACCGGGCCTCCCTGGCTGGCCCGGCCCAGCCCAGCCAGCTGGTCCTGCTAGGCCAGGCCCTTAAATTAAGATTTTATTTCATTTTATTCCCCTTTATTCCCTTTTATTGCCCTTTCCCCTCAGAAGCCCTCACGCACCGGGCCTCCCTGGCCAGCCCAGCCCAGCCCAGCCCGCTGCCGCCGCTGCTGCTGTCCCTGGAGGGGCTCCCGTCCCACCGGCGGGTGCAGGAGGCTTTTCACTGCCGGCTCAAGGGCCCCGTGCTGGTGGACAAGAAGACCTTGGTGGAGCTGCAGAACTTCCAGTCGGTGAGGGGGAATTCTGGGTGTGGCTCCCTGGGGATTCATCCCAGGAATTCCCCCGGGGTGAAAGAAAGAGAAGAATCCCTGAGGACGTGGCCAAAGGAGGGAAGGGGAGATGGGGAAGGGATGGAGGAGACTGAAGGGAGAAGTTTTGGGGTCTGCGGCTCTTCCTGAGGGGCAGCTCCAATCCTGACAGGGACAGGGAATGCTGGAGCTGCTCCAGGATGGGTTTAGGATGGATTTGGGATCAGGCCAGGCAGGGATTTGGGATCAGGCCAGGGAGGGATCGGGATAAGCCAATGGATTCGGGATCAGCCCAGGGATGGGTTCAGGATCAGCCCAAGGATGGGTTTGGGATCAGCCCTGGGATGGATTCAGGATCAGCCCTGGGATGGATTCAGGATCAGCCCAGGGATTCGGGATCATCTCAAAGATTAATTCAAGATCAGCCCAGGGATGGGTTCAGGATCAGCCCAAGGATGGGTTTGGGATCAGCCCAGAGATTCAGGGGTAGCTGGGATGGGCTCAGGCTTTGCTAGGCTGGGCTCAGCTCTGCTAGGCCAGGCTCAGGCTCTGCTAGGCCGGGCTCAGCTGTGGTTTCTCTTGGCAGCCGCTGGCCAAGGGCGCCTTCCTGCGGGGGACGGGGCTGGATTTGGTCACCGGGCGCTTCACGGCCCCCGTGGGCGGCATCTACCAATTCTCAGCCAACGTCCACGTGGGTGAGTGCTGCCCACAGGGACCCCAAACCCTGCAGAAACCTGGAGAGCCCAAAACCCCCTAGAGAAACTCTCAGAGAACCCCAAACCTCCTGGAGAACCCAAAACCCATGGAGAACCTCCTGGAGAGCCCCAAAGCTCCTGGAGAACCTCCTGGGGAACCTCCTGGAGAACCCCAAAGCCCCTGGCGAACTCCCTGGAGAACCCAAACCCCATGGAGACCCTCCAGAACCTCCTGCAGAACCTCCTGGATCCGCTTTTTAAATCCATTATTCCTGAGGTTCTGCCAGTGCTGGAATGTCAGGAATTCTGACCCTTTTCCTGGTCCCAAACCCCAGAATTCTGGGAATCCCAAACCCCAGAATTTTGAGAATCCCCAATCCCAAACCCCAGAATTTTGGGAATTCTGACCCTTTTCCCACCGTTCCCAGATGGCAGCGAGCTGAGGAGCCGAGGGCAGCTCCGGGCCCGGGACAACGTGCGGGTGCTCGTGTGCATCGAGTCCCTGTGCCACCGGCACACGTGAGTAGTCACCCACAATTCTGGGAATTCCGGGAATTCTTTCCTGCAAATTTCCCATATTCTATAATATTTTAATTAATTTTGGATGGTCAAGTTAATTAAAAATTTATTTTCTAGGAAATTTCCATTTTATTTTGCTATTCTAATTATTATTTTACTATTTATTAAATAATATTTCTATATTTTATTTGATATTTTATTTTCTTATTCCAGCCAGAGTAACTTTGGTGTCCCATTTATTTTTATATTTATTTTTATATTCCATTTATTTTTATATTTATTTTGATAGTCCATTTATTTTTACATTTATTTGATTAATATAGGTTTATTTTTCTATTTAACTTAATTATTACAGCTGGAATAGTTTATGTATTATATTTATTTTATATTTATTTTTATATTCTATTTTTATATTATATTTATATTTCTTTATTTTTATTTATATTCATATTAGATTTATATTATATTTGTAATATATTTATATTTATTGATGTTTATAGTTTTATTTTTATTTTTATTTCATTTATATTTTATTTATTTTTTTTTTTACTATTCCTACTGGAATACTTCTAAAATTCCATTAATTTTGATATTTATTTTATTTATTGATATTTATTTTCTTTATTAATATTTCATTTATTGATATTAATTTTCTTTATTAATATTTATTTCATTTATTAATGCTTATTTAATTTTTTCACATTTATTTCATTAATGAATATTTATTTTTCTATTTAATTTTATTTTCAATTTCAGGTCCTTGGAAGTCATTGCTGGCCTGGAAAGCAACAGCAAAATCTTCACTGTTTTTGTCCAGGGGCTGCTGCAGCTGCAGGTGAGGCCCCAAAAATTGGGAATTTTGGCCCAAAATTTCCTGGAAAAACCTGGAATTCTTCCCTGGATTCTCCCCAGAAATGCACAGAAAAATTCAATGAGAAAATTCAATATTTTCTGGGGAAAATTCAATTAAAAATAAATTTTAAAATGAAATATTTTCTAAGAAAAAATCAATAAAAGTTTAAATATTTTCTAAAAAAAAAAATCAAATAAAAAACCTAAATATTTTCTGAGAAAAAAATCAATTTAAAAATCAAATATTTCACAGGAAAAATTCAGTAAAAAATAAATTAAAATTCAGTATTTTCTGAGAAAAATTTAATTTAAAAATTCAATATTTTCTAAGAAAAATAAAATATTTTCTGAAAAAAAATCAATAAAAAAATCAATATTCTCTAAGAAAAAATAGATTTAAAATTCGATATTTTCTGAGAAAAATTCAATAAAAATTCAATCTATAATGAGAAAAAGTTAATTAAAAAGTCAACATTTTCTATGAAAAATCAATTATTTTCTGAGAAAAAAATGCAATAAAAATTAAAATATTTTCTAAAAAATATTAATAAAAAACCCTAAATATTTTCTACAAAAATTCATTTTTTTCCTCATTTCTTCTCCAGGCTGGACAATACACCTCGATATTTGTGGATAACGGTGCCGGGGCTCCCATCACCATCCAGAATGGATCAGATTTTATGGGAATTCTCATGGGGGAATAACAAAAAAATCCCCAAATTCTGAATTTTGGACTGAAAAAAACCACCCTCATTTTACCCGAAAATTTCTCCCTGCAGAAATTTAAATTTAATTTTTTTTTTAATTTAAAAGTGGCAAAAAATTAAATTTTTTGCAAAAAAATTGGAATAAATTTGAAAAAAAATTTGAAGATAATTGAAAAAAATTGCTTAAATTAGAATAAAATTGGAATAAAATTGGAATAAAATTAATAAAAAATTGAAAAACATTGATAAAAATAGAAAAAATTTGGAAAAAAAATTGAATAAATTTGAAAAAAATTGAAAAAATGATGAAATTTGGGAAAAATAGAAAAAATTTTAAAATTGAAAACAATATTGAAAAAAATTGAAAAAAATTAGAAAAAATTAGATTTTTTTCACAGATAACTTTGAATATTTAATTTTGTGCTTGAATATTTAATTTGTGCTTGAATATTTAATTTTTTTTTGCTTCACCAAAAGCTCACTGAGATTCGGGGTTTCTTTCTGCTGTAATTTCATTATTTCACTGTAGCACTTGTAACCATCACTGCTTTTTTGGGATTCAATGTGGTATTTCTGGGAATAAGTGCATTTCTTTGGGAATAAATGTGGTTTTTTGGGACTAAATGTGATTTTTTTGGGATTAAATGTGATTTTTTTTTGGGATTAAATGTGATTTTTTTTGGGATTAAATGTGATTTTTTTTGGGATTATATGTGGGGGTTTTGGGGTATTAAATGTGATTTTTTTGGGGATTAAATATGGGGGGTTTGGGATAAAATGTAGTTTTTTGGGATTAAATATTTTGGGGTGATTAAATGGGATTTTTTGGGGATTAAATGTGGGGGGTTTTGGGATTAAATTTTGGAGCTGAACTTGGCCTTGAACTCCAGAAAATCTCATTTTAAACAAAATATTTCATGGAATTTTTTTACCTGGAAAAATCCTTGGGATGAAACCCCTCCCCAAACCCTCATTTAATGTAGAAAAAGAAACCCCAGAGCTTCAGGGTTGTGCAAATCCCAACCCCAAAAAAATTCCCATTTTCCCCCCCTCACCGGGATCAATCAGCCCGGAGATGAAATCGGATTTTTGGCAGCTGGATCCACATTCCAGGGCAAAAACCAATTTAAATTCCTGGCTCCTGGAGCTCCTGGAGATGAGAAAAAAAATGGGAATTACAAAAAAATATAAAAAACTACATCAGGTAACTGGGATGGACCTGGAACTGTTTGGCTCCTGGGGTTTTTTTTTGGGATCAGGGGGATTTTGGAGCTTCCCAAAAAATTCACTTTTGGTCCTCAGTGGGGATGAATTTCTGGGATGGTGCTAAAAAATGGGAGATTTGGTGGCTTGGGGTGGAAATAAAGAGAGGTTGGGATTTGGGGATTTTTGGGTTTGGGGGAGAGTTTGGGATTCCAGGATTCCTGGGTTTAGGGCAAAATTCCGGATTCCAGGATTTGGGAGATGAAATATAAATTTTAAAAAATAAAAGAAGGAGGGAAATGAGAGGGTTTGGAGTGGGAAAATGTGGGAATGAAGGGGTTAGAATGGGGAAAAATTGGACAAATATTCCCAAATACTGCAAATCCCAGACCCTGGAAAAGCCGGGATCTGCTCCCAAATCTGATCCCAAAAATCCCAATCCCGCAGGAGTGAACCCCCACAAAATCTGTGTGAAAATTCCCAAATTTCCATCTGTGCAAATCCCAAGTGGAAAATTCCTTTTGAGGGGGGAAGGTGATGGAGCAGATTCCCTGGAAAAATAAAAAAAGCAGCTCCCAGGGAAAGGAGATGAAGGGATCTGTCCCGAATTCCAGGAGAGCGCCAGAAATCCGAGAGTCCGGAATGTGCCTAAAATAAATATTTCCCTTTCTGGGTGTTTGTTTAGTCTGGAGGGTCCTGGGCTGCAAATCCCGGGATTGCTCCAGGGCCTGGAATTGTCCTAAAGAGGATTTTTGGGATTGATCTGCGGCAAATCTTGGATTAAAGCCCTCATTGTTTTGTGGGAAAAGGCCTGGAAGTCCGGGATTTTTGGGTGCTGTCATGGGAGCACTTTGGAATCCCAAAAGGATTTGGCAGGGATGGAATTCCAGGGTTTGCTGATCCCATAAAAATGGGGATTTTTCCTGCCCTCAGGGAAGCAGCTGAATCCTTGGAAAAGTGTCCGGGTGGGATTTCACCAGGGCTAGGAAAGGGCTGCAAATCCAGGGATTTCTCCAGGGTCTGGAATTGTCCCTGAAGTAGATTTTTGGGCCTGGAATTGTCCCTAAGGTGGATTTTGGGCCTGGAATTGTCCCTGAGGTGGATTTTTGGGATTGATCTGCTGGAAATTTTTCCCTCATTCCCAGCACCCATTTTGCCAATGGATCAAGAACTTTCTCCCAAAGGATCCCGGAACTTTCTCCTGAAGGATCTCAGAACTTTCTCCCGAAGGACCATGGCGTCTTTTCCCAGCGAATGTGAGCTCAGATCCATCCTGGAATTCCGGGTGTTCCCATCCCCGTGACAGATCAGGGTAAATCCCCCATTCCCTGGGAATGCTGAAGCTCAGATCCCCCAGGGACAGAATTCCCTGATCTCACCACCTGTACTTTAGGAATGCTGAAGCCCAGATCCCTTGGGGGACACAATTCCCCACTCCCATCCCCTGTTCCTTGGGAATGCTGAAACCCAGATCCTCCAGGAATGCAATTCCCAATCCCATTCCCCGTTCCCCATTCCAGCTCCTCCAGGGACACACTTTCCTGATCCCATTCCCCATTCCCTTGGGAATGCTGAAGCCCAGATCCCCCAGGGACATAATTCCCAATCCCAAGCCCTGCTCCTTGGGAATGCTGAAACCCAGATCCTCCAGGAACACCATTCCCCACTCCCATCCCCATTCCCTTGGGAATCCTGAATCCCAGATCCTTCAGGGATGCAATTCCCCAATCCCAGTCCCTTGGGAAAGCTGAAGCCCAGATCCCTTGGGGGACATAATTCCCCAATCCCATCCCCTTTTCCTCGGGAATTCTGAATCCCAGCTCCCCCAGGAACACCATTCCCCAGTCCCAAGCCCTGTTCCTCGGGAATTCTGAATCCCAGCTCCCCCAGGGACACCATTCCCCACTCCCACCCCCTCGTGGGTCGGACGGAGCCGCTGGGAATTCCCGAAACAACGACTTTTCCCCCTCCAGCCAGGCTGGAGCCGCATTCCCGGGATCAAAACCTCCTCTGTGCTCCTCACACTGGGCTCCTTTATCAACCCCGGCCCCCGGGGGATTAAATATCCCAAATATCCCAAATTACAGCCCAATTAGCGCGGTTCGTAATTAGCGCCGTTGGGCCATGGCCAACATTCCCTGAGGGAGGAGGAGGAGGAGGGAGGCAGCAGGAGGGATATTTTAGGGTTTATGGGGAGAAATGCCAGGTGAAATTCATTTTCTAACGCTAAAAAATTTCATTTTCCAGCCCAAATTTCCCCTCTGGGATGGATGGAAAAATGGAATTTTATTTTAGGGATTCTGTGTGAGGTAAAATCCACTTCCCAACCCAAATCCCCCAATGAAAGGATTATTTAATCCCAATTTCTATCCTTAATTTTCTATTTTCCTCACATTCCCTTTCCTGCTCTGCAAACCAGAGAGGATAAGGAGCAAAAATATGGAAAAAATAATTCTGATTAAATAGTTAAAAATATACGGAGGGGGGAAAAATTGTGGGAAAAAATTGGATTTAAAGAGTTAAAAAAAGACAGGGGGGGAAAAAAAATCCAGCCAATTTCAAGGACAAAATCCAAGATATGGATGGGCAAAGATGTGGAAAAAAATTGGATTTAAAGAGTTAAAAAAGGACTGGGGAAAAAAAATTCCTGGCTTTTAAATCAACCTCATCATTCCTGATGAAGTTGTTTATGAGCTGCTGTTCCAGCCCATTTCACGGGCAAAATCTGAGGGGGACAGAGCTCTTTGATGTCTGGAAAGTCATGGAAAAACCATGGAAAAGCCTCCCATGGAAAAGGAAATTCTGGGATAAACACAGCCCGATGGCAGGGAAGGGTCTGAGAGGGGAAATCGGGGAGTGGTGGGAGGGGGGAAGGGATAATTCAAGGAATTGGGGCACTTAAAATCTGGGAATTTGGGAATATCCTGAGTTGGGAGGATCCATGGGATGAAAATCCAAATTTTATCCTAGCCCAGGACACCCCAAAATCCCACTCTGGGGAAATCAAGGAATCACGGACTGGGCTTGGGCTGGAGGGAAAGGAAATTTTCAGGGATTTGGGGATATTGGAACACTCAGAATTTGGGAATATCCTGAGCAGGGAGGATCCACAGGATCTTCCCGAGGTGATGTCTGAGCTTCTATTCACCAGGATCAGCTGCCCTCGGGAGACCCTGACCCCGCTCAGGAATTGCTTTCCCACCTCCTTCCCCCTGGGTTAAACACAGCCCTGGTTATTCCCTGCTTTTTTTTTCCTGGAAGGATTTGGAGCAGGGACACTCCAAGGAGGATAAAATTCCAGCTGGAATTAAAACAAAATCATTTTCCCCCCTTCAATTCCTCATTTTCCCCTCACTCCTTCCCCATCTGCCACCCCTGAGGTGCCCCCGAGGAAAACCAGGCCGATCCCACACCTTCCAATATTTATGGATTTCCTTGGAAAAAACCCAAAAATCCTCTTTGGAGCCGGGCTCAGGTTTTAGGATTTATTTCGGTGTCTCCAGCCCTGCTGTCTGAGCCTGAAAATCACAACCGAGCCTGATCTTATCAGCAGCTCTTGGAGACTCCAATTATCTCCTCCCGCGACGCCAAAGAAACCGGAGCCCGTTCCTTGTTTTCTTATCCCCTCTCCCCTGTCCTCAGAAACCTCCCAGCCATGGATTTTTGGCTTTGATGGAGCTTTTCAGGAGCCAGGCTGGAATTTTATAAAGTGCAAGATAATCGGGCTTGTCCCGAAATCCAGCCAGGCCTGCAGCCCAAAGTCTTGGGCCTAATTATTTGAGGGAGAAACTGAGGTAAAAATTCCATTTAAACAGCTCTTCCCACTACATACCTTTGGAATTGAGGATCCAGAGAACCAGCCTGTGATTTGGGAAGTCTGTCCATGGATATGGAGTGGGAAATTCCAGGAATCCTGAGACAAATTAACCGCAGTTCCCTAAATCCAGCCAGGCCTGCAGCCCAAAGTCTTCATATCGGTGCCCGAGGGGAACGATTTGTTGCTGATGTTCTGAGGGAGAAACTGAGGTAAAAATTCCATTTTAGCAGCTCTTCCTGCTCAATTCCTTTGGAATTATGGATCCACAGCATCAGGCCGGGATCAGGGATGTCTGTCCCTGGATATGGAGTGGGAAATTCCAGGATTCCTGAGTCCAATTACCTGTAATTCCCTAAATCCAGCCTGCAGCCCAAAGTCCTGGGCCCGATGTTCTGAGGGAGAAACTGAGGCAAAAATTTAATTTTAGCACCTTTTCCCACTAAATTCCTTTGGAATTGTGGATCCAGAGAACCAGCCTGTAATTTGGGAAGTCTGTCCATGGATATGGAGTGGGAAATTCTAGGAATCCTGAGTCAAATTACCTGTAATTCCCTAAATCCAGCCAGGCCTGCAGCCCAAAGTCCTGGGCCTAATTATTTGAGGGATAAACTGAGGTAAAAATTCCATTTTAGAGCTCTTCCTGCTCAATTCCTTTGGAATTATGGATCCACAGCATTAGACCAGGATCAGGGATGTCTGTCCATGGATATGGAGTGGGAAATTCAGGATTCCTGAGTCCAATTACCTGTAATTCCCTAAATCCATCCATGGGCCATGCTGGCATCAGTGCCTGAAGGGAAAGATTTGTTCCCAATGTTCTGAGGGAGAAACTGAGGCAAAAATTCCATTTTAGCAGCTTTTCCCACTCAATTCCTTTGGAATTATGGATCCACAGCACCAGGCTGGGATTAGGTTGGATAATTGGGAATGTTTCCACTGGAATGGGGTGCCCAGGGAAGTGCTGGAGTTCCCATCCCTGGAAATGATCCCAAAAATCTGTGGATCACTATCCAGAAACCTCTGGATATGGCACCTGGGGACAGGGCTTAAAGATAATTCTTGGATTTGTGTCTTGGAAAGTTTTTCCAGCCTTAATTCCAAGATTCCAGGGAGCAGCTGAGTGACCCCCACCCCACAAAACAGAAGAAAAAACCCCAGAACTTCTTCCTAGCCAAGAATTCCCGTGGAATAAAAGGTTGGGAATAGTAAAGAAAAGCAGGATAAATCCGCATTTTTCCAACTTTTTTGCTCACAGCACCTCAAATTGGGAAAATCCCGGCGTGGCTGAGGATTCTCCTGATGTTTTTTGCAGTAGGATTCAGGAAGGGATCCCAAGAAAAGTTTTAATTTCTTGTTTCTCCAAAGGTTTATGTCAACAAACAGAAATCCTGGGGTTTTTTTCCGTCTTAAAAATGCCAATTTTTAAGAGGAATCTCTTTTAAAAAAATCAATTTACAGCACAATCCACAGGGAAGCTCAGGACTCTGAGGAGCCACAAATCCCAGTGGGAAAAACCCGTCGGGAAAAACCAAAATTAACCCAAATTCAGGGCAGCTCCTCCACAGATCCGGCCCCAGCACATTCCCAAGGAGGAGCAGGGAATTGTTTTTGTGGGATGAGGGCATGGAAAAAATGAGGAATAATTACCCACGATAAGATCAGCGGGATCGGCGCCAAATCCCTGCTCTTAGCACCTCGACCGTCGGGATTTTGGCGGCTCCTCAATCCTGGCTCGAGCCCTTCCCTAAAATAAACGCCTAAAATAAATATTTGGAATTCTCCCGGGCCGGGATCAGCTCTGGAGAAATGGGGTTTTTTTGGTTTTTTTCCAGCTGGATGACTCCAAACCCCTCCGGCGCCGGTGCAAATCCGTCCATCACCGTGATGTTTTACCGCCAAAAAAAAAAAAAAAAAAAAAGGGAATTGTTCATTATTATTCATTTTCCAGCTTTTTTTGCTCCTCTCCCATCAGGAACTTCGGGGGAGCCGCTGCGCTTGGACGGAGCTGGAGAGTGGAAAATAAACAGGGCTCGCATTCCCGGGATTTTCGCCGCCCAGGGAGGCCGGGGAGTGACAGGGACCACCCGAAAGTGGGAATTGGGGCTTTCCATGACACCTTCCTTCCCAAATTCAGGGATTTTCCATGGCTTCTCCAGAGCTCTTCGGATCTGCAGGATGGTGGATTTCGGAGTTCTCCTTAAAACTTGGATCCACATCCAGATTTTTCCATGTTTTTCCTAATTTTTCCCACATTTTCCCCATTTTCCCCCATTTCCCCCCATTTTTCCACATTTTCCCATATTCTTCCACATTTTCCCTGCATTTTCCCCACTTTTTTCCGAACATTTCCACATTTCGCCCCATTTTTTTCCAGGTTTTCCCCTCATTTTCTTCCAATTTTATCCCTATTTTTCCAATTTTTTCCACATTTCCCCCATTTTTCCCACATCTTCCCTCAACTTCCCACTTTTTTTCCCATATTTCCATTTTTCCACATTTTCCCCCATTTAAAATAATTGCTATTCATTTTAATTATTTTAAAAGTTAATTTAAATTACATTAAATTTAAATTCAATTCTAATGAAATTTGAATGACATTTTTATTATTTTCCCCTGTATTTCGGGGGCCTTTTTTCCCCAATGATTTTATATTAAAATAAATATTTCATAATAAACTCCATCTGATTTTAGCCACAAAATAATCTCCCTTTTCTGGGACAGCGAAATTCCCAAATTTTATTTATTTAGTTTAAGAATTAATATTCCAAAGACTTAGGGCGCCCCCTGGCGGCCGCCTGGGACATGCGGGAAAATTTGGTAATAAATCCCAAATATTTCAACATCAAATTTCCCCCAAATTATTTATGGGGGAGAAAAATTATTTCCTTTTTTTTTTTTTGGTGGGAATTTTGAATGGTGTGGAATGGTTGGGATTGGGAGAGAAAATGGAGATTATTTTGGGAATAAATTGAATTTATTTGGACTTTTCCTGGG
>JAHLSL010000181.1:286028-311817 GCA_025920805.1 Petroica traversi
GGGACACTGAGATGAAGGTGGTGACACTGAGGTGAAGGAGGGACACTGAGGTGAAGGAGGACACTGAGGTGAAGAGGGGACACTGAGGCAAAGACGGCGACACTGGGGTAAAGGTGGGGACACAGGGGAAGAGAGGACACTGACGGAAAGGGGGACACTGAGGGAAGGAGAGGACACTGAGGTGAAGGAGGGGATACTGAGGTGAAGGGGGGACACTGAGGTGAAGGGGGACACTGAGGTGAAGGGGGGACACTGAGGTGAAGGGGGGACACTGAGGTGAAGGTGGTGACACTGAGGTGAAGGTGGTGACACTGAGAGGAAGGAGGGGACACTGAGGTGATGGAGGGACACCCAGGTGAAGGAGGTGACACTGAGGTGAAGGAGGTGACGCTGAGGTGAAGAGGAGCTGGCCTTGCTCTGTCACTGTCACCGAGCGCCCTCCACAGCCAAAACTCCGCTTTTTGCCGCCTTTCCCGTCCATTTTCTGCTCCTCAGTGTCAACTTCAGCCTCAGTGTCAAAGCCGCGGTGGCCGCGGTGGGACAAAGGCTGTGGCCGTTGTCACCTGTGGATGACACCTGTCCTTATCTCCTTTTTTATGATGCTTTTTATGATGCCGGGATTTATTTCCCCACCCTTGGGGGGTGCAGGTGCAGTTAGAGGAGCTGTTCCCTGATTTTCTTTTTTTTCCCCCCCTACTATTCCTGCCTGTCCCAAACCTGCTCCAGTTTGCTCTGGACTAAAGGATGAGAAAATTTTTGAAAAAATTAAAAATATATAAATAAAAGAGAGGGATTTGCAAAAACTGTGAGTCGGAATTGCTTGAAAATTCCGCTTTTGCGCTTTACAATTCTGCTTTTTGTGCTTTACAATTCAATTTTTTTGTGCTTTAAAATTCTGGATTTGTGCTTTAAAATTCCGCTTTTTGTGCTTTAAAATTTTGGGTTTGTGCTTCAAAATTCTGCTTTTGTCCTTTAAAATTCTGCTTCCTGCAAATTCGGAGGAAAGGAAAAAGGAAAAGGGAAGGAAAAGGGGGGAAAGGGAAAAAAGGTTTAAAAAAGTTAAAAAGGGAGGGGGAAAAGGAGGGAAAAAAGGAGGGGAAAACGGAAAAAAAAAAGGAGAGAAAAAAATGGAAAAATAGAAAGAGACAAAAGGGGGAGATAAAGGGGGAAAGGAAGGGAAAAATAGCAGGGGAAAAAGAGGGGAAAACGGCGGGGGAAGAGTGGAAAAAGGGGGAAAAAGAGGCAGAAAATGTGGAAAAAACAGGGAAAAGGGAGGGAAAGAATGAGGGAAAAGAGAAAAAAGGAGGGAAAGGAACATGGAAAACCCCAAATTCCTGGATTTTTCGCACTCTTCCCAATCTCATTTCAAGCCAAGTGAATCCATTCCCAGTTTTTTGATGCCGTGACCTTTTCCACGCTCTGGGAATTCCCGGATTTTCCGGAGCCTCTCCTCCCTCCCCATTTCGGGTTTTTTCGGATCATTAATTCCCGGAATGAAAAGGGGCCCCAAAGAACGGGATTGGGATTTTTTCCAGGAAGCCTCCGGGGTTTTTTCACGAGCTTGGAAAGGGAATTTGATCCCCGTGGAGTTTTGGTTAAAAAATGTCACGAAGGCATTTTTTAAAAGGGTGTTTTATTAATAATTAATAAATTTTATTATTTTTGGTTTTATTTTAAAAAATATAATAATTATTTTTTAATTTTAATTTTATCTTTCACCGTGATTTTAATTTTTTTTCTCCCCACATTTTTACCTAGAAGAAGGTGATAAAAACCCCTAAAATTAATATAAAAATGCATTAATTTTTCTGAGAAAATCAAGGATTTGGGGGCTTTTTTTTCCTGCATTTCTGCTAAGACAAAAGTGACCAAAATCCCTCAAAAAATCCCAGCTGTGAAATTCCAGGAATTCTTCCAATAAAGGGAATTTTTCCCACATTTTTTTCCAGGATAAAAGTGACCAAAATCTATGAAATTAATATGAAAATTCATCATTGGGAAAAACAACCTTTGGAATTTTCAGGGGAAAACCTTTGGAATGTTGGGGGGGGAAAAGTCAGAACGTTGGGAAAAAAACCCTTCGGAATTTTGGGAAAAAAAATCAGAATTTTAGGGAAAAAAAAATCAGAATTTTAGGAAAAAAAACCTTTGGAATTTTGGGGAAAAAAATCATAATTTTGGGAAAAGCCTTTGGAATTTTGGGGAAAAAAACCTCAGGAATTTTGGGAAAAACCTTTGGTGTTTTGGGGAAAAAACCCCACATTTGGGAAGTTAAATCCAACCTAACCCCCAGTATCAATTCCATCGTTTTTTAATGGAATATTTCCATTGAAATACTGATTTTCCATGGCCGAACCCTCCCCGTTATCCCAAAAACCCGTCCTTACCCTTTGGAAAATGCCGGAATTTTGGCAATTCCCTTCCCACCTTTGTTTGCGTCGCCCTTTAAACATCACTTGGTGGAAAAATTTGTAATTTCGAGGAAAACGACTTTTCCCATCCGTATTTTTGAACCGATCCCTTTCCCCCTTGCTGAAATCCTGATTTTTCACCGCCGAACCCCCCGAGATCCCTCCTTACCCGTCGGAATTTTGGGAATTGCGGTGCCGGAGGGGGGTTTGGATCACCCTTTGAACATCGTTACCAGACAGTGTTAGAGGCAGAGGCACAAATCCAGCACTGTCCGGTAAGATGCCCACGGGGGATCAGCGATTCCGGCGCCGACGGAATCCCCGGCAATCCCGGCTTTTCCCGGAATTCCAGGGGGAAAAGCCCGAGGACTGGTTTCGTTTCCTCGGGAAGTCGCCGCGGGATTAAAGGGAAGGGGGTTGGGTGTTAAAGGAGGGGTGGGATTGTGGGGTTTGGGGTGGGGAGAGAGGAGGAAAAGGGGGTTAGGCTGGGTTTAAATGGGAAATGTGAGGTTAGGACTGGTTTAATCTTGGTTTAAAAGAAAAATGGGGGTTAGGCCTGGGTTAATCCAGGTTTAAAGTAAAAATGGGGCTTTGGCCTGGGTTTAAAAGAGAAATGGGGCGTTAAGCCTGGTTTAAGGGGTTTGAAGAAGAAATATAAGGTTAAGCCTGGTTTAAGACAGGTCGAAAAGAGAAATGTGTTTAAAAGAGAAATGAGGTTTAAAAGAGAAATGGGGCGTTAAGCCTGGTTTAAGGGGTTTGAAGAAGAAATATAAGGTTAAGCCTGGTTTAAGACAGGTCGAAAAGAGAAATGTGAGGTTAAACCTGGCTTAATCCAGGTTTAAAATAGAAATGGGATTAAGCCCAGTTTAAAACAGATTTAAAATAAAAATATGAAGTTAAGATTTGTTTAAGACAGGTCTGAAAGAGAAATATGGGGTTAAACCTAATTTAATCCAGGTCTAAAATGGAAATTGGAGTTAAATCTGGTTTAGAATGGATCTAAAATAAAACCAGGAGGTTAAGCCTGATTTAACAAAGCCAAAGAAGGAAATTCCAATATAATCTTCCCTTTCCCTCTCTGGGAAGCTAAAACTAAAATTTTTCTGAACCTGAAAAATCAAATTTTCCGACCCAAAACAGAATTTCCCAAAAATCAGATTTTTCCAACCCAAAACTAAAATTCTCAGACCCCAAAAATAAAATTTTCTGACCTAAACCCAAAATTTTCTGACCTCAAATGAAATTTCCTGACCCAAAAATAAAATTTTCCAATCCAAAACCAAAAATTTTTCGACCTAAAATCCAATTTTCTGAAATCAAATTTCCCAACCCAAAATCAGATTTTCCAAAATAAAATTCCTCCAACTCCCAGAAATCATAATTCTCTGACCCCAAAAATCAAATTTTTCCACCCAAAAAAATCAAATTTTTCCCCCCAAAACAAAATCTCTCCACCCAAACCCAAAATTTTCTGACCCTCAAGAATCAAAATCTTCTGACCTCCAAAAAATTCCCAATTTTCCGACCCCACCCCCCCCAAAAAATCCCAGTTTTCTTCAGGAATTCCCTTGGAGCTCAGGAAGCGCCTTCATCATCATTACCAGGCAGTATTAGAGCAGCAAAATCATCCAATGCTGCCCAGTAAGATGGCGAGGATGCCTCAAATCCGGGAATTTTGGGGTGAAAAACTCAAGATTTGGGGAAAAAAATCACCTGGAAATGGGATTTTATTTTGGGGGGATTTTTAAAGGGGAAAATTGTGAAAAAATTGAAAAAAAATCGCCCCAAAAATCAGTTTTTTCGACCGCTTCTGTCTATAAAAGGTGCCTCAAATCCAAAATTTTTGGGGTAAAACTTGAGATTTTGGGGGAAAAAAAATCATCTGGGAATGGGGTTTTTATATTGGGGATTTGTAAAGGGAAATGTTGCCCCAAAATTCAGTTTTTGTGTCTGTTTCTGTGTATAAAAGGTGCCTCAAATCCGGAATTTTGGGGGTAAAAACCTGAAATTTTGGGGAAAAAAATCACCTGGGAATGGGATTTTAATTTTGGGATTGTTAAGGGAAGAATCGCCCCAAAATTCGGTTTCAGCAACCATTTCTGGCCATAAAAAGTAGTGGAATTTTAAAGATTTAAGCCTGGCTTTGTTAGGCTTGGTTTTAATAATTAAGCCCAGCACAAAAAGGGGTGAAATAATAAAAAAATAATAGAAGAAAAAGAAAATAATAGTTTAATAATGAAGAATCTGCAAGAAAAGTATTGAGAATAACATTATTAATAACATTATTATTATTAATAATAATTTAATAATGAATAACTGGTGAAATTTA
Source organism: Petroica traversi (assembly GCA_025920805.1). NCBI lineage: Eukaryota > Metazoa > Chordata > Aves > Passeriformes > Petroicidae > Petroica > Petroica traversi. The sequence continues at coordinate 290,769 of JAHLSL010000181.1, forward strand.
TAAGTAAGAAAATAATAAAATAATAGATAATAGTGATGACTTGGCAATTAAAATAATAATAATAATAAATAATAATTATTTAATAATTGGCAGTGAAAATAATAAATAATAAAATTATAAATAATAAGTAATAATAAGAATAAAATTGTAATGATATCTTTATTATGAAAGTAATAATAATAATAAAAATATTACAATTATTATACTAGTAAATAATAGTAATAATAGTAATAATAAGAAGAATTAGAAATAGAAATATACTAAAAGTATAAAAATTAATATATGAATGTAAGTACAGTAAATATGAATATAAATCTAAAATTAAAATTATTAATCTAATATTTACAATAATAGAAGAATCAAATGTACCTTAAAAAGTGATTTTTTGAGTGATATAAAAACAAAACAAACAAAAAAAAAAGCAAATTTTCCAAATTCTTCTCCCCTCACCCCAGCTCTGCTCAGGCACCCTGAGAAATTCCAATTTTTAAAAATTCCAATTAAAAAAATTCCAATTAAAAAAGGCATCAAAGTATTAAAATCTGCAATTCTAAGAAAAAAAATGAGTAAAAAAAAATCAGGAAAAATTTGGGTTTGGAGAGGGAAAAATCTGGAATTTTTTTGGGCTATGAAAGTGATTTTTTGAGGGAAAAAGTAAGGAAAAATCAAATTTTTAAAAAATAAAAGTGGATTGAAAAAATGGGGAAAAAAACCCCAGGAAAACAGGTTGAGAAAAAAAAATGGGAATTTTAATCTTAAAAAGATCCAAAAAAGGGAATTTTAATTTCAAAAATTAAAAAAATGGGAATTTTGAGGAATTTTTCCCGCTCAAAAACCCCCCAAAATCAACCAAAACACCCACGAGTCCAAATTCTTTTTAGGGGGTGGAATCAAAGAAAAAGTTTCCAAATTTTCCTGGAAAATTCCACATTTTTTTTTCTTTTCATTGCTTTTTATCCATGGGGTAAACAAGGCAAGAAAAAGGAGGAAAAAAAAAGAAAATTCGAGGTTTTGGGTGCAGAAAATCATTCTAATGAATTCAAGAATGAATTAAAAATTAGTTTAAAGTTAATTTTAAAACAATATAAATGAATTTAAAATGAATTTAACATGAATTTTAAAATGAATGAAACACTTAATTTAAAAATGAATTTTAAAAATAATTTAAAACTTAATAAAAATTAGTTTTAAAATTAATCAAAAATAAATTTTAAAATTAGTTTAAAATGAGTAAAAATGAATTTTAAAATGAATTGAAAATTAATTAAAAGAATGAATTTTAAACTGAATTGAAAATTAATTCAAAGAATGAATTTTTAAGTTAATTAAAAATGAATTTTAAAACATTTAAAAATTAAAGAATAAATTTTAAAATGAAACAAAATTAATTTAGAAAACTAATTTAAAAATGAATTACAAATCTAATTCAAACACGGCCATTGCTGCTTGAAGCCAGCAGCAAACTCAGATTAAAATCCTCACTTTTAATCAAAAACCAGGAATTCCTCCCTTAAATCCCAAATATTCCCAAGTACTGCAAGAATCTCTCTAATTTTAACCTCATGTTTGATCGATTTTATTCAGATTTTAATCAAATTATCCAAATAGTCCTTTCTTCTTTCAGAACCAGCAGCAAACTCTGATTAAAAATCCCTCTTTTCATCAAAAACTGGGAAATCCTCCCTTAAATCCCAAATATTCCCAAATATTCCCAAATATTGGAAGAATCCCTTCCATTTTATATCAATGTAATTTTATTTTTAATCAAACTTTAATTAAATTATCCAAATACTCCTTTTTTTTTCTCGCATCCTGCAGCAAACTTGGATTAAAATCCTCATTTTTAATCATCAACTTGGAATTCCTCTCAAATCCCAAATATTCCCTAATATTGGAAGAGCCCCTTCAATTTTTTATTTAATTCGCATTTTAATAGAATTTTAATCGATTTTTAATCGGATTTTGATCCATTTTTTCCACTGAATCCCCTTTTTTTTTCCCTCTCCACCCTTTCCTGGCCGGGATCAGCTCTTCCCCCTCCTTCTCCCTCCTTTCCAAATCCTCACTTTTAATCAAAAACTGGGAAATCCTCCCTTAAATCTCAAATATTCCAAAATATTGGAAGAACTCCTTCCGTTTTATATCAATTTAATTCGATTTTTAATCAAACTTTAATCAAATTATCAAAATCCTCCTTTTTTCCTCCAATCCAGCAGCAACCTCGGATTAAAATCCTCTCTTTTAATCGAAAACCAGGAAATCCAAACATTCCAAAATACTGGAAGAACCCCTTCCATTTTAACCTCGTTTTTGATCGATTTAATTCCCATTTTAATCGAATTTAAATTGATTTTTAATCAGATTTTAATCAGATTTCCTAATTCTTTTTTTCACAGCCAGCAGCAAACTTGGATTAAAATCCCCATTTTTACTTAAAAAGTGGGAATTCCTCCCTTAAATCCAAATACTCTGAGATATTGGAAGAACCCCTTCTATTTTTAGTTTAATTCACATTTTAATTTAATTTTAATCGAATTCTAATCAAATTATCCAAACCCTCCTTTCTTTTTTTTCTCAGATCCAGCAGCAAACTCATATTTCAAATCCCTCTTTTAATCAGAAACCAGGAATTCCTCCCTTAAATCCCAAATACTCCGGAATACTGGAAGAGCCCCTTCAATTTTTTAATTTAATTCATATTTTAATCGAATTTTGATCCATTTTTTTCCAAGGACTCCCCTTTTTTTTCCCTCTCCGCCCTTTCCGTGGCACCTGGCTGGGATCAGCTCTTCCCCCTCCTTCTCCCTCCTGGGATGGCGCTCTCGGAGCCGCCCGGACTGGTTTGACTGGTTGGGAAATGAACGTTTGGATTCATGCGCTGCCCTCCCCTCCCCCAGCCACAAAACCTGATCTGGCCAACACAAAAAAAAAAAAACCCTTTCCAATCCACCCCTGGATGGGGTGGGGGAGAAAAAAGGGGGAAAAATCCTTGGGAAAAGTGGAGTTTGGAGAGGGAAAATCCATGGAAAAGTCGGGAAAACCCTCAAAAAGGGCGGTTTTGGAGCTCGGTAAATCCCGTTTTTTTCCCGCTCTACTCGGAGAGGTTTTGGGTCTTACCAGGTCCGGCAGTGAATCTGGGGAGAAAAATCAATGCTGGAGCTTTTCCCAAAGCTCGATCGGCCTCCAGGTGAGGTTGGAAAAGTTTGGGAGGACTAAAAGCTTGGAGAATTCTTCCTCTTCCGTGTCCTCGGATTTGGCGGAAAAAATCGGCCGACGGCGCCGAAACCGAGCCTGAACCTGGAGAAACGACACGGCTATGCCTCATTGAGCTTAAAAACCGAGCTTAAAACGGTAAAACCAAGTTTAAAAGGAAGAAAAAATGAGGTTAAAAAAGGGATATTAAAAAAAAAAAACCCCAACAAACAAACCAGGAAGGGCTGGGAGCGTCGGAGGAGCTGCGCGTCGGAGCCGGAGTTGAGGAGGGACGAGGAGTGAGGCCAAGGCTCGTCTTACATGGAGCCCTTCACCCCTCCCTGCGCAGGTGCATTCCTGGCGCAGCCAATCCTGGCCTAAGCCGGTGCCAACAGGTGTGTCCCGGCCTTGGGAGCGGCCGCGGGAGCCGCCGGGGTTGGGCCAGGCCTAACAAAGGGTGGGTTGTGCGCCGAGGGTTGAGGGGGGCGGCGTGTGGGGAGCGAGGGTTGGAAGGGGTGGTGGGGGATTTGGGGTTAGGCTGGAAAAGTTTCCGTAAAGCCTGGGTTTATCTGAGTTGGACTTGGACGCTCCCAGGGATGGGGCGGGCGCGGATTTGTAGGCCGAGGCCTTGTCGCCCTCAGTTTCCTCCCGATATCCCCTCAATTTCCCCTCAAATTCCCATCTAAACCTGATCTTAGACAGGCACAGATTCTTAGGCTGAGGCCTCGTCAACCTCAGTCTCCTCACTATTTCCCCCTCGTTTCCTCCCCTTTTTCCCTCAGGGAAATCCAGGCCTTGCCGCCCTCATCATGCTCAATTTCCTCCTGATTTCCCCCCAGTTTCCCCTCAGTTTCTCTCCAGTTTTTCCCTCTGAGAATTCCAGGCCTCGCCACCCTCACAGGGAACAATTTCCCTCCAATTTTTCCCGCCATTTTTTCCCTCCGGGAAACCCATGCCTCACTGCTCTCACAGAGAACTGTTTGCTAACAATTTCCCCCAATTTTCCTCCGCTTTTTCCCTCAGTTTCCCCTCAAATTCCCATCTAAACCTGACCTTAGATAGCCACGGCTTCTTGGGCCAAGGCTTCGTCATGCTCCATTTCCTCACGATTTCCCCCCAATTTCCCCCTAGTTTCCCTCCCAATTTTCCTGCCAATTTTACCCTCATAGAATTCCAGGCCTCACTGCCCTCACAGGGAAAAATTTCCTCACATTTTCCCCCCAGTTTCCCTTCAGTTTCTCTCCAGTTTTTCCCTCAGAGAATTCCAGTCCTCGCCGCCCTCACAGGGAACAATTGCCCTCCAATTTTTCCCGCCAATTTTTCCCTCCAGAAATTCTGGGCCTCACCGCCCTCACAGGGAACAATTTCCTCACAGTTTCCCCCCATTTTCCTCCGCTTTTCCCCTCAGTTTCCCCTCAAATTCCCATCTAAACCTGACCTTAGGCAGCCACAGCTTCTTAGGCCGAGGCCTCGTCATGCTCAATTTCCTCACGATTTCGCGCAAATTTTCCCCCAATTTTCCCCCAATTTTCCTCCGTTTTTTTCCCTCCAGGAAATCCAGGCCTCACTGCCCTCACAGGGAAAAATTTCCTCATATTTTCCCCACAATATCCCCTCAGTTTCCCTCCAGTTTTTCCATCAGAGAATTCTGGGCCTCACCACCCTCACAGGGAACAATTTCCCTCCAATTTTTCCCTCCAGGAAATCCTGGCCTTGCTGCCCTCACAGGGAACAATTTCCTCACATTTCCCCCCAATTTGCCCTCAGTTTCTGTCCGGTTTTTCCCTCAGAGAATTCCAGGCCTTGCTACCCTCACAGGGAACAATTTCCCTCCAATTTTTCCCCCTGATTTTTCCCTCAAGGAAATCAAGGCCTCAATCGCCCTTACAGGGAACAATTTCCTCACAATTTCCCCCCCAGTTTCCCGTCTAAACCTGATCTAATTCTCCTCATTACAGGCCCACAAATATTCCCTAAAATCCTGTGGATTTCACCCCATTCCCAGTGAAAATCCACGCGGGAAGCGGTGTCAGCGCTGGAAGACGCAGCTTAAGGCTCGGCTCAAACCCGACCTGAGCTGAGCTTCCCAAGAGATCTCCGGGGTCACTTCCAAGGGGAAGGTCAGATCTTTTGGGAATTCTGAGTTAATGAACGGGATAATTTGAGTCGGGAGCTGCAGCTCCCTTGGGAAATCTGCGGGAATGGGTTTGGTGTTGTTTTGGTTCAGCTTCCACGGCACTGAAACCCCCCTGGGGAGGCAGCTGGGATTCCCAGGAGAGGGGGGAGGGGTTGGGATCTCATTGATCGGCCCCAAGGGATTGATTGGTTGGTTGATTGATTGGCAAAATCAGGGGAATTGGCGCCCTTAACTGAGCTTAATTCCCGGTTCTGAGTGATTGGAGCCCTTAAACCGATCTTAATTTCCAGTTCTGAGTGATCGGAGCCCCTAAACCGAGCTTAATTCCGGTTCTGAATGATTGGAGTCCTTAATTCCTAGTTGTGAGCAAAACTCGGCTGAGTCGAGGGGGGAAATGCTCAAATAATGATTTTTTAAGAGATTTTTAATCAGTTTTAAATCATCTTGGGCTCAGAATTTTGGGAATCCAAATTAAAACCTGTCCTTGAGGCCTTGGGCTCAGAATTTTGATATTCCAACTTAAAACCTGGGATTCAGCCAAGAATTTTTTAAGTCCAGCTTAAACCCTTGTACTCAGGGCTGAATTTTGAGAAACCAGTTTAAAACCTGACTTTGAGCTGAGCTCAGAACTCCCAGAATCCCCGTCCTTTCCAAGAATTCTGGCTGTTCCTGCCTTTCCCTCCCTTGCAGCACCTGCGATCCAAACAAAGGGGAGAGAAAAGAAAAGGGAAAAGAATTGAAATAAAGAAAAGGAACAAAACCTTTCATCCTCAGAGCAGGAAGATTTCACCTCTAAAGATCCGGGATTTGTTTTCGGGATTGGTTTTCAGCCCATCCCATTTTTTTTTTTTTTGGGCCATTTTCCCCTGCTTTTGTTTCCTCCCAGAGCAAAAATTCCAGTTTAATCCCAGATTTTTTTTTTAGCCCATCCCATTCTTTTTCCAGGCCTTTTTTCCTTCTTGCTTCTCCTTTTGAAGCAAAAATTCCAATTTATCCCAGATTTTTTTTTCAGCCCATCCTGGGTTTTTTCCCGTCCGTTTTTTCCCCTTCTTTTTTTCTCCTTTTGGAGCAAAAATTCCAATTTAATCCCAGATTTTTTTCTGGCCATTTTTTCCCCTGTTTTTTCTCCTCCTGGAGCCAAAAGCAATCGGGAACATCTTGGGTGACGGGATCGCCCACGCGACATTCCAAAGGAATCTTGGAATTGTTTGGGGTGGAAAGGTCACGGAGTTCACGGCTGGGACACCTCCCACATCCCAGGGTGCTCCAAGGAGAATTCCTGGGATTTGGCAGCCAGGGATTCTTCAGGAATTCCGTCCCAGGGAAGGATTTATCCCAAATTTCTGATCCCAAACAGACACAAGGCATGGCATGGCCACGGATTCTCCAGGAATTCCATCCCAGGGAAGGATTTATCCCCAATTCCTGATCCCAACAGGAACAAGGAATTTGGTAGCCATGGATTCTCTGGGAATTCCATTCCCACTGCCCTCCCAGGGAAGGATTTATCCCAAATTCCTGATCCCAAAAAGGCACAAGTGCTGAGGCAACCACGGATTCTCTGGGAATTCCATCCCAGAGGTTCCTCAGTGCCCCAGGAAAGGATTTATCCCAAATTTTGATCCCTGGATCTAGGACTGGGACAACCACGGCCTTTTTGGGAATTCCATCCGCACCGCCCTCCCAGGAAAGGATTTATCCCAAATTCCTGATCCCCAAAAGGCACAAGGGCTGAGGCAACCACAGCTTTTTTGGGAATTCCATCCCAGGGATGGATTTATCCCAAATTTCTGATCCCTGGATCCAGGGATTCCTCAGTGTCTTGGGGACAGATTTATCCCAAATTTCTGATCCCTAAATTCATGGATTCCTCAGTGTCACAGGGACGGATTTATTCCAATTTTCTGATCCCTGGATCCAGGGATTCCTCAGCATCTCGGGGACGGATTTATCCAAATTTTCTGATCCCTGGATCCAGGGATTCCTCAGCATCTCGGGGATGGATTTATCCAAATTTTTTGATCCCTGGATTCAGGGATTCCTCAGCATCTTGGGGACGGATATATCCCAAATTTCTGATCCCTGGATCCAGGGCTGGGACAACCATGGCTTTTTTGGGAATTCCATCCCAGGGACTGATTTATCCCAAATTTCTGATCCCTGGATCCAGCGATTCCTCAGTGTCTTGGGGACTGATTTATCCCAAATTTCTGATCCCTGGATCCAGGGATTCCTCAGCGTCCCAGGGACAGATTTATCCCAAATTTCTGATCCCTGGATCCATGGATTCCTCAGTGTCTCAGGGACAGATTTATCCCAAATTTCTGATCCGTGGATCCAGGGATTCCTCAGCGTCTTGGGGACGGATTTATCCCAAATTTCTGACCCCTGAATTCATGGATTCCTCAGTGTCTCAGGAACAGATTTATCCCGAAATCCTGATCCCCAACAAACATAAGGCCTGGCACAACCACGAGGTTTTTTTGGGAATACCAGGGACGGATTTCTCCCGGGATTTCAGCTCCATTTCTCTCACCGGGCATCGCGTGAGAGCCCCTGGAGCGGTGCCAGCGGAGCAGGAACCGGAGCCGGGCGCTGGCTCGGGGAGTGCCGGGTGCTGCCGGCCCTGAGTCACCCGAGAGCTCCCCCGGGCTCCTTCCCTTCCTCCTCCTCCTCCCACAACGGATGAGGCTGCCAGGGAGGCAAAAAATCCTAAAATTCGGTGAGAAATGGTTAAAAATTCAAATTTTTGCAGCCCAAAATGGAGAAGTTTGATATGAAATCGATAAAAGCAACATGAAATTCACACTTTCCCTTCCTCCTCCTCCTCCCCCAATGGATATGGCTGCCAGGGAGGGAAAAATCCTCAAATTCAGCAGGAAATGGTTAAAAATCCAAATTTTCGCAGCTCAGTTTAGAGGATTTGATATTAAATCAATAAAAGGAAGATAAAACTCAAAGTTCAAAATCACTGAACACCTTCCCTTTCTCCAACTGTGGGTTGGACCAACTTTGGGTTTTCCTCCCCAAATTCCACGCCCAGGAAGGCAAAAAATCCTCAAATTTGGCAGGAAATGGTTAAAATTCCAAATTTTTGCAGCTCAAATTGGAGAAGTTTGATATGAAAGCAATAAAAGCCACATAAAAATCACACCGAGCACCTACCCTTCCTCCCTCTGTGGGTTGGATCAACTTTGATTTTTCCTCCCCAAATTCGTCTCCCAGAAATGCAAAAAATCCTCAAATTTGCCGGGAAATGGTTAAAAATTCAATTTTTCGCAGCCCTAAATAGAAAAGTTTGATACGAGATCAAAAAAAGGAAGGTAAAAGTCACACCAAGCACCTACCCTTCCTCCACCTGGTGGTTGGAGCAATTTTGATTTGTTCTCCCCAAATTTAGTGCCCAGAAATGCAAAAAAATCCTCGAATTTGACAGAAAATGGTTAAAAATTCAATTTTTCGCAGCCCAAAATGGAAAAGTTTGATATGAAATCAATAAAAGGAAGATAAAATTCACAGTTACCCTTCTTCCTTCTGTGAGTCAGAACAGATTTGGGTTTTCCACCCCAAAATTGGCACCCTCGAAGGCAAAAAATCCTCAAATTTGGCGTGAAATGGTTGAAAATTTAATTTCCTGTGGCCCTAATTGGAGAGGTTTGATATTAAATCCATAAAAGGATCAAAATCCGAATTTTAGTCATAACGCCATCATTTTAATAATAAAATTGTGAGGTGGTTTTGATCCCAAAATCATAATTGTAGTCCTAAAATTATAATGTTAATAATTAGATAATTTTAATTATACAATTGTGAAATTATCATTTTAAGCATGAAAGTGTGGGGATGGCTTGATCCTAAAAATTGGAATTTTTAAGGATAAAATCAGAATTTTTAATGATAAAATTGGAATTTTTAATAATAAAAATAAAAAATTTTCATCATAAAAATCACCATTTTTAATCATTAAATGGTCATTTCAGTCATCAAATCATGGGATGGTTTTGACCCTAAAAATCATAAATTTAATCCTCCAATCATGGTTTTAATAATTAAATAATTTTTCATTATTATACCATCATTTTAATCGTAAAACCATCGTGATTTGAATTTAAAAATCAAATTTTTCTTAAATGATCAGTCATAATTTTAATTACAAAATCTGGGTTGGGAAGGGAGCGAAATTTCCCAGAGCTTTTCCGGGGAGCTCAACATGAATTTCCCTGAATTTCCATCCCCCATTTAAATCTGGGATTAAGAAAAGGGGGATCGGAGCCATCTGGAAACAAATTTTGGGAATTTTCCATGCAAATCCCAAAAAGGTGGGGGGATAAAAATATGGGATGGCAGGAAAAGGAGGTTTGGCCTCATTGAATATGGAATTTATGCAAATTTCTGAGATTTCCCCGTGGCAGCTGTGGCTTGGAGGTAAAATTTGGGAATTTTTGGGGGGAAAAGGGAATAGATTGGAAAAAAAATATGGCAAAGGCATCAGGGAAAGGAGCAGGAAAAAAAAAAGGCAAAAAGGTTTTTCCAAGGAAAAAAATCTCAAATTTGGGCTGAAATCCCAAATTTTCCCTAAATTCCCTCAAATTTTTTTCTAAATTCGGCCAAATTTGGGGTGGGAAAGCTGAAATCCTAATTTATCCCTAAATCCTCCCAAATTTTGGGGGAAATGAATTAGTTAATGGGCTGTGACACCTCTTTTGGGATTTTTTGGGGGATTTTTTGGGGATTTTTTGAGAATTTTTGGGTGATTATTTTTGGATTTTGGGGGAAATTTTGAAGGATTTTTGGGTGATATTTTTGGGATTTTCAGGGATTTGTGGGGGGATTTTTAGGGGAGCTTTTGGGCATATTTTTTATGTTGGGGGATTTTGGGGACTTTTTGGAGGGTTCTTGGGGATTTGGGGGGGATTTTTTTATTTTTTTGGGAGGGATTTTTTAGAGGATTTTTTTAGGTTTTTTTAATGGATTTTGGGGAGATTTTTTTGGGATTTTTGAGGATTTTCAAATTTTTTTTTATTTTGGGGGATTTTGGGGGGGGAATTCTTTGGGGGGTTGAGTTTCTAGGTTTTTTTGAGAGCTTTTTGGATTTGGGGGGGATTGGGGGGGATTTGTTGGGTTTTTTTTATTTTTAAGGGACTTTTTTGGGAGATTTTGGGGGGTTTGGGATTTTTGGGGGGGGGATTTTATGAAAAAGTGGGAAAAATCTGCATCCCACCCCCAGGAAGGAATTTTTGCCTCTTCCCAATCCCGAAATTCCGGGAATTCGGGAGTTAATTCTGAGCCAGAACTTTTTATTTACCTTGGATTCCACCCAAGTTTGACTCATGGAGTTCAAACAAAGGGAAAAAAAACACAAAAAAACCCCAAATCCACCCCAAATAGTCCCCAAAAAGGGAGAATTTTGGGGATCACGAAGCCAAATCCCTGATTTATTCCTAATTCATGGAAAATTGGGATGTGAAATAATCCCAAATTTATCAATTTGGGATCAATAAATTGAATTACAGTAAAAAAAAACCACCGGATTTTTTGCAGCTCCACAAGGTTTTTGTGGGATCAAAATAGCAAATTAACTTTGGGAATGCAAACTGGGAATAAAATCCCATTTTTTAAAATGGAAAAACCTGGTTTACCCCCATTTTTTCCTGGAATTGTAATGGGAAAAAGACCCGGATCTGGTGCCAGGAATCTGCAGGTTCTTCCTGTTCCGTAGGGAACTCCAGAAAGTTTTGGGATTTTTGGAAGATTTTAGGAATTTTTTTATGATTTTGGTGATTTTTGGAGGATTTGGGGGATTTTTAGGAGGATTTTTTCTTGAGGATTTTTGGGTGCATTTTTGGGGATTTTTGGAGGATTTTAGGGAACCTCTGGATGATTTTAGGAATCTTTGGATGATTTTCGGGACCCTTGGAAGAATTTGGGGATTTTTGGAGGTTTTTTTGGGATTTCTTGGGGGATTTTAGGGTGGGGGGAGGATTGAGCAGTTTTGGGGATTTTTTTGAGCATGTTTTGGGGATTTTTTGAGCATTTTTTGGGGATTTTTTTTTTTTATTTTGGGAAGATTTTAGGGAACCTCTGGATGCCTTTAGGGCCCTGTTTTAGCCACAAAAATAAAAATTTCCATTGACCTGAGTCAGGCCTGGCATTTTCGTGCTCCTGGGAAAACCCAAAACTCCTCCGTGGGCTCCATAAATCCCAAAAATTGCTTCAATTTCCTCGATTTGGGAAATTTTATTTTTATTCTTATTTTTATTTTTATTCTTATTTTTATTTTTTAATTTCATTTTTATTTTAATCCTATTCCGCCCTTTCAGCAAAGGCTGCGTTCAAAGCAGTCCCAAAAATCCAAGATTTTAAGAAAATTCCCTCTCTCTTGTCACATTTTAAGAAATATTCCCACTTTTTTTTCTTTTTTTGGGCTGAGCAGGAAAATCAGGAATTTGGGATTTTTTCTGGGTGTAAAAATCCCTGATTTTTTCACTTCCCACCAGCTCAGAGGGGGTAAAACCAGGAATATTCCGATTTTCCAAGTTGTGATCCCAGACAATTCCAATACGGGATTAAAAAAATAATAATAATTAGGAATTAAGTGATTTTTCCTTTTATTTTCCAATGTTAATTCCCATCCTGCCTCTCCAACAACTGGAAATTTTTGGGAATCACCAAAAAACTGGGAAAAACCACTTTTAATCAGTTTATCCCTAATCAATACAGGAAGTTTTGCTGTTATAATTCACACTCAAATGCCTCAAAATCGGATATTTTACCTTTTTTTTTCTTTCCCTCCATAAAAACACCCTTAAAAAACCACAAATCCCAATCCAAGAATCTCTCAGGGGAAAAAAAAAAATCCTTAGGAGAGGATAAAGTCCAAGACTCACTTGTTGTGCCTCTTCGTCCTTGAAACTCTGGGAAAATCCTCGTCCCAAATGGAAAAACTGAGGGGAAAATGAGGGGAAAATGAGGAGAAATTAGGGATAAAAATGAGGGGAAATTAGGGATAAAAATGAGGGGAAACTGAAGGAAAAAGAGGGGAAAATGAGAGAAAATGAGGGAAAATTAGGTAGAAACGAGGTAAAACAGAATGAGGGAAAATGAGCGGAAAATGAGGGAAAATGAAGAAAAAGGAGGTAAAACTGAGAGAAAATGAGGTGAAAATGAGGGAAAAAATGAGGGAAAATGAGGGGAAAAAGGAGGGAAAAAATGAGGGGAAAAAATGAGGGGAAAAAATGAGGGAATACTGAGAGGGAAAATCAGGTAAAACTGATGAAAAAGGAGGTAAAACGGAGTGAAAATTAGATAAAAATGAGGGGGAAATGAGGGAAAACTGAGGGAAAATGAGGTGGGAACTGGGGCTGCTGAGGGGATCTGGGAAGTGAGGATTTCTTCCTGCTCACTTGAGGTGCCTCTGTCCTCGAAACTGCAGCAAAATCCTTGTCCCAAATGGAAAAACTGAGTGAAAAATGAGGGAAAATGAGGTAAAACTGAGTGAAAAATGAGGGAAAATGAGGTAAAACTGAGGGACAAGTGAGAGTAGTAAAAATGAGGGGAAAGGAGGTAAAACTGAGGGAAAATGAGGTTAAAAAGAGGGGAAAATGAGGGGAAAAGGGAAAATGAGGTGGGAATGGGGCTGCCGAGGGGGTCTGGGAAGTAAGGATTTCTTCCTGCTCATTTGAGGTGCCTCTTTGTCCTTGAAAGTGCAGCAAAATCCTCATCCCAAAGAGAAAAACTGAGGGAAAATGAGGTAAAACTGAGGGGAAAATGAGGGGAAAAGAGGTTAAAATGAGGGAAAAAGGGAAAATGAGGTGGGAATTGGGGCTGCTGAGGGGATCTGGGGAGTGAAGATTTCTTCCTGCTCACTTGAGGTGTCTCTGTCCTTGAAACTGCAGCAAAATCCTTGTCCCAAAGAGAAAAACGGAGGGAAAATTAGGGGAAACAAAGGAAAATGAGGTAAAACTGAGGGAAAATGAGGTAAAAAAGAGGAAAAATGAGGGGAAAATAAGGGAAAAAGGGAAAAGGAGGTGGGAACTGGGAAGTGAGGATTTCTTCCTGCTCACCTGTGATGCCTCTTCGTCCTTGGAACTGCAGCAAAATCCTCGTCCCAAGTGGAAAAACTGAGGGGAAAATGAGGTAAAAATGAGGGGCAAAGAGGGGAAAAGAGGGAAAAGGAGGTGGGAATTGGAGCTGCCGATGGAATCTGGGAAGTGAGGATTTCTTCCTGCTCTGTTATCTCGAGGGAATGCTGGTGGAAATCTTTGCCTGGTACAGTCAGAGCCTTCGCTTCACAGGCCAGGAATTTCTCCCTCTGAATAATTTTTAACTTCGGCTCCCGGCGAGGATAAAACCAGGAGCTGCAAGGCTCTGCTTGGGTGGGTTTTGTTATTTATTTTCTGAGGAGGTAATTTCTAATTTGGGAGGGGGGAAAATTCGCTTTTTCCAGGCCTTTCCCGGATTCCTGGGGTGGAGGGGATGAGGGGAAGGGATTTGCAAAATTTTCCTGGAAAAATGAGATGAAAGAGCTGAAAAAGGGGATCTTGAGGAACTTTAATCCTCTGAGCTCTGTTTCCTCCTTTGTTTTAAATTATGAATCATTTTCCTGGCCTGTGGTTGAGGCGGCACAACCCACTTGGAAGGCCTGAAACAAAAGTAATTAATGATTCTGATCGCTGAAATTGGTAAAAATGACAATTCATTGATATTTTGATTATTTTTACATCTTGATTCAGGGACTTTCCCCACACCAACAAGGAGAGTTCACCTTAAACAAGAAGGAAATATAAAAAATCCAGGCCAAGAAAAAAGGCCCAAATCCCCTCAGAAGGCCTGAAACAAGATTAATTACCAATTCTGATCGTTGAAATTGGTAAAAGTTACAATTTATTAATATTTTGATTATTTTTACCTCTTAGAGAGTTGAAATTCAGGCACATTCCCCTCACAAATGGGGAGAGTTCACCTTAAATCCAGGCCAAGAGAAGAGGCCCAAATCACCTCAGAAGGCCTGAAACAAAATTAATTTAAAAGTCTGATCACTGAAATTAGTAAAAATAGCAATTTATTGGTTTTTTGATTATTTTTGCCTCTTAGAGGGTTGAAATTCAAGCACATTTCCCACACAAATTGTGGGAGTTCACCTTAGAACACAAAGGAAAAATAAAAAATCCTGGCCAAGAAAAGAGTCCCAAATCCCCTCAGAAGTGCTGAAGCAAAACTAATTAACAATTCTGACCTTTGAAATTGGTAAAAACAACAAATTATTTTTACTTTGATTATTTTTACCTCTTAGAGGGTTGAAATTCAGGCACATTCCCCTCACAAACTGGGAGAGTTCATCTTAAAACAAGAAGGAAATATAAAATATCTAGGCCAAGAAATAAGGCCCGAATTCTCTCAGAAGGCCTGAAATGAAATTAATTAACAATTCTGATCACTGAAATTGGTAAAAACAACAAATTATTGTTATTTTGATTATTTTTACCTCTTAGAGGGTTGACATTCAGGCACATTCCCCACAAAATTGGGAGAGTTCACCTTAAATCCAGGCCAAGAAATAAGGCCCAAATCACCTCAGAAGGCCTGAAACGAAACTAATTAGAAATTCTGATCACTGAAATTAGTAAAAATAACAATTTAATTGCTTTAAAATTATTTTTACCTCCTAGAGGGTTGACATTCTCGCACATTCCCCTCACAAATTGGGAGAGGTCACCTTAAAATACAAAATAAATAATAAAAAATCCAGGCTGCATAAAAAGGTCCAAATCCCCTCACATGTCAAAAAAAAAAAAAAAAAAAGCGGGGAAATTGGTAGAAGACCCCAAATTGCACCCACTCAAAAGGCAAATTTTAACCCAACTGAGGTGGAAATAATTCAGTGTAAAGTGAATTTTTTCAGTATTTTCCCACCTGGGAATGGTGTTTTAATGATGCTTGGCCTGGTTAAACTCAGTTTTTTTTTTTTTTTTTTCCTCTCAGCACCTGAGAAAGTCCTTGTTAAACTCAGTTTTATCCCTATTTTTTCCTGTCTGCACCTGAAAGTGTCCTCATTAAACTCAGTTTTATCCCTTTTTTTCCTCTCTCAGCGTTTCAGAGGAAAACATTGAATTTCCAAGCGATTTTTCCTCCTCCCAGCATTTCCCCCTCGCCAAAAATCACCAAAAAACCCAAAATATTCCATCCAAACCTTGAAAAATCCTCTTTTCCCATCCCCATTTTCACCCTGGAGTTGATTTTAACTCCCTCCCGATGAGAAATGTTTATTCCCACATCAAATCCCAGGAGGAAAATTCCATTTTTTCCCCCTTTTCAACCACCCAAACCCCAAAGCTGACGGTGCCACCTGAGCCCCACCATAAATTAAAACCTCGCCTGGGGTTTTTATGATCCTCGGCCTCGTTAAACTTGGTTTTATTTCTTTTTTTTTTCTTCTTTGCACCTGCTCTTTTTCCACCCTGGGAGCCGCCGAGCAGCTGCGCAATTAAAAGTTCGTTAAAAACGACTTTTTAATTGGCACCTCTGGGGGAATAGGCAACAATGAAGTTTCTTGTAGGATTTTAAAATTAAAATAAAATTTTAAAAAAATCGGAATTTCACCTCGAATTAATGCTCGAAAATCTCGATTTTAACAAGTGGGTGAAATAAATAAAATACAGGTTTTTTAAAAAATAAAATAATGGCATTTTAAAAATAAAATTTTAAATTAAAATAAAATCAAGATTTTTTTGATTTATCCAAAATGTATAAAATGTAGTATAAAAATTGACAAAAATCTGGATTTCACCCCAAATTAAAGCCCAGAAGCCTCACCCTATTTAATAATTGGTCGAGCCTCTCTTTTAAAATAAAATCAAGTATTTTTTGATTTATCCGATAATAAAATTTATTTTTAAATTTAAAAAAAAGTCTGAATTTCACCTCAATTTAGCACTCGAAAACCTCATCCAATTTAACAATTGGCCAATCTATGTTTTTTAAACAAAATTAAGATTTTTTTTTTTAATCTGACAATAAAATTTAGTATAAAAACTTTTAAAAAATCTGATTTCCACCCCAAATTAACCCGGAAACCTCACCCAATTGATTCTCCTTTTTTAAACTAAAATCAGGATATTTTGGACATTTTTTAAGATTTTAAAAAAACCTCTTTTTTTCCCTCATCCCAGGATTTTTCTGAGCTGTTTCTCCTCCTTCCTGAGCTTTTCTTCCCCATCCATAAAATTGGATTTTTTTTTTTTTTATGGATTTCTGGCAACGCCCCGGGAACGTTTGGGGCTTATCAAGGCCCAGATAAGATAGGAGGGGTTGGGCTCGGCTCATTAAAGCTCGGCTCATTAAAGCTCGGCTCATTAAAGCCGGGGATTAACGAACTCCTTATTCCAGGGGGATGAGGATTCCCTGGGAATTATTGGGAAAAGCGGGAAAAACGTGGATCCTTGACCCAAAATCCAGGGATTTTCTGATCCCAAGGCAATTAATGAACTCGTTAATTATTTTTATTTTATTCTACTTGATCTTATTCTGCTTTATTCTAAATTATTTTATTTAATTCGACTTAATTTTGTTTTATTCCACTTTTTTCTACTTCGTTGTACTTAATTGTATTTCATGATATTCAAATTTATTTAATTTTATTTTGTTCTATTCTATTGTATTTTACTGTGTTCTATTTTATTATATTGTATTGAATTTTTATTTTTATTTTACTTTATTTTACTTTAAATTTTTAATTTTTAATTTTTATTTTATTTTGCTTTCATTTATTTTAATTTTTAATTTAATTTTACTGAAGTTTTACCAATTTGTGTTTCCCACCAACCACCAAATTTCCCAACCCTCCCAAAATCCCCAAAAGCAGGAATTTCCCTCATTCCCAGCCCACTTTTCCCAGGAATTCCTCGAGCTCTCCTTGCCTTTTACTCCCCCCCAGTGGCCGCAGATCCGGGGATGGAATTCAAGAAAATCCATAGAATTAAAAAAGAAAGAAGTCCATTAAATTAAAAAAAAAATCCATTAAATTTACAAGAAATCTAAAAGAAATCCATGAAAATCAGAAGAAATCCACGGAATCAAAGGAAATCTGTGGAATTAAAAAGAAATCCATGGAATTAAAAAGAAATCCAAAAGAGATCAATGAAATTAATAATCGATCCATGAAATTAAATCTATGAAATTAAAAAAAAAAAGTAATGGAATTAAAAAGAAATCCATTAAAATAATTATAAAAATCCATGAAAATAATTCTAAAAATGCATGGAATTAACAAGAAATCCAAAATAAATTTTTTCTGGGTAAAAATCTCAGGATTTTGAAGTTCCCTGGGTAAAAATCACTGTGAAAAAAACCTCTATTTTAATTACACACAAAAATGAAGTTTCTAGACTTTTAATTACACAAATTCCATTTTTAATTACACAAATTTGATTTTAAATTACACAAATTCGATTTTTAATTACACAAATTCCATTTTAAATTACACAAATCCCATTTTTAATCACACAAATTCAATGTTTAATGACACAAATTTGATTTTTAATGACACAAATCCCATTTATAGACAACAATTAAACCAAAATGCCACTCGAGAAGAGACAGAAAAAGGAGCTGATCCTTCAATAAATTAAATTTTCTTAATTAATCAGGACAGGAATTAACACAGAAAAATTCCCAGCTCTGGAGATAAACCGGAATTATTTTGCATAGTTCCTGCTTTTTATCTTTTTTTTTTTTTTTTTTTAGGAAAATCCTCAGGAATTCAGAATTCCATGATTTTTATTTGGGACTGGGGGGGAAAAAATTGGAAACAATAAAATTTAAATTTTGAATGGAAATTTTATTTTTAATTTAAAATTAAAATTTCAATTTTGAATGGAAATTTTGTTTCTTATTTCAAAATAAAATTGCAAGGGAAGGATTTTATCTGGGATAAAAGAATTTTATTTTTCACAATAAAGAGGAAAAACGTGGAATTCCAGGATTTTTTAAAAAATTTTTTTGGCTCAGGAGCCTCTCCGTGATTTTCTCCCCGAAAATTGCTCCAAAATCTCGTTTTTAAGGAAACAAAACTGATTTTTTTTTTGCTCTGAAATTCCCCCCAAAAATTGGATTATTCCATAAAATAAATGGGATTCTTTTCCCCATCCCCCCCAAAAAAAAAACTTGGGAAAAAAGGGAAAATTCAACTTTTCCAGTTCCTGTCCCGGCCTGGGAATGCTGAATCCAAAGGAATTATTTTGGAAAAAGAACTGGGAATGCTCAGGGCTGGAATTGCGGGGGGTAAAAGTGGAAATTCCATGGATTTGGGGTGGATCCCAAATCCACCCTAGCCAGGAATAAAACCCCTCCTTTTCCAGCTTTTTTGAACTTCCCAAAACAAAAATTCCACAAGATCCAGGCTGGGGGATGTTGAGGCTGGTGCTTGGAATTTGGGAATTCCCTGAAAATTCCAGGGATTTCCCAAAAAAAAAAAAAAATTCCCATTTTTCATCATCAGGAATTGTCCCGATCCCTCCAAAAAATTGGGAATTCTGATTTTCCTTCCCAGCAGGAAAAAAAAATCCTTGCAGGAGAATTTAATCCAAGGATTGGGTTGGAAAAATTGCCCCCGTAAAAAATTCCTGGATTTTGGGATTGGACGTGGATTGGTCACGAAAAATTCCCAAAAAATTCCCCCCAAAAATCCCAAAAAATTCCCAGATTTGGGATCAGGCCCGGATTGAGCACCAAGAGGGGGAAAAACTCCCAGTGGGATTTGGGATTTGAGGGGGTTCCAGGATTTTATTCCCAAAGGATTTTGCATCTTAATTATCGGCAGAATTAATTAACCATGATTAATTAGCATAATTAATTAGCATAATTAATTAGCAGGTTGAAGAGGTGGCACTTGAGAGGATCCCTTTGGATCCCGGAATGGATCCACAGCCCAAATTCCAGGATTTTGGGGCTCCAGTTTTGGAGTCACATTCCGGGGAAATTCCCAAATTCCTTCAGGATTCCCCCAAAACTCCCCCAAGTTCCTCAGGAATTCTCTCCAAACACGGAAAGTCCCCAAATTCCTTCAGGATTCTCCCCAAATTCCTTCAGGATTCTCCCCAAATTCCTTCAGGATTCCCCTCAAAATTCCTTCAAATTCTTTCATGTTCTTCCAAAACTTTCTCAAATTCATTTAGGAATTTTCTCCAAACATAGCAAATTCCCCAAAATCCTTAAGGATTCTCCTCAAAATTTCCTCAAAATCCTTCAGGATTCTCCTAAAACTTCCTCAAATTCCTTTAGGAATTTTCTCCAAACATGGCAAATTCCCCAAATTCCTTAAGGATTCCCCTCAAAATTCCCTCAAATTCCTTAAGGATTCTCCCAAAACTGGGAAAATCCCCCAAATTCCTTCATTATTCTCCCCAGAACTCTCCCAAATTCCTCAGGAATTCTCCCCAAATTCCTTCATTATTCTCCCCAGAACTCCCCCAAATTCCTCAGGAATTCTCTCCAAACACAAGAACTTCCCCGGATTCCTGGGAATTCTCTGGAGGAGGAGCAGGAGGAGCCCCCGGAGCGGGACCAGGACCCTCCAAACGTCCCCGAACGTCCCCGATCCGGGGGCTGGGATTTGGCACAAACCCTTGGGAATTCCCACGGGGGGAATTCCCGGAGCTGGGAAAAAAGGGGGAGCTGGAATTCCCGGGATGGGCTCAGACGTTGCTGACGCGGCTGTCGGGGCCCAGGGAGCGCTCGCGGCGGACGTAGCGCGGCTTCCGCACTGGAAAAGAGGGAAACGGCCTCAAAAAATGGGAATTCAGTGGGAATTCCCAAAGGGAATGAGGGGATTGAGGGCTGGGGTTGGGGTTTGTGGGGTTGGGTTTTGTAGAGTTGAGTTTGGGTTTTTTGGTTTGGATGTAGCGCGGCTTCTGCACTGGAAAAGGGGGAAACGGCCTCAAAAAATGGGAATTCAGCGGGAATTCCCAAAGGGAATGAGGGGATTGAGGGGTGGGGTTGGGGTTGAGTTTTGTGGGTTTGTGTTTGCGTTTGGACGTAGCACAGATTCCACACTGGAAAAGAGGGAAACTGCTTCAAAAACAGGAATTCAGTGGGAATTCCCAAAGGAAATGTGAGGATTGAGGTTTGGAGTTGGGGTTTGTGGGGTTGGGGTTGGGTTTTGTAGAGTTGAGTTTGGGTTTGGGGTTTGGGTTTTGTGGTTTGGACGTAGCGCAGCTTCCGCACTGGAAAAGAGGGAAACGGCCTCAAAAAATGATGGGAAATGGGAATTCAGTGGGAATTCACAAAGGGAATGAGGGGATTGAGGGTTGGAGTTGGGGTTTGGGGCTGGGTTTGGGGTTTGCGGTTCGGACATCGTGTGGGTTCTGGACAGGAAAAGAGGGAAATGGCCTCAAAAAATGATGGAAAATGGGAATTCAGTGGGAATACCCAAAGGGAGGAGGAGCTGGAATGTGGGGATTGAAGTTTGGGTTTGGGTTTTGGATTTGGAGCTGGGTTTGGGGTTGAGTTTTTGGGTTTAGATTTTGTAGGTTTTGATTTGGGAGTTGAGTTTTGTGGATTTAGTTTGGGTTGAGTTTTGGGGTTGAATTTTGTGAGTTTGGGGTTGGGTTTTGAGAGTTTGGGGTTGGGTTTTTGGGTTTGAGTTTTGCGGGGTTCGTTTGGGGTTGGGTTTTGTGGATTTGGGGTTGGGTTTTGTGGGTTTGGGGTTGGGTTTTGTGGGTTTGG
>JAHLSL010000183.1:58916-70565 GCA_025920805.1 Petroica traversi
AATTAATCAATAATTCTACAGAATTCCAGGCCAAACCAGGCAATAATGTATAAATAATTCTGTTGAATTCCAAGTGAAGCTGGGCAATAATTAATAAATAATTCTGCAGAACTCCAGACACAACTGGGCAATAATTAATTAATAATTCTACAATTAATGAGAGATAAAATAGAACATTCCCATCGCTCCGAGCGCTGCCCTTGGCGGATCCAGCTGCGATTTTGGGCTGAAAGCGCTCCAAGGGCAGAGGGAGCCGGGCCCGGTCCAGGGACAGGACACAAGGAGGCTGTCTTGCCCGTTTTTCCTGGGAAAAGGGAAAATCAGGCGGGGCCGGGAGCGCCGGGAGGGCGGGACTGGAGTTTGGGATCCGGGAAAGGCGGGTTTGGGGAATTGGGGGTTGGGATGGAGCAAAAAAGGGCGGAGTTCTGGATTTGGGGGGATTGGGGGAGGATCTGTCAAAAGGGAGAGGGAGGAGAGGCTCGAAATTCCGGGTTTGGAGAGGCAGGAATGAGGAAATTTGGGGTTTGGAGAGGCAGGAATGAGAAAATTCCGGGTTTGGAGAGATGGGAGTGAGAAAATTCCGGGTTTGGAGAGGCAGGAATCATATCTAAGGGCTGTGGATGCAGAATTCCCACTCCTCACTGAGGTCACATCCCCCTTTCCCCTACAGCCCCCCAAATTCCAGTGGCTAAATTGAGAATTTACCCCTTTTTCCCATTTTTTGGGAAGCGGGAGGGGCTGTTCCCACTGGAAAGGAGCTCAGGTGAGGCAATCCATGAATTTTCTCCGGCTCCAGCCCCAGGGAGGGAATTTTCGGGACAATTCCCACCAATCCCTGAGGTTTTTCCCTAAAAAAGCCCCGCAGGATTTTCCCTGTTCCACCCGAGAGAACACAGAGTCCATTCCAGCCTCTCCCTGCTCAGGCAATTAACCCAATCTAATAATTAAAATATTTTCATTAACCCGCAGCCAGAGCAGCAGAACCTGTTAATATTTAACCCCCCGGAGCTGCAGATTCCCAACCCCTTTTCCCGAGGTTTTTTTTCCCTCCTTCCCGGCGGGCTGGAATTCCCAGGGTTTGGAGAGCTCTGACCTCCCCCGGGGAGGGGCCACGGGAAGGTGCCAAAAGTGGCCCAAAAGGGCAAAAATCCTGAGCGCAGGAGTTACAATCGGGATGGGTTTCACAGAGCTGGGAAACTTTGATTAATGAGGCCGAGATCCCCCAGTAACCCAAGGCAGGGGACTGCCCTTCCAGTTTGGGAATTTGAGATCGAGGGGATGGTTTAAAAAAAAAAATAAAATTAAAATTGAATAAATAAAAAAAATAAAAATAAATAAATAAAGTTAAATGAGTTCAAAAAGCTTCCTCATCAGCTTAATTCTTCTCCAGAAATTGAGTTTGGGTGTTCACTGCAGGATAATCCAGTTAAACTGAGAGTTGTTGTTACCTGGGCCTTCAATTCCATTAAAAATCCCAAAAATTTCTGGCTCTGAGGGAAGATTGGTAATGGTGAAGATGGTTTATTTATTTTAAACCCAGCGCTATTGTTGTTCCTCCCTTCTCCTCCCCTCGGTTTGTGCAAGGAACACCCCCAAAAAGAAGAAAAAAAAAAAATCCATCTTTTTCCAGAGGAAAATCAGTTTTTCCCAAAAATTTAGAAAGAGCCTTTTGGGGTTCGTTCTGATCCAGCTACAGGAATTCCCATGGAAAACAATTCCCAGAATTATCGCTGCTCCCAACCAGCCAAACCACTCAAACCACATTTAAGGTGTCCAGGGACTCGTCCCAGTCCCAAACTGGGACAGCCTGGACAGCAGCACAGCCCAACAATCTCATTTTCCTCTCTCAATTCCTGGTTTTTTTTAAGGATTTCAGAGGTCCCTGATAAGCAGGGCTTTGGTTTGGGGTTTGAACACTCACAGCAATCTCTAAGTCCATTTTTTGCCTGACTTTTCTCTGAATTATGGGATTAAAAATGCAGAATTATCCCGATCCAGCCTTTCCTGGGGAATTCCCTCCTTCTTAGGGCGTTTTCCCGAGCCCAAAGCGTTCTGTCCTCTCCCAGAATCATCCCTTCCTTCCCAAATTCCCTCCCTAAATCCAGGAAAAACTGATAAACCCCTGATAGACTGGAAAAACAAATCTGTGCAGCAGCTCTGATTCTGCAAAGCTCCCAAACCAAGAGAGATTTCCATGCAAAAAAATAAAAATGCCAATGAGTTTATCCAGGATTTAATCCACAAAAAAAAAAACCCCCAAAGCAGCAGGAAGCGAAACCTCAGCACTGATAAAGGGCCCTGTCAGGGGTGTTGATGTTAAAACTCTGATTTTTCCAGCTCCATGACCACGGGATTTGCAGAGCTTGGATTTTTAATTAATTAATTAATTAATTAATGCTGCTCCTCCCAGCACCCAAAGGCCCCTCGGGGCCTTCACGAGGCCTCCTCAGAGAAGTTGTTTGGTTTCCTTTCCGTGTCCCCCCATGTTTTGACATCTCCAGGGCCGGAGCTTTGGTGTTTATAAACGCAGGGGATTCCGCGCATGGCGACGGCCGGAGATTTGAACAATGTGTTCCAAACCTTGTCAATCCCAACCTTTTTTCCTGCCCTTTCCAAACACATCATAAATCCCGGCCGGCTTTGTGGGCCTGAACCCTCCCGGCATGAGCCAAAAAGGGCTTTTTATAAATAAAACTTCCTAAAATCACCCAGCACTCCATTAATTCCGGGACACTCCGGCTCGGCTTCAAAGGGAATCTTTGCAACAAAAAAGGGTTGGGGTTTTTTTATTTTTGCTGCTTTAATGATTTGCTACTTGTCCTTGTCATAACTACACGAAGCAAAAATGCAGGAGCAGGGAGTGGGATGGAGAAACACGAGGTTCCGGCTCCCAGCCAGCTCCAGCTCCATGGGTTTGGGGTTTTAGAGGGGGAAAAGGGCTCCATAAATCTGGTTTTGAAGGGGTTTTGGGATGCTGCTCCTGAAGGGAGAGGACAGGGATGGACATCCCGAGGGTTATGGCGCAACTCTGACAGGGTCCCGGGAAGGACTCAGAGTTTTATTCTGAGCCAGAGGGAAAAAGGGATCTGAGAAATGGAGAAACGGGAGGTAAAATGCACCAAAAATAATCCCCAAAAAGTTATACCAAAAAAAAGAGAAAAATTTGTTACAAATATCACCTAAACAGGGCCTACTATGAGATGAGGCCTACTGAGGCCTACTAAGGCCTAAGGGCCTACTCTGACTTTTCTCCTTCTTAATTAATCGTTTTCATTAACAAGCTTCCCAATTTTTAAACCATAATTCATTCCTCCCTTCTCCACATTTATATTCATTACTCCTGACTCCAGGAAGTTGGGATTTTCCAGGGTTAAGGTACAGAGCTGGGACGAGCAGGAATTCTGGATCCAACCCCTGGAAGCCCCTGAGGATGCACAATTTCTGAGCCTCAATTTTCCCAAATTTCATAAAAAGGAAAAGCTGTTCTCTCTCTCCTGGATGTTTTGACTACTTATGAATATTTTAAGGAATTCTGCTGTTCAGCAGTTCAGGGAAAACCATTTGGGAGGAATTTTGGACGGAAAAATAAAGGCGCTGTCATCAGCTCCGTGCAAATAAATCTGGGTTTACTCATCTGCTTGGAGTTGTTTTCTACAGAATAAAGGGGAACTCATTGCTTCCCACTGCATCCAGTGGGATTTGAGTGGGAATAAATCCTTGGAGTTCTCCGGGCACAGCTGTGCTCAGGAACACCCAGCCAGGTATCCTGTGGGAAGACTGGGAGGGAAAATTCCATGGCTGGGAGGGCAGAGCCACATTTTCCATCTCCGAGGGCCTTCAAGCAGAGCTTATGGAGCTCCCGAGTGCCAAAAATTCAGGGAATCATGGAATGGTTTGGGTTGGAAGGAGCTTAAAGCCCATCCAGTGCCACTCCTGCCATGGGCACCTTCCACGATCCCGGCCTGGGACATGGAAAAAATCCTGGAGAGGCACAAATGGAAGCAAAATCGACCCCAAAGCCATCGAGGGTTTCAGCTGAACTCTGCCACAGTGGGGTTTTTATGTCTTTTGGAATTGGGACTGGGGTCACTGGGACACATCACTGGCATTCCATGCAAATTCCCATCTCCCTCTCCCAGTTTTCCTCACAAATTCCCACCCCAGCAATTCCAATCTTCCATTCCCAACCCACAGCTCCCGTTTTTCCCCACAGAGACCTTTTCCCTCTTTAACCCTTCCTTCTCCGCTCCTCCCTGTGCCTCGTTCTTTTTCCAGATTCCCATCCCTCTCCTGGTTTCCCTCTCAAATTCCCACTCCAGAAATTCCTGTTTCCCTCCCAAATTCCCACCCCAGCAATGCCAAACTTCCAGCTCTGACCCACAGCTCCCGTTTTTTCCCCACAGAGACCTTTTCCCTCTTTATCCCTTCTTTCCCCACTGCTCCCTCTGCCTCTTTCTCTTCCCGAATTCCCATCCTTTTCTCCCGGTTTCCCTCCCAAATTCCCACTCCAAAACCTCCTGTTCCCCTCACATATTCCCACCCCAGCAATGCCTGTTCCCCTCATTAATTCCCTCACAAATCCCCACTCCAGAAATTCCTGTTTCCTTCCCAAATTCCCACCCCAGCAATTCCAATCTTCCATTCCCAACCTGCAGCTCCCATTTTCCCCTTTTTATCCCTCTTTTTTTTTCCCCCCCTCTTTATCCCTTCCTTTTTTTACTGCTCCCTGCGCCTCTTTCCCTTCCCAGATTCCCATCCCTCTCCCGGTTTCTCTCCTCCCCTGCAGTACCCCAGACCGGCCTCTCGCCGCTCCCTCAGACCGTTCCTTCCTTCCTTCCCTTCCCCCCCAGAGCTGCTGGGCGCTGTTTTCCAGGGAAAATGCTCGGCAGCAGCTGGGGGGGAAGGGCTCCAATTCCCGATTTTCCTTCCCAAATCCCCCTCTCTTCCCAGTGAATTCAATGCACGGAATTAAAATATTTCACCCCGGAAATTCCGAAGAGGAATTCCAACCCTCCTGGGGCACCCATGGAATAAAATGAAAATAAACTGGAGCTCCAGCGTTTGGTGCCAGGGTTTTGGGAACAGCAATTCCTGCTCAGTCACGTCCACACTCAAATCCCAAATTTCCCCAAAAGGGGGGAAAACTCCCGTCCTGAAATTAGGGAGTAAATAAGGAATAGCCAAGAACTCCTTCCTCAAAAAAAAAAAAAAAAAAAAAAAAAAAAAGGTGATATAAATCCCCATCTGAAACAGAAAATCCCAAACTCCTGATTTGGAGGAATTTTTTAGGTCCCAAGAAGTATTCAGTTCATTCCAGCCAATCCCGGGAATCCACAGGTTGGGATAACCGGAATTCCTGGGATTTTGCTCTCCTGAGGGATTCCCAGAGCTCCACCTTTACCAGATCTGGCTCAAATCCTTCAGAAAAAATTCCATAAGTATTCCAAGGAAAATCCTGGCAGGAACCTCTTCCTTTTCCACTCCAGCCTGCTCCTTAAATCCATCCTCCCTTATCCCAGGATTTCCCATCCTCTTTTATCCAGATGTTCAAGCACGGATTTCATTTTATCCCTAAAAATCAACCCCAACTCCACAATTCCCTGGCTCTTCTCCACCCAGGACACACAAATTCCCATTCCCACCTCTCCACAAGGATCAAGCTGAGCCTCTTTGGGCATCAAATCCTCATTTGCCCCCTCAAATTTCCCCATTTCCTTGGAATGTTTTGTCCCAACAATATTAATTCCCAAGGGACGCATTCAGAGAAGACCTGGGAATTCCTGGTGGGAACTCAGAGCCAGGAATTCCTGATGGGAATTCAGAGCCAGGAATTCCTGATGGGAATTCAGAGCCAGGAATTCCTGATGGGAACTCAGAGCCAGGAATTCCTGATGGGAACTCAGAGCCAGGAACTCCCGGTGGGAACTCAGAGCCAGCCGAGCACTCCTTTCCAAATCCCTGCCCAGTTCCACATCCCGATTTTCCCACTTCTCCTCCAGCTTCCGACTTCACAATAAAATGAGAATATTCCAAGGAACAAAAGCCTCCCTCCTCCTCCTCCCCCCTTTAAATTCCGTGAACTTTTCCCGATTTAAAAACCTCATTTGGAGCCTTTTATGCGCTCGGATCTTCCCTCGTTCCCATTTTTTTTAATTTTCCGCCCAGCTGTCCGTTGGACTTTTCCAAGTGGTGCCAGATGCCGGATTCATCGGGAAAACAATGGTGGGGAAGCAATTAAAGCTCCGAGGCTCTGACTGAAATGGGATAACGCCGCTCCCGGCGGGAATGGCGAGGCTGCCGCGCTCCTGGCATTTCCAGGATGGGCTGGAAGCAAGGAGGGAACGCTCTGGAATTTGCTCCTGGGGGAAAGGAAGGGTTGGAGGACTTGGAATTTTGGGAAGGGATTTCTCCCCAGAGGAAAAGAGGGATTGGGGGATTTGGAATGGCAGGAAAGGGATTTTATCCCTGGAATAAAGGTGGGAAAGGGATTTTGTTCCTGGAATGAAGGGTTGGAGGAGTTGGAACAGCGGGAAGGGATTTTATTCCAGCAGCTCCCTCCTTGGTGGATCTCAAGCATTTTTTTGAGGAAAAAGGACAAATCCACCAATTCCCAAGGCTCCAAATCAGGAATTCCATGCCCTGATCCAACAGCTCAGCTCCGAGTGGTCCCACATCCACCGATTATCCCGAAATCCGGAATTTCCTACTGGTGAACCTCAGGCATCCCGGGAAGTTCAAATCCTCTCCCCCATCACGGAGGAAACGGGGAGCAAATGCAAAAATTCCCAGATTTTTCACCGGGAATGGTCATTCCCAGAAAATTCCCAGCCTGAACCTGGATTCTGATCCCACCCCACATGCAGGAACACTGAGGATTCCCAGAACTTTTGCTGCCAATCAATTCTCTGTGGGAATTCTCTGCCCTTCCCAGGCTTCCCAAACTTTTCCACATTTCTGGAGGTGGGAGCTTTCCAGGGAAAATTTCCCAGATCAGGAATCGAAGCCAGAGCCACAGAAATTGTGGGATTTGCTCTTCCTCCTGTGGAATTTTCCCACCCCAAAAGCACTGCCCTGAGCTTCCATAAAAACTCCTTTTTCCCGGGAAATTTGGCACCAATCCAACCCTTCCCAGCCCTTTTCCAGCCGGACTCACCTCGGGATGGGAATTCCAGGTGGTACCTGAAAAACCAAATGGAAAAAGAGAGCTGTAAAATCCTGGATTTTCCTCAAGGGATCAGGGATGGATGGGAAAATCTGGGAACGCAGGGAATGGGAACTACAAGGAATCCTAGGAGGAATTGGGATGTGCCAGCCCTGGAGAGGGCTTGGAATAACTCGGGATAGTGGGAAAGGGTGGGATTGGATGGGATTTAAGGCCCTTCCCAACTGTAATTCCATGGATTTCCATCCATTGGAGCAGATCCTCCCCCCAAACACAAAAATTCCTGTGGCCTTTTTTCCCTCAAATCCTTCAAAAGCCACTTCCAACCCTGAAATATTCCAGGATTTTTGCTGAGCTCATTCCCAGCAGGTGGAGGGCGATCCACGCCCTGACATTCCCCCCAAAAATAAGGATTTCATGTTTAAAAAAAAATCAGGATTCTTTCCTCTCTCCCACTTCACAAATCTTGGGAATTGTTTTAATGCGGGAGCAGCCCCAGGAAATTTGGGAATCTGACTAAAGATTGGGAATAAAGCACCAAGTGCCCATTCCAGGATGGGCAGGAATCCAACACGGGAAAATCCAATCAATTCAGATCCTCATTAAAAGATTTCCTGGAGAAAATTCTTTCCCAGGAATATCCGAGATCTCGGCATGGAACCATTGGGAAGCAGCCCTGGAATTCTGATATTTATTGGAGTTGTTTGCTTTGGATGGGAAAAAAAAATCAGGAAAAATGCAAAATGTGCACAGGGAGGAGGAAATCTCCCAGGATATTGGGTTGGAGGGAAAAATTGGGAATTTCTCAGGATACTCTTGGGAGTGGTTCCTGAATTCCACAAGGAATTTTCCCTCCATCCTGTGGCTGCTCCGTTTTATCCCTAAACCCCAAAAATCCAGCCCCACTTGAGGGCAAAGCAGTTCCAGCTTTTTTTTTTTCCTATTTTTTCATCCTTAAATCCCAACACTTCCATGGAAAACTCCAATTATTCAACATTAAAGCAGGAAAAAAGTCAACTCTAAGAGATCCCTGTGTTGCCCCCATTCCCAAAATTCCCAGCACTCCCAAAAACCGGGATATTTCTGCCTCCTGGACTGACAAGAGCAGCACAAATCCCCTTGTTTGGGGTTTTTTTCCCGGGAATTTTTGCCTCGGGAGCTTTCCCTGGCCACGTTTTAGCGCCAACATTTCCTGAATGATTTTCTGTCACTCGCAATTCCCGCTCCAGGAAAGCGCCGGGGCTTTGTTCCCGACCTCTGTCATTTTTAATCCTGGAAAATGGCCTAAAAAAAAAAATGGGAAAATTGAGTTCCGTTCCCTCCCGGAGCAGCTCTGGGAAGGCAGAGGGAAAACGGCAATAAAAAAAAACAAGCTCGGATTTTCCCACTTTTTTTTCCATTGTTTAAGGATTAAAAAACAACAAAAAAAAAATCAGATTTCAGCTCCAGGATTTGGATTTAATTCCGTGCTTGGATCGTTTCGACCCTGGGAGGGAAAAGCTGGGATAAAATCCCATTGGGAATGGGGGGAGGAGAGGTTTTTAGGGGATGTGGAAGAGCCAGTGACTCATTCCTGCCTCTGCCAAGGAAAACCTTGGATAAACCCCATAAATCTTGGGAGCGCTTGGATTTCCAGGAAGCTCCCCCAGGGAATTTCGCTCTTTTCCCAATATTTTCCCCAAACCTGGTGTTTTCCCCACCCCTTCCTGCAGAAAACTTCATCCCAAATCCTGCTTTCTTGATTTTTCCAGGATATTCCTGAATTTTTGGGCCTGCAACACCCAAAAAATGCAACAATTTGGGCAAATTTGGGTTTAAGGGGATTTGAGCAGCTGGAAAATCCCGAATTCCAAACCCCACTTCCCACCAAGCCAGATCCATAAAATCCAGGCAGCTCCCAATCAAATTCCCAGCATTTTCCCCATTAATTAAGAGCTGATATTCCCAAGGGATGGGGTGGAATGGGATCTTTGGAGCCGGGATTTGAATGTCTGGGAAAATAAATATTTTTTAAAAAAATTTTAAAAGAAAAATCAATGCTGGACGAGATTTCCAGCAGGGGAAAAAAAAAAGGGAGCCAGGAAAATGGGATTGGGAATTCTCCATTAGGGAATAAAAGGATTTCAATTCAGTTTTCAGCTCAGCTGAGGCTCTCGGGTTTCGGGTTAATGATGGATCCAGGAGGAAATGGATGGGAAAAGTGAGATAATTCCATCAGCTGGGCTGGGAAAGGCTGGAAAATTCCGGAGAGGAACAGCCCAGAAGGCTCCGAATGGAATTAGTGGTGGGAGTGAGGGCAGGGATAAAAGAAGGTGAAAATGGGATTAATTTAATTTGGATAAATGTGGAAAATTCCTTCCTTGAAATATAAAAAGAGGGGATAAAAAAATTCCCATCCTGAAATTATAAAATATATCAGGAATATTGAAGAATTTCTTCCCTGAAAAATAAAAGGGGGGGAATCCCATCCAGAAATTCAGGAATAAATCAGGAATATCCGAGAATTCTTTCCTTAAAAAAAATAAAAGGGAGCTGGAAAATCCCCCTCCAGAATAAACCAGGAATATCCAGGAATTCCTTCCTCAAAAAAATAAAAAGGGAGGGAACAGAAAACCAGAGAAAACCCAAACAAAACAACGCCCGATTGCCAGAATTCTCCTGTTATCCCAAGCCTGGAGCATCCATAAAATCCCAAACCTCGGGAGAACCCCACCAGCACGAGGAATCCCGAAAATCGGATGGAGTTCTGGAAGATTTGAGTTGGGAAATTCAGGAAAACCCACCTGGCTTTGATGCGCTGGAATCTGCGGAGAATCGCGTCCCGCTGCTCCCGGGCCCGGGCGCTCAGCGGCTCCTCCTGCAAAGCCTGGCCCAGGTAATCCTCGGCCTCTGGAAAACCAGGAACAGCCGGGAAATCAGGGATACGGGGCCTGGAGAGGGGCAGGGAGGCGGGAAGGGTCAGGAAATCTGGGCATGGGAAGGGTGGGAGAAAGCTGGGAAGGGTTTAAGAAATCTGGGCCTGGAAAGGGTTTAAGGAAATCTGGGCCTGGAAAGGGTTTAAGGAAATCTGGGCCTGGAAAGGGTTTAAGGAAATCTGGGCCTGGGAAAGGGTTTAAGAAATCTTGGAAAGGTCAAGAAACCTGGACATGGGAAAGGGGATGGAAAAACCTGGGAAAGGGTTTAGGAAATCTGGGCTTGGGAAAGGATTTAGGAAATCTGGGCCTAGGAAAAGCTTTAGGAAACCCGGGCCTGGGAAAAGCTTTAGGAAAGCCGGGCCTGGGAAAAGGGTTTAGGAAATCTGGGAAACATCAAGAAACCTGGACATAAGCAAGGGTTCAGGAAGCCTGGGATAGTGGAAATGTCCCGGGGTGGGACTGGATGGGATTTAAGGTCCCTTCATCCCAAACCATTCCAGGATTCCCAAGAACTCCCAGGCTCTCCAACCCTCCCCGACATCCAGCAGCACTCGGGGGAGAGCTGGGAGCACAAAGGTGCCAAAAGTCCCGTTAATTCCAAATTCACAGCCAGGAATTCAACAATTCCTGCCAGGCTTTGCGAATCCCAGGCCCAATCCGGGAATCCTGAGCCTAAATCCCAGGCCCAATCCGGGAATCCTGAGCCTAAATCCCAGGCCCAATCCGGGAATCCTGAGCCTAAATCCCAGGCCCAATCCGGGAATCTCGAGCCTAAATCCCCTTTTCCAGCACATCCCATTTCAGCTTTCATTGCACACCCCATCTCCAGTTTAGGACAGGTCTAATGAAGCCAAGCTGCAGTTTAGGATGGGTCTAATAAACCCAAGTTTACACCACCACCACCACATAAAAATCCAGAGATCCAAGCCTAAAAAATCCCAAATCCCACCCTGAGTACCTTGATAAGAACAGAGGGAATAAATTGATTTTCTGGGAACATAAAACCAACGCCCCAGCAGGAGAAATCACACGGAAAAATCCCTTTTTTTCCACAGGGAAGGAGCAGGCAGGGAAACCACACCGCTCCCAGCAATCCCAGGGTGATTTTTAAGCGCAGATTAACTCGCTGAGCTCAGAATTAGTGCTAAAGCCGCGTTTACTGCCGGGACGTCAGCCCGGCTGAGTTATGGGAGAGCAGCGGCTTTTCCGGAGGCTTCGGAGCAGCCGGGAAAGGGGAAGGAAAAGGGAAACTCGGCTGTAAAGTCAGGAAGAGCAGCTGGGGAATAAATCACCCTAAAGCCGGGCTTAGGGCTTGTCGGGAGCAGAGAATTCCGGGTGGTTCCGGAGGGACTGCCCAGGAGTTTGGCTGGAGGGGCCCCGCTCCTTTCTGGGGGAAAAAAATAAAGGGGGAGGAAAAAAATAAAATAATAATAAAGGGGGAGGGAAAAATAAAATTAAAATAAAGGGGGAGGAAAAAATAAAATAATAAAGGGGGAGGAAAAAATAAAATAATAAAGGGGGAGGAAAAAAATAAAATAATAAAGGGGGAGGAAAAAATAAAATAATAAAGGG
>JAHLSL010000183.1:117752-127983 GCA_025920805.1 Petroica traversi
GGGGTTTGGGGGGGGGGGGAGGGTGATGAGGGTGGCGCGGGGAGGGGGATGAAGGGCAGGGGGTGTTTCAGAACCGATCAAAACCCCCCGGTTTGGTTGGGATCGCGGGCCCGGGGCTGGGAAATGACGTTAATTGCGCCTTTGATCCC
Source organism: Petroica traversi (assembly GCA_025920805.1). NCBI lineage: Eukaryota > Metazoa > Chordata > Aves > Passeriformes > Petroicidae > Petroica > Petroica traversi. The sequence goes on from JAHLSL010000183.1 coordinate 117,902, forward strand.
CGCGCCGCAATTAGGGACCGATGGATGCAAATGAGGCCTCCCAGCACCTCGGGAGCCCCCCCCGGGCTCCTGGCGGTCCCCCCAAAACCCAAACCCATTTTTTGGGGGGGGTTTGAGTGGAATGGGGGGAGGAATTCCCGGCGGTGCTGCCACTCGCGGTAACTTCAGCGCAACTTTCCGCCTGCTCGGGGCCGCTCCGCGCCGGGCGGGGATTTTTGGGGGGGCTTTAGGGCTCCCCGGGGAGCTGCGGGCCAATAAAGATGATTATTATTGCCGGGCCGCTGTCGCCGCCCGAGATTTACGATTTGCGCCTCTCCGGCAGTAAAAAAAAATAAAAAATAATTTTAAAAAATTGGCGGAGAAGCGTTTTTGGGGTGGAAAAAACCCAAAAAACCCCAAACTCGTGACGAGGAGGGGCAGGCGAGTGGGAGGAAGGCAGGGAGAGGAATTTAGGTGTCTGCGCTTCTTTTTTTCTTCTGTTTTTGAGCGTTACTTTTGTTTCCCACCCCAATTATCGGCCCTCCTTTAAGTGCGGGCGCTGGAAGTGCTGACGAGGGGGGAATTTGGTGCAGAAAAAGGGAAAAGAGGCTCCGCAAAGGCTCTTTGGGCTTTGCTGGGGAAGGCAGGACCAGGCCGGGCCTTCCACGGCCTTCCAAAAATATTATTATGATTTATTTTTTAAATTTTGCATGCGCTGCACCTTCAGGCCGAGAAGTCTCGAAGGCAAAAAGAGAGGGAAAAAAATAAAACAGGATGGCCAAGGAAACATTTGGACTTTTGAGGACTCTCAGCGCAGTTTTTCCAGGTGATGGGTAAAGTTTGATGCCGAGGATTCGGGGCTTTTGTTGCGCCCGCAGCCCTCGGCCCCTCGGGCACCGGGGGAGCGCCGTTATTGCCATTTTAGTGCCATTTTAGTGCCATTTTAGTGCCGTTTCTTGCACCCCCTCGCCCTTCTCCTCTGACTTTTTATGAACTGCTCGGGCACAAATCTCCCGCCCGGGGCAGCTCCTGTTGGGAACCCCGGCGTTGAATTCCCAGCGAGAACGGGAGAGGGAAAAGCCAGCCCTGGGTTGTGGAAAGGCTTCTCTGCAGCCCAACCTCGCAGATTTCTGCTCTCCACTCACTCGGAGCTCTCGGACGGCCTCGGATCCGCCAGCGACTCCTCTGAAGTGCAAAAATTCTCATTTTAACCTCAACCAGCTGGGGGGGAAAAATCCTCCTCTCGGGCGGAGTTCCCGTCAGGAGCCGTTCCAGGCACCGCCGCTTTTTCTGCTTTGCTTGCAGCTTTATTTTCTCTTTCAAACGCGGCTCCCTCGGCCCCGTCCCCAAATCAGCAGCAAATGTTGCCCTGCGAGCGCTTTTCCCTTCAAAGGGAGCGCAGGAAATCTCTCCCATCCCGAGCCCTCGGCCATAAATCAGCGGCTCGGCAGCAAAAGGGAAAAGCAGCCCGGCCCCAACCCCAAAAAGCGCTTTTTGGGCTTCGCTTTGGGGTGGCCTGGAGGGATTTGAATTTAAAAAACGCAATAATTCTAATTAAAAAGGGCCGGTGTGGGGTTTTTGGAGGGGGAAGCTCCTGCGAGGACGGACAGACGGACACGGCGCGGCAGCGAAACTCACCCCGAGTCCGAGGGCAAATCCGGCAAAGGCGAGGCCGCGGTGGATTTGGAGAGACGAGGGCTGGGAGAGGGAAAATACAGAGAAAAAGCAAAATAGCGGTGAAAGTTGGGCCAGAAAAAGGTGGGAAGGGGATTCGCGAGAGGAGGAGACGGCGGGAATTGGGAATTGGGAGCGGAGGAACAAAAGCCCCTCTGGGATTTTCTCCCACTCCGGGGATTCCCAAGATCCCACACCGAAATTGGGGTTTTTTCCTGAACTTTCGGTGCCATCCCAGCTCTTTCCCTTCGCTTTCCCTCCCTGGGAGCCCATCCCGGGCCGGGGCAGCTTCTCCCGGTTTGGGGTCACTTCAGGGAGCTTCTCCCGAGTTTGGGGTCACTTTAGGGAGCTTCTCCTGGTTCTGGGGTCACTTTAGGGAGCTTTTGGTTCTGGGGGTCACTTTAGGGAGCTTTTGGTTTTGGGGTCACTTCAGGGAGCTTTTCCCGTTTCTGGGATTCACTTTAAGGAGCTTTTCCCGGTTTTGGGGTCACTTTAGGGAGCTTTTCCCGGTTCTGGGGTTCACTTTAGGGAGCTTTTCCTGGTTCTGGGGTCACTTTAGGGAGTTTTTGGTTTTGGGGTCACTTCAGGGAGCTTTTCCCGGTTTTGGGGTCACTTTAGGGAGCTTTTGGTTTTGGGGTCACTTTAGGGAGCTTTTCCCGGTTTTGGGGTCACTTTAGGGAGCTTCTCCCGGTTCTGGGGTCACTTTAGGGGTGGAAGCGAGAAGCGAGGGCTCCGAAATTGGGGCTCGGTGAGGGATTTCGGGCCAGTCCTGGCGGGAGATTAATGAGCTGCAGTTAATTAGCTCGGGGCTACCAACAATAAACCGAGAGAGGGAAACACGAGGCCGTTTTCCCGGAAAAGCCTCGAGGATTGGGGAAATTGTTATTATTTTTTAATTTCCTGGTTCCGAAATGCGCGGAGAGGGGAGGACGGGGATGTTTGATGGGACAGCAGCGATTTGGTCCCGAAATCAACGCCAAAAAAAACCCCCAAAAAAACCATCCTGGGAGCCACGCAAAGATTTATCACCGCAACTCCGCGGCTCCCGGAGCGGGGAGGAGAGGAAAAAAAAAGAAAAATTTTAAAAAAATTAAAAAAAAAAAAAGAAAGAAGCAAAAAGCAATCTCATCTAAAAATATTTTCGTTCTGGGAAACATTCGGCGCCTTTAATAATCCCGTTTCCGCTGTGAATGTTGATGTTATTAATCTCCAATAAAAATGTTCCCCTCGCGCCCTCGCCCCGCTTGTGACAACATCCCCGAGCCCATAAATCACCCGCGGATGCTCCGCGACCTTCCCGAGCCCGCGGCCCGCGCCTGCACCGCTGCTTTTATTATTTTATTAGGATTATTATTGCTTTTAACGCGCGGCCCTGGCGCTTTTCCAGGGCGTCGCGGCCCCCCCCAGCTCGGCCGGGGGGAAAAGGGGGAAAAATCGAAATAAAAGGAAAAAATAAATGAAATAAAAAAGATCTTTATGCGCCCAGAGCTCTGACTCTGCCCAAGGTCCTCCCACGCCGGGAGCGGGGAGGGAGAAAAGTTGGGGGGAGGAAAAAAAAGCGCTCGAGGAGGTGGAGAAAAGAGGGAAAATCGCTTTTTTTGGGAGTCGGGGAAAGAGGGGGGAGGAGGAGGGGAAAAGAGAAACAAACAAACAAGAAGAAAAACTGGAATAAACAAGGGCTCCAGCCAGGGGGTGTTTGTTTCTCTCTGATTTTCTGTGGGGGCTTTTTGATTTTTTTTTTGTTTGTTTTGTTGTGTTTTTCTTTGGTTTTTCTTTGTTTTTTCCCTGTTTTGCTTTGGTTTTAATTTATTCCCTCGCAGGGAGGGAGCGAGGCTTCCCCCGCGCCCTCCCCGCGCCCTTTGTTTTGATTTTTTTTTTTTAATTATTATTAATTTTTCTCTCGGGGGCGGGGCCGCTCCCTCCCGGCCCTCGGGGAGGAGTTCACCCCATCCCGGCCCCTTGGATTTTTTTTTTTTTTTGGTCCAAAAAAGCAGAATTTGGGAGTTTTGAGGTTTGAATTTGGGGTTTTCCCATCCCGCAAAGAGCTCGGGAGGCCCCGGGAACCCCGAAGAGAAACCGGGCAGGAGAAGAAACGGAAAAGAAGCGGAGCGAGCCCGGGTTTTATTTGACAGATTGGACTTTTTTTCCCTTTTTTCCCCTCTCTTTGACCTTTGCTGGGAGCAGCAATAACTCACGGGTTAATGATCAATCAAGCTGCAATTGGCTCCTAAAAAAAAAAACCCAAAAAACCAAGAAAAACCGCCCAAAAATCAAACTAAAAAAGCCAAAATCCACCCCCGGCTTTGGTGGCAGCGCCCCCCCAAATTCCGGCGCACCCCAAAATCCTCTCCCGTCCCGGGGAGGGCTCGGGGGGAGATTTTTGGGGGCGTTTTAGGGGAATCAGCGGCAGTTTTGGGATAAAGGGATGGGAATCCCCTCCCCCCATTCCCACCCCTCTTTTCCTTCCAAATTCCCAAATTCTCGCCCACGTGACCCCGCCACGTCAAGGCGCTTTTTTTTGGCTTTTTCCCCTCATTTTCTGGGGATTTGGGAAACGAGCGGTTCCCCCGCAAATCCCACGAATTCCCGAACTTTCCCCCAGCTCCAGCCCGGCCTCTTTTCCTTCCCGGGGATGGTTTTTCCTTCCCTTTTTATTGATTTTTTTTTTTTTGCTTCTAATTTTCCTTTTTTTTGGTTTTTTTGGGGGTTTTTTTTTACATCTTTGAACCCGGAGAGGAACGAACTCAAATGGGGAGAGCGACGGAGGCAGCTCCCAAAAATACTGGGATTTGGGGGGGAAAAACGGGATTTGGGGGAAAAACGGGATTTGGGGAAAAATACCAGGTTTTGGGAAACAATAACGGGTTTTGGGAAAAAAAAATAATGGGATTTGGGAAAAAACAACGGCTTTGGGGGGGGAGGGGGAATGAGAGGGTTTTGGAGAAAATACCAGGATTTGGGGGAAAAATAAAGGGTTTTGTGAGAAAATAACGGATTTGGGATCAGGGAAAAAGGAGAGGATTTGGGTTTTTCTGCCTCTCAGATCCCGAGGTTGAGCTCCTGGAGGAGGCGGCTCCCGGGTTTTTTTCCCATTTTTAACCCCGCCCTCCTCCTCCTCCTCTTCCTCCAAAAGATAAAAAGTTAAGGGAAAAAAAGAGAGAAAGAGAGAGGGAAAATAAAGATACAAAGCTTTTCTCCCCAGAGCTTTCCGCGCGAGGGTCGGGGCCGTTTTTGTGAGGAATTCCGTGGGGTTTTTTTTAATTTTTTTTTTTAGGGATCCTCGCCCGAATCCCGGGAATGGGGGAGAAGAAACGAATTTCCCTTTTGCCTTCTGATCCCTCAAAAAAAAAACCAAAAAACAAAGAAAAGCCCCCAAAATCCGCACGGAGAATCCCGGGAGAGGGAAAAGCGGCGTCAAAAGATTCCATTTCTCCACCTGAGCGCCGCATCCTCCCAAAAACCCCTGCCAAAAAACCCACGAGGGTTTGGGGTTTTTTTTTTCATTTGAGAGGGATTAAAATTCTCCTTTCCCGTCCCGGAATTCTCTCATTTCCACATCAAAGCTCGCGGCTTTCCCCAGCTCCCGGTTAATTTGTAATCAGGGGAAATTTGGAGATGAGCAGAGGGGGCGAAGGGGTTAAATCCCATTCCTGCCTTTCCTGGGGATGCGCGGCCCTGCCCGGATAAAATTCCAGGTGGGTTTGGCCAAAAATCCCATCCCTGCAGCCGCAGAAACCCTGGCAGGGCCCAAATAAACTCATTTTTGGGTGCTCAGTCCCTTTTAAAAACAAAAATCTGAGCTCGCGCCTCCAGCAGATTCCCCACGCTGGGAATAAAATTCGGATTTTTTTGTCTTTAGAGAGAGTGGAAGAAACGCTCAGGAGGGTGGGGGAAAAAATCCAATAAATCCACATTATCCCTTCCCTAAAATTGTCCCAAAAGAGCGGGAGCGGCCCCGAAAAGATCCATCCGCTCCGAGTGCCCATTAATATCAATTTCCTTCCGCGAAAACTTCGCTTCTTCATGAACTCGGTGATTTATGAGAAAATCAATTCAATTGCGGCCACTCAGGGCCCTGCGGTTTCTCCTCGGGTTTCATCCGCCAAAGGATCGGTTAAAAAAGAAATACATTTTTAAAAAGTAAATAAAAAAGTAAATAAAAATAGATTATAAAAAAAAATTTAAAATAAATTTTAAACATTGAATTTCGCTGGAGGCCAACGGAGATGATTCCGAAGCGCGAGAAAGGGGACGAGAAGGGAATTTTTCAGAAAATAAAATGATATTATTAATAATTAATTAATAAAGAAATAAATAAAAATGGATGAAAAGCAAAAGAGGCGCCGGTGAAGCTCCAGCTCTCGGCCTCGGGAAAAATCCGGCAGCTTCCCCGAAAAGTCCGAAACTTTCCCGATTTCCCGCTGGATCAGGAGGTTTTTGGAGCTTGTCCCGAGTTCCGATCCGGCTGCGGGGCCGGGGCCGAGCAGGGAGCGCCAAAATATTCAAATTTGCAATAAAACTCCGCCGCTTTAATTCCATTTTCCCCTCTGCACAAAGGATTTTCCTGCCTCGCATCGGGGCCTTCGGGGGGGGGGAGGGAGAGGGGATTTTTTTTTTCCCGGGACGGAAATTTTGAGCAGAAATCCACAAAATCCGAAATATCCGCAATTCCCACGCCCCCATCCCAAATCCCGCCCGAGTTTGGGGCGAAATGAGCGATTTTCAGCGTCCCCTCCCCGCCAAAAACCCCGAACCAAACATTTCTCAAAGCCCGATTTTTTACGCCGGGGTTCCCCCAATAAATCCCTTTTTTCCCCAATTTTGGGGGGTCCCGACCCTCCCCAAACGGAAAGGAAAAAGCAGCTCGGGAGTGCAGATGTTTTGGGGCACATCTGGCAGAACCCGGCACGGAAAAGCCGCCGAGCTTGGGAAATCTCTCCCTTTTTTTCTTTTTTTTCCTTTCCTTTTCTTTTTTCTTTTTTTCTTTTTTCTTTTTTTTTTTTTTTTTGTAATTAGGGTTTGCTGCGAGTAAACAAAAAACTCGGTGGGGCCATAAATCACCGAACATTCTGCGCTTTAACAGCCCCTTTTTAACCTTTTTTCCCCCTTTTTTATTCTGTTTTTTTGCCATTTCTTTCTCAAACGCCACAGAAGGTGCGAAACCTTCACCAAATGTGTCCCGGGCCAATTTTGGCGAGGATGGGAGGAGGAAAAAAAAAAGAATTCGGTGCCGCTTCTGGATAATTTTTTTTGCTCCTCCTCAACTTCCCCGAGGCCTCCCCGTTAATCTGAAGGAGCCGCCGGAGCTTCGTCAGAACAATTAATTATTAATTACAACTCCGGAGCTGCGGCCCTGGGTTCGTTCATTTGTTTGTTTTCGGGTTTTTTTTTTGGAACTTCTTACCTGCGACGCTCCAGGACTCCGAGGAGAAGGAGAAAACCGGCCCGGGTTCGCCACTGGAGCAGGAAAATTGAGAAGAAAGGACTTTATTTCACCCCCGCTGCATCTCGCCGACAGCTCCCTCCGATTGGAATTTGGATTTTTTTTTTCTTTTTTCCCTCTCAAAGATGGTTTGGATTTTTTTTTTAATTTTTTGGGTGTTTTGTTGTTTTGTTTTTTTTTCTGGACTCCTTCGGTCCAGACAGAAGGGATTTGAGGAAAGAAAAAATCAGGAATTCACCCAAAAGAGCTCCAAGTGTGGCGGGGATGGGAATCCCTCCTTGGGGAGACGGCGAGGGCTGCGGTGGGGGAGAGAGGGGAGCGAGCGCACAAAAAAACCCCAAAAATCCCTAAAAATGAAAAAAAAAATCCCCAAAAAAATCCCCAAAAATTCCTGCCCCACTCCAGAATCCCCGGGATGGGTTTCTCTTTATGAAAAGCGCTGGAAATGCAGCGAGAGGAGCTGAGGCCGTGAGTGACGGGGCTGCCGGGGAGAGGGGAACCAAACGGATTCCGCTTTTCCCGAGCCGGTCGGGATTGGCCGGCCCGCAGGGGCAGCGCTGGAAATGGATTCCATATGTCCCGGGAAAAGGGAAAAACCCCGAGGAGAGCAGGAAAGACGGGAAGAAAGACAGAGGGACACGAGGGGAGGGAGGGGAATCAAAGTTATTCAAAGCCCACCGGGGTTTTTGGGGTTTTTTTTTTAACTTTTTTTGCTCCCTCCCTCCCCTCGCGGCGAACCCCAGCCTTAAATTTCGCCTTTTCCCAGGGATTTTTGGGATTCTTGGAGCGCAGGAGAAGCGGGGTTTATTTTTAGGCTCGGCTTTGCTCGGAGCTGCCCCTGAGCGCGGGGAGTTCAGCTCTGGCTGATGCGGACCCCAAAATCTCCCCATTCCCCCCCCAAAAATCCCCCCCGGGGGCCGGAGCGGGTGGTGGGGAGCGAGGGGGGCCGATGGGTCCCTGGTCCCCCATCCCGGAGCCCTCGGCTCCAAATTCCCCGAGGGGAAAGGATTCCCGGAGGGGGAAAATCCCGCCCGGAGCTCTCCGGGCTCATCCCCGAGAGCGCGGCCGAGAAGCCCCGGCGGATTTCGCATCCCCAAAAGAGACGCGGGGATTTCTCCCTCAGACCCCTCCCCTCAGATCTACGCTAAAAACAAAGGAGGAGAGAGGGGAAAAAAGCGGAGAAAAAAAAAAAGAAAGAAAAAAGAGTCAAATCGCCACCATCGGCTCTGATTTATTGCCTCCCTTTTCATCTCGGGGTGGCTGGCGCAGGGAAGTGTCCAAACGGCGTTGTTGCCTTTTATTTCTCCCGTGTCCCCCCTCCTTTCCCTCCTCCCCGCACGGCAAAAAAAAAAAAAAAAGGAAAACTTCAAAGGAAAACCCTCCCCGAGCCCAAACTTTCCCTGCTTGGCTGCGGAGCCACCGAACGCTCCCCTTTTGTCCCGGCTCCTGCCGCTCGTGTTGGCCAAGGCTTTAAAAATGAAAACGGGGCGATCCCCGCTCGGAGAGCCCCGGGTGACGCTGAGGGGGCAAACTCTGCCTCAAAACACACAAAAATAGAGAAAACTGCTATAAACCTCCGATTTCCGGGAAATCCTCCCTTTTTTTTTTTTTGTTTTTAATATTTTTTCTCCTCTCCGCGCTCCTCCGCCAGGCTTTGATGAGCAATAACTCCCCCGCCGCCCGCAATAAATCCCGAGTTAAGGTGCTGCTGTTGGCTCGCGTTAATCGCTTCCTTCCCGGGAGAAAATCCGGGAGGGCGAAGGGGGGTTTATTTTGGGGTGATGGAGGCGCTGACGGAGCGGGGCCTTGCGAGGAGATGACAGGCGAGGAGAAAGGCTGAGTGCCCAGAAATCAATGGAGAGAGCCAATTATCCCCTCCCCAGTTTTATCTGCCGCGTGTGGGGGAAAATAAACCCGTTTGGGGCGAGATCGTCAAGAAACGGGGCTTGGAAAGTCCGGGGGAGGTGGGGCTGGAGGAAATGGGGTTTGAGGAATCGGGGGAAGGTGGGCTTGGAGGGCTCGGGGCAGCGGGGATGCTGAGGGGCTGAGGGGGCTGCTCCGGGGTTCTGGGCAGCTCTGAGCCAAACCGAGCCCTGGCCTCACCAGTGGGGAAAAATTGGGATTTTGGAGCTGATGGGAAGGGGGGAGACAGAGCCCTGAGGGTCTGAGGGAGCAGCGAGGATCCCAGAAATCCTCCCGGAGAGGTTTTGTGGCACCGCAGCCCTTCCTGAACGAGCAGGAGCGGGGGCTCGGCCCGGCCCCCCCCCTGAGCCCACCCTGCTCTGGGGTCCCGATCTGGGTCTGAGGTCCTATTCTGGGTCTGGGGTCCCGATCTGGGTCTGGGGTCCCGATCTGAGTCTGGGATCCTGAACTGGGTCTGGGATCCCGATCTGGGTCTGGGGTCCCGATCTGGGTCTGGGGTCCCGATCTGGATCTGGGATCCGGATCTGGGTCTGGGGTCCCGATCTGGATCTGGGGTCCCGATCTGGATCTGGGGTCCCAATCTGGGTCTGGGGTCCCGATCTGGGTCTGGGGTCCCGATCTGGGTCTGGGGTCCCGATCTGGATCTGGGATCCGGATCTGGGTCTGGGGTCCCGATCTGGGTCTGGGGTCCCGATCTGAGTCTGGGGTCCCGATCTGAGTCTGGGATCCTGAACTGGGTCTGGGGTCCCAATCTGAGTCTGGGGTCCCGATCTGGGTCTGAGGTCCCTTTCTGGGTCTGGGGTCCCGATCTGGGTCTGGGGTCCCGATCTGAGTCTGGGATCCTGAACTGGGTCTGGGATCCCGATCTGGGTCTGGGGTCCCAATCTGGATCTGGGGTCCTATTCTGGGTCTGGGGTCCTGTTCTGGATCTGGGGTCCCAATCTGGGTCTGGGGTCCCAATCTGGGTCTGGGATCCCGATCTGGGTCTGGGGTCCCGATCTGAGTCTGGGGTCCTATTCTGGGTCTGGGGTCCCAATCTGAGTCTGGGATCCCGATCTGAGTC
>JAHLSL010000183.1:233249-249041 GCA_025920805.1 Petroica traversi
GGGGTGAAATTTGGATAATTCCGGGATAATTCCGGGCCGAGATAGCGGGAGGAATTCTCATCCGTGCAAGAAAACTGATTTTAGGGCTGGAGAAACCGAGCCTGGATAATTCCTGCAGCTGCAGGTGAATTAAAACACGGCTAAAAAAGGTCCCACCTAAAAAAGGAACAAATCCGGGAATCCAGGGGCGCTCGAGGCGCCGGAATTCCATTTCCATGGATATTTATTTAATATATGATATTAAAATAAAATATTTAATATTTAAATAATAAAATAATAGTTTTTAATATTATTAACGTTTTCCTTTTAAATAAAAAAGGCAGCTTTACAGGGCTGAATTCTCCCCTCCTGATCCCTAAACATCCCTGGAAATTCTTTGTGTTTTCCTCCTTCTGCTCAGGGGATTCGCGTTGCAAAAATCACCGCGGATATTTTTATTTTTCTTTATTTTTTGAGCCTCTCCCTGCACTTGTTGGTTTTACCCCGGAAAACCACGGAGAAATCGTAATTAAACCCCTGCATTTATAATTAAAACCCTCTGCGAGCTTCGCCCAGAGGTTTAAATAAAGTGTATTTAGCATTATATTCTATTAAGTGTATGGAAAAATATAAATATAAATATAGAAATATTAAGATACAAATCTAATTCTAAATCTAAATATGAATACAAATATAAAAATAAATATAAATTTAGAAATAAAAATAAAAATAAATATAAATACAAGTCTATAAATCTAAATCTAAATCCAAATCTAAATACAAGCATTAAGCCGTTATTGTTAATATTGATACAGCAATAACTGTATTAATGGAATGTTGATGATTTGATTTATGACAATAAGAATTAAAAAATATTATCTCGATTATATTTCTATTTCATATCTATTTATTTCATTATCTATTTATTAAATATCTCTGAATGAACGCATCCCAAAAAGTCGTGGGGAGGCATCTCCAGCGTCGAAAATTGGGAATAAAGCCACAAATTTCCCTTTTCTCTTTTGTAGAGGTGGGAAAAGTTCATTCCCATCCTTGCCCTGGTGCAAAAAAAACTCAAAACGCCACAAAAAACCCCAAATCCAACAACAAAACCACGCAAACCCAGAGCCAAAAAAAAAAAAAAAAAAGAAAAAAAGAAAAAAAAAGAGAGAGAGAGAAATATAAATTATCAATTTTTAAGCTTTCCCCCCCCCACTTTCCGCTCAAACCCTGCCTTGCCCGAATTCCCCAAAATCCCGAATTTTCCCCTCCCTCCCTCTTTGGGAAAATCCAGTTTTTTATCTCATTTTATTTTCCCGTCCCGAGAAGGGATTTAAAGATTTTTGAGGCTCCCTCCTGGAATTTGAACACCCCCGCTGGGTTTCGGGGGGCTGAATTTTCTCCCCCAAAATTCCGATATTTTTCCCGGGAAAGGCGCAATTTTATCCCGCCCCTTCCTCCCTCTTTGTTCCGCGTTAATTACCCCATTAATTACAATTAAACCAACCCAAAGTGCCCCAAAAATGCCCAAAAAATGCCCCAAAAGGTGCCCATGTCTCCACGGATTTCAGGATTTTTGGGAATAAAACCGACGCAAAAACTCTGGATTATTTCTCTTAAATTGTTGTCTTTATTTTTTTAAATATTTTTTTTCTTCTGCCAAATTTATCGCGCGGGGACCCCAGGAGGGGAACGGGATCGGCTGGGAAAAATTCCAAATTTTCCTTCTGGATTTGTTCCTGGGATGGAATAACGCAGCTTCCTCCACCTTTTCCATCCGAATTTCACTTTTCCATCCGAATTTTTACCTTTTCAATCCGAATTTTTACCTTTTCCCACCCCTATTTCCAGGCGATCTCCGCAGCTCCGAGGAGAATCCGATTTTGCTTTTCCTTAATTATCAAAATTAATGAAAAATGACCAAATTTAGAGCGCGGTCATAAATTAAAAATTAAATTATCCGCGTGAAGGAAGTTATAAATCAATTAAATAAACTCCTTTCTGTTTTGTTTTGGTTTTTTTCCTCGTATCTCTCTCTGCATTCAATTTTTTTTTTCCTTATTACCAATTTCAGGAATTCCTCCCACGTGATTTTCATGTTGTTTGGGGCTCATAAATCACGATTAAAAAAATTAAAATAAAATAAGAAATAAAATAAATAAATAAATAATAAAAAAAACAATATAAAAAAATTAAAAGAAAAGAAAAGAAAAGAAAATTTTCAGAGAATTCTGATTTTTTTCAAAGTCCTGACATTGAATCTCCCAGATCCTGAATTTTTTGGGATTTTTCTGGGCTCTTCCCCACCTCCCCTGGGAATTCCAGTGCTTCCAATCACATTTTCCTCCTCAATTTCTTGAGCTCTCCAATTCTTACTGCAAAATTTCAGAAAAAATTCCCAAAACCTCATTAAAAAAAAAATCCTCCCAATCCCATTTTCTGCCATTCCAGGTGGGAAAATTCCTTCCAAGATTGCCCAGAAAGGTTTCCTGAGCCGGTGGCTTAGTGGTTTTCCGGAATTCCTTAATTTTTGTTTCATCTTTCCTTCATTTTCTTGCATTTTTCCCTCCATTTCCCTTGAATTTTCCTTCATTTTTCGGAATTTTCCTGATTTTTCCTGATTTTTTTCTGAATTTTCCGGAATTTTCCTGCATTTCCCTTCCATTTCTCTTTGTTACCCTTCATTTTCATTAATTTTTATTAATTTTCACCTATTTTTAATGAAATTCTCATTAATTTTTCCCTCATTTTTCTTCGCTTTCCCATTTTTGCTGCACAAATAAAACCCTTTAAACCCATTTTGCATGGATAAATTGACTATTAAATGGAGAAATATATTAATAAATTAATAAATGTAGCAATAGAATTAATAAATGGATAAAAAGAATTAATAATTGGATAAATATAATTAATAATTGGATAAACAGAATAAATAAATGGATAAATAGATTAATAAATGTATAAATAGAACTAATATTTGGATAAAGAGAATTAATAAATGGATAAGTAGATTAATAAATGCATAAATAGAATTAATAAATGGATAAGTAAATGAATAAATGGGTAAATAAAATTAATAAATGGATAAACAGATGAATAGAGGAATAAATAAATTGATGCTAAAGGTCAAAAGGACAAAAAAATGGGAATTTTAGGGCTGAAAAGCCATAAAAAAATGGGAAGGCCCAGGGCCTTCCCCACAAAAAATCCCAAAACTTTTCCCCTGTGTTTTCTCTGAACTCCTCTGTCCCAAGGAACTAAAAATTAAAAAGCACCATTGGATTCCTGCAGGAATTTGGATTCCCATCGGGAATTCCCGGGCATTCAGCACCACAGGGAAGGCACTCGGGGACAAATCCAACGTTTGGGGGCAAGGAGTGGGTGGGAAAATCAGCTCTGAGGTGGAATTCCATGGAAAATCAGATTTGGGATGGAAACAAGGATGGAAACCCAATGGAAAACCAACTCTGGGATGGAAATTTCATGGAAAATCAACTCTTGGGTGATTCCTGGGATGGAAATCCAAAGGAAAATCCACTCTGTGATGGAAATCCAATGGATATCAGCTCTGGGATGGAACCTGGGATGGAAAATCAGCTCTGGGATGGAACCTGGGATGGAAAATCAGCTCTGGGATGGAAACCAGGATGAAAATCCAATGGAAAACCACCTCTGGGATGGAATCCTGGGATGGAAATTCCATGGAAAGCCAACCTTTGGGTGGTTCCTGGGATGGATCCCGTTGGAAAATCAGCTCTGGGGTGGAAACTAGGATGGAAATCCAATGAAAAACCAACTCTGGGATGGAAAATCAGCTCTGGGATGGAAATTCCATGGAAAATCAGCTCTGAAGTGGCTCCTGGGAGCAGAACCCGATGGAAAATCTTCCACCAGGACGAACTGCACAGACCCAGATCCTCATTTATTAAAACTCTGCAGCTGAAGCAAAAAAAAACCAAAAACCCAACAAAATAAAAAAAAAACCGAACAAACACCCCAAACCCCAATTCCATGAAAATCCCTTTCCCACAACGGAAAGACGAGAGGTCTGGAAGCGCCCAACAGCACCAGGAAGGTTCCACCCAAACTCCTGGAATTTCTGTTTCAAAAGGGGAAATTTCACTGCTTGTCCACCTGATGTGTGGTGTGTCCTAATGGAGAAGTGAAAAATTGGAAGGAATTGCCCCAAAATGGAAGGAATTTCCAAAAGAAATGGAAGGAATTGTGAAAAACTGGAAGGAATTGCCAAGAAATGGAAGGAATTGCCAAAAAAAAACTGGAAGGAATTGCCAAGAAATGAAAGGAGTTGCCCAAATTTGAAAGGAATTGCCAAGAAATGGGGGGAATTTCCAGATTCCCAACGATCAAAGCCCAGATTTCAGACTGGAATTGAACCAATCCAGCTCAGATTCCAGGATTTGGGATATTTCAGGTGGAGTAGCTCAGAAATTGCCAATTCTCAGGGAATGAAACGAAAGACTTTTCAAATTCCGCTGCAAACCCCAAATCCCGAGATAAATCCCACTTTTGTTGCCATTTCCAGCACCCTCCATGCCCCAAATTAGATTTTTGGGATGAAACTGAACCCCTGGCATGGGATAAACCCCAATTTTCCTCCTCCTGGGCACCAATGTTTTGGGAAAATATCCCAAAATTCCTCATTTCTGGCAGGAAATTCATCCTGTGCTGTCTCCAACCGAAGGCAGCACCTCCTTGTCAAGGTTTTTCCTGACAAAAATCAATTCCCCAGAGCTCATCCGTCATTCCCGAGGAGCTCTGTGCCCGGGATGTTCCCCATGAATCATTTCCCAGGAAGGAAATCGATTCGGAAGCGCCTGAGCCTTCACCCCTAAACAGCCTGGAATTGAAAATGAGGGATTTTGGTGCTTTTTTCCCTCGGGATAATAAATGGGAGGGGAGTGCTGAGTCAGAGAGGGGAAAAATCTGAATTATTCATGGTTTTGTACTGAGGACGGAGGGTTGGAAATGCAGAAATGCCAAGGTCTGGAAGGAGGAAAGGAAGAGAGGCTTTGGAGGTTTGGAATTAAAAGGAATTAAAGTTTTGGAGGGCTGGAATTAAAAGAGATTAAGGTTTTGGATTTCTGGAAGTAAAAGAAATCGATGTTTTGGAGGCTGGAATGAAAAGAATTGAGGTTTTAGAGGCCTGGAATAAAAGAAATGAAAGTTTTGGATGTTGGAAGTAAAAGAAATCAAGGATTTGGATGCCTGGAATTAAAAGGAATTGAGGTGTTAAAGGCCTGGAATTAGAAGGAATCGAGGTTTTGGAGGCCTGGAATTAAAAGAAATAAAAGTTTTGGAGGGCTGGAATTAAAAGAAATATAAGTTTTGCAGGCTTGGAATTAGAAAAGAAATCCAGGTTTCAGAGGACTGGAATTAAAGGAAATCCAGGTTTTGGAGGCCTGGAATCAGAAAAAGAATTGGGATTTTGGAGACCTGGAATTAAAAGAAATAAAAGTTTTGCAGGTCTGGAATTAGAAAAGAAATCCAGGTTTTAGAGGCCTGGAATTCAAAGAAATTAAAGTTTTGGAGGCCTGGAACTGGAAAAGGAATGGAAGTTTTAGATGCCTGGAATTAAAATAAATTGAGGTATTAGAGGCCTGGAATTAGGAAGGGAACCGAGATTTTAAGGCCTGGAGCTTGGGAAAAAAAAAAAATCAAGGTTTTGCAGACCTGGAATTAAAAGGAATCAAGATTTTAAGGCCTAGAATTAAAAGAAATAAAAGTTTTGCAGGCCTGGAAATAAAAGGAATCCAGGTTTTGGAGGGCTGGAATTAAAAGGAATTGAGGTTTTAGAGGGCTGGAATTGGGAAAGGAATTGGGATTTTAGAGGCCTAGAATGACAAGAAATGAAGGTTTTAGAGACTTGGAATTACAAGAATTCCAGGTTTTAGTGGCCTGGAATGAGAATTCGCAGGGGTTTTCCCTCCTGATTTGGCCCTGGGATCTCCTGGATGTGGAATTCCAGCCCTTCCCAAGGGATCCCTCATCCACCTGCCCAAAAAAAACTGGAATTTCTTTGCAATTTCATGGCGTTTTGGGAAATTAAATGAATTTTCCAGGTGCCAGAGTCAGGGAAGCTCCAAGCTGAGGTCGGAGGGGACAAAAATTCTGGAATTTTGGGCTCAACAAGACATAAATTCTTTTTTTTAACCTCTTCTTTTCCATTTAAACTGGGAAAAAAACCCACCAAAACTCATATTTTTATCCATCCCATCCTTGGTAAAGTGATTTTAAAAACTTAAATATTTAAATATCAAATATAATATATGATGTATGATATGATATTGCCAATATTTAATGAATATAATAAATAAATTTTAAAATAAATATTGCAAAGTGGGAAATAAATCAATATTTTGGAATTTCAGCCTTGGGAGAGAGGGAGGAATTGGGATTTGTGGCACATCCCTAAAAATCCCACCCAGGGTGAGGGATGGGTCTGGAATAAGCCAGGATCAGAAGTCCCAAATTCCTGGAGATTTGCTGGAGTCTGTCCCCCTCTGCCGGCCGAGAAATCCCAAGAGCCGAAACATTCCAACGCCCCCAAGAAAAGAAGGGAGGGAAATATTATTTTATTTTATTTTACTTTATTTTGTTTTACTTTATTTTACTTTTATTTTATTTTAGTTTATTTTGTTTATATTATTTTATTTTACTTGAATTTTTTTAAAAATTCTATTCTATTTTTTTTTATTTCATTTCACTTTATTTATTTCATCAGAGCCCACCAACCCCAAAAAAAACCCCGCAAGAAACCCAATTAAAGCCAAATTTCGCTCAAACTCTTCCACATTGGAGCCGAGCAGGGAATTAATTAAATTAATTAAAAATCTCATCAGGGACAGGACTTAAAATTCCAATTACGAGACAATTATTCGGAAGAGGACAACAGAAATTTCTGTCCCATCCATCCCCGAATTCCTGTACAGGTGAAAATGCCTGGAGCCATTTTGGGGTGAAATCACCTGGAAAAGATAATTTTTCTCCTCCTGGCAGGGCTGGATTTGCGTGGAGCGATCCAGAAATTCCATTTATGGCTCATGCCAGGGCAAGGCTGAGCCGGAAAATTTAGGAAAAATGGGATTATCCTTTGAATTTAGAGGTGGCAGGGAAGCTCCTGGCTGGGTTTGAGGAGGGAAAGAATCTGGTTTAGGGATAAAAATCCCAATTTATTGATAAAAACCCCAATTTATTGATTAAAAACTTGGATAAAACCCCAGTTTAGGGATAAAAAAATTCCAATTTATGGATAAAAATCCTAGTTTATGGATAAAAATCCAAGTTTAGGGATAAAACCCCCCCCCATTTATGGATAAAAATTTGGATGGGAATTTGGGATGGGCAAATGGGAATTTGAGTTGTGGGGATGGGAATTTGGGATGGGCAAAATCATGACAGGATTTTGGGGTTTTCCTGATGGGATTTTGGGGTTTTTCCCAGCAGGATTTTTTTTTCCAGACAGGATTTTGGGGTTTTTCCCAGAAAGATTTCGGGGGGTTTTTCCAGCAGAATTTGGGGTTTTTTTTCCCAGCAGGACACCCCTTAATGCTCAAATTATTCAATATTGAAACATTTTTGTTACCCACAAACAAATCACTGAAAACCTGGGACTATCTCCCCAAAAACCCCATTAATTACCATTTTTTTTTGGGTGGGGGGGGATGAACAGACTCCAACACCAATTCCGGAGGTATTTTCTATGGAATTTTTTTTATTTTGTTTTGTGATTATTTTCTAGTACATAAAATTTATCAGTATCAGACATCTCCAGACAAAAACAATCCTTAAAAAATGTGATTTTAACACAAAATATTCCCTAAAAAGGTGATTTTTTTAAACTCAAAGTATCCCTTAAATCTCCATGAAAAACAGTTTTCTTTATTGCAGGAAAAAACAGAATAAAGTTTTATCCATTTGTGTTTGCATGGAGAAAATGAACACCAAAAAAATCAAGTTTTTAATCAGGAATTGAAAATTCTGAAGGAAAAGGAAAATATTCCCTGGATAAGGACATTCCCAAGGCACTTCTGGTGTGAAATTCCAAGGATCTGGGGTTGGGATTGGGAGTTTTTAGGGAATCCAGGAGGTTTGGGAGCATAAAAATCTCCCCAAATTTGGGATTTTTTTTGCCAGGAATTTGAATGGGGACTAAAAATCCCGAATTTTAGGATTTTTGAGGTATTTTAATGCGATTTTTGGGAGGGATTATTTTGGATGATTCAAGGTGGTTTAGGATTACTTTGGGTCATATTGGAGTGGTTTTTGATTATTTGGAGTGATTTTGGGGTGATGCTGGCTGATTTGGACTGATTTTAGTTGATATTGGATGATTTTGGAGTATTTTGGATGATTTTGGGTTAGAAAAGGGGAATTCAGGTCTCTTCCAGGCTGTGGCAGGGCTGATTTTTGGGTAAAAAAGGGTGAATTTTGGGGTAAAAGAGGGGGATTTTGGGGTAAAAAAGATAGATTTTGGGTTAGAAAAGGGGGATTTTGGGTTAGAAAAAGTGATTTTGAGGTTAAAAAGGGGGATTTTGGGTTGGAAAAGGGGGATTTGGGGTCACTCCAGGCTGTGACAGAACATGTGATCATGGAAGAGCTGGGGTAGGTTCCTGTCGAAGGTCTGGCCACAGATGGGGCACTCCTGAAGGTGGCTCTGGACATGCTCCTCAAAATCCACGGAGCCCAAATCCTGGGGGAAAAGCTTCTCACACATGGGGCACTGCAGTACCTGGGGCTGGGGAACAGAAAAATGGGGGGGGGATTTAATATAAAGGGGAAAAAGGAGGGAAAAAAGCAAAGAGAAAGAGGAAAAACAGGAAAAAGAGGGGGAAAAGCAATAAAAAAAAAGGTGAAAAAAAGCAAAAAGAAACAGAAAATAAGCAGAAGAAACAGGGAAAAAACAGAAATGAAAAAAGAGGGGGGAAAGCAAAATAAAAGAAAAAAAAAGCAAAAATAAAGAGAAAAAAAAGCAGACAAAAGAAGGGAAAGTAAAAAAATGGGGGGGAGCAAATAAAAGAGAAAAAAGGCAAAAATAAAGTGAAAAATAAAGATATAAATGGGAAAAAAAGAAGAAAAGTGGAAGAGAAATAAAAAAAAAAGAGGGGAAAAAGAAGCATTTCTGTCCCCAAATCCCTAATTCCTGATCCCAAAATCGCAATTCCTGACCCAAACCCCCAATTCCTGTCCCCAAATCCCCAAATCCCACCTGGAACTCCTTTACTCACCTCAGCCTCCGCCCCCAGGTTTCTTTCTGTACCTGGAGGAAGAAAAAAAAGCCAATTTAAGGCCCAGGAAAATGATGAAATAAAAAAAAAAAAATCTGTGATTTTTGGGGATTTTTTGGGGGGATTTTTGGTGATTTTTTTTGGTGATCTTTGGTAATTTTTTGGAAGGCAAAGACACAGCTCTGGAGTCAAACCCCATTCAGGAATTTGGGAACTGGATAAAACCCACAAAAGAGCCAATCCCAGCTGGAAAAATCCCCTCAAAACTCTCTTTTTTTTGGCAGAAACCTGGGAATTTGATAAAATCCATAAATTTGCTGACCCCAGCTGGAAAAATCTCCTCAAAATCCTCTTTTTTTTGGCAGATATCCTCCTTTAATCCCAGTTTTCACCACCTGCACCACCAATTCTGCAGAGCTGCTTTAAAAATGGATATTTCCCCCCCCACTTTGCTGCCTGGATTTGGGATTTAGGGCTGAATCCCAAATAATCTCACTGGAATAGGGATTCCCAAACATGAGGGATCCCCTGGCAGAGTTTGGAGATTCCTCAGGATCCAGAAGCCCCTGGAGCGTGGAAATCTCCTGCTGGAGCAGCATCTTCTCATCCTGGAGATCCTGCAGGGAACACGGAATTCCCAAGGGAATATTCCAGGGGAAAATAAAAAATAAAAAATAATAATTTGTCTGGATTTTCAGGGAGTTCGGGGTGGAAAAAATCAAGGAGAGAGGAGGGGGAGTGGGTAGAAAGATAATAAAAATATAAAAAGGAAAAAAAACAGAAAGGGGTTAAAAAAAGAGGAAAAAAGAAGAAAAAAAAAAGAGGAAAAAAGCAACAAAAAAGAGGAAAACAAGAAGAGGAAAAAGAAAAAAAAGAGGAAAAAAAAGAAGAGGAAAAAAGAAAAAAAAAGCAGGGAAAAAGAAAAAAAAAAAGAAGGAAAAAGGCCAAAACAAAAAGGAAAATAGTATTCCTGACCCCAAACTCCTTATTCCTGTCCCCAAAACCCCAATTCCTGTCCCCAAAACCCCCAATTCCTGTCCCCAAAATCCCTGGAAGTGCCCAAATCCAGGTTGGAGCAGTCTGGAATAGCAGGAACTGTCCATGGATGAGATTTAAGGCCATTCCAACCCAAATATTCCATAACTCTGTGTCCTTGGAGGTGCCAGGCACAATTTTGGAGTTATTTGTTTGAAGAATTCATGGAATTGTCCCCAGGATGAGGGATGGGAGCTGAGCTCCCTGCAGGGAGAGCCGGGCCCAGTTCCTACCTCAAAACTCCACCAAAAAAATCCCTCCAAAACCCCACAAACTCCCCAAAATCCTTCAAATATTCCCCAAATCCTTCCTTTCCACCCCACCCCACTCCTTCCTATGAATCTCTGGGAAAGAAAACCTGGATTTCCTTCTGATTCTTGGCCTTTTCCTGCTGCAGGGCCTGGATCAGCCCCTGCTGCTCCCTCAGCTGCTCCAGCACATCCTGGGCTTCTTTCTGTAGGGAAAAAGGGATTGGGAAATCATGGAAAAGGGAAATTGGGGGGGGGGAAGCGAAATTATGGGGGAAAAAGGGGAAATCACAGGGAAGAAAAAGGGAAATCATGGGGAAAGGGAAAGGATCAGGGCCTGGATCAGCCCCTACTGCTCCCTCAGCTGTGCCAGAACATCCTGGGTTTATTTCTGTCGGGAAAAAAGGATTGGGAAATCATGGAAAAGGGAAATTATGGGGAATAAAGGGGAAATCATGGGGGGAAAAAGGGAAACCATGGGGAAAAAGAGGGAAATCATGGGGAAAGGCCTCGGCCTCTCCCGCCTGCAGGGCCTGGATCAGCCTCAGCTGCTCCAGCACATCCTGGGTTTGTTTCTGTGGGGAAAAAAAAGATTGGGAAATCATGGGAAATGGAAATTATGGGGAAAAAAGGGGAAATCACGGGGGGAAAAAGGGAAATCACAGGAATCGGGGAATTGTGGGAGAAGGGCAAGGCTTTACGTGGTGCTGGGCCGAGGTTTGGAGCAGCTCCTGATTCTCTTTCTTTAAATTCTCCAGCTCTTTGGTCTTCTCCTGCTCCACCCCAGAGAGATTTTCCACTTCCTTCTCGACATCCGACATTTTGGACTGGGAAAAAGGAGATTATTCCATCACTTGAGCAGATTCCTGAGGTTTATAAGGAGATTTTTTAGGCTGGGAATTCAGAGAATAAAGAGGAAAACCCATCCACACAGCCAAAAGGGTTTTCCTATCGTTCCAGGGCTCCAAAATCCCAAAGGAAAGTTTTGGTTTCCTTTCTCCCCTCCCAGCTCCAAGTTTTGTTTGATCCCAGAATCGGAGATAATTTCGGGATGTTTTCCCAAACATTAGTGGGGTTTTCTGCCTGGATCCTCGGCAGGATCCCCTCATGGAAGGGGAGCTTTTTATGGAACAAAATTCAGATTTCTGGAGGTTAAACCCCACCAAAGATCAGCATTTTCCCAGAGAACCCAAAAAATCCCAGAAAGAACTAATTTCATTGCTGGAGATCCCTCAGTTCTGCCAGGAGGGACTGGAATTCCATTGGAATTCCTAAAAAAAGCAGGGAATTCTGTCTGTACCTGCAGCTGATCCAGGAGCTCCAGGGTCGTCCTCAGCCTCCCTTCCAGGTGTTTCTTGTCAGAATTCCCATTCTGGATCTGCTCCCTGAGGCTGCCCAGGAGAAACCATGGGTTTTTAGGGACGGGAATTCCACATTTGGGGATGAATTCCTGTGGGATTTACTCCCTGGGGCTGCCCATGACACACCAGGGGTTCTTAGGAATGGGAAGTCTACATTTGGGATGAATTCCTGTGAGATTTGCTCCTTGAGCCCACCCGGAACACACGAGGGATTTTTAGGGATGGGAATTCCACATTTGGGGATGAATTCCTGTGGGATTTGCTCCTTGAGCCTGCCCAGGAGAAACCGGGGGCTTTTAGGGATGGGAATTCCACATTTGGGGATGAATTCCCAGCACTCACCTCTGCAGCTCCTGCTCCCTGCAGCCCCCCCTGCTCCCTCAGCCTCTGGTTCTCCGTTTTCAGGGAATTCAGCTCCAGCTCCAGTCCCTCCATGCGGCTCCTCAGCGACTCCAGAGTGTCCTGGGAACCACCAGGGACCCCAAAAACAAATTCTGTGCTACTCTGGGGCTGCAAAACTCCCCCAAACGCCCCAAAAATCCTGAAAACGCCCCCAAAATCCCCTCCAAAAGCCCTCAAATTCCCCCAAAACCCTGAATTTTGGGGTTCCCTGTGTTTAAAACCAGGAAATCTGGGGTTACCTGAGTCTTCTTGAGCTGGTCCTGCAGCTCCTGGTTCTGCTGCTGCAGCTCCTCCAGCTCCCCCTGCCCGGGACAGAGGGACAATTCCTAAATCCTGAGACAATTCCAGGGGAAAACAGGGGAAAAGGAGAGGAAAATGAGGGGGGAAAAAAAACAGGGGAAATCCGAGGGAAAAACAGGGGGGAAAGGAGGGGGAAAGCAGAGAAAAACTGGAAAAAGCAGTGAAAAGCAGGGAAAAAACAGGAAAAAAACCAGGGGAAAGGCAAGGGAAAGGCAGGGGAAAGGCAGGGGAAAGGCAGGGGAAAGCAACACCAGCCTGGGTAGTGACCAGCAGGATGTCCTCATCGGGCTCTGGCTGGAACTGGAAGGGGATGCTGGCCCCGCGCACGGTCCCTGCCTGGTCCACGTAGCAGAACTGGTAATGCTCCTCATCCTTGGGCAGGTAATAGGCTGGGGGGGCAGGGACAGCTCGTTAGCACTGCTGCTAATTAGGGAAGGGCTTCAGCCCCCGTCCCCATGGGATCCCTGTTTCCAGCTGGATCCCAGATCCCAGCAGAATCTCAATTCCCCATGGGATCCTCATTCCCCACAGAATCCCCATTCCCAGCAGGATTCCAGATCCCAGCAGAATCCCAATTCTCCATGGGATCCCCATTCCCTGTGGGATTCCCATTCCCATCTGGATCCCCATTCCCCACAGAACCTCCATTCACCACCCAGCTCACCTTTGAACTGGATCTGCTGGTTCCTGGTGTCGGAGGCAGGCGGGGGAGCCCACAGGAAAGTGAAATATTCCCGGGTCGTTTTCCAGCCCACCTGCAAAGAAAAATCCCAATTTTGGGAGTTTTCATTCCCACAAAATCCTCCTGTGGCATCCCACAGCTCATCCCAATTTTTTTGAATTTTCATTCCCACAAAATCAGCCCACGAGGGGATTTTTTTTGCACAAATATTCTGATTTTGAACGTGGTTTGTGCTCTGAAGGGGAATAACGTGACTGTGTGATGGTTTGGACTGGAAGGGTTTAAATCCCATCCCACGCTGGCCTCAGACACTTCACCAGGATGATTTAGGAATGGATTAAACAGATAAAATTGGGAAAAACTTCTGGAATTCCCCGCTGGAATCACCAGGGGAATCCACACCCGCCTCAGCCCCTCTCACCTTTCAAGCCCCTCCCTTAAAACACTAATTTTTGAGTCAACAATAAATCTATTTCATAATTACTGATTAATAAAAATCCTTCTCCCTGCCCTTCCAAAGTCCCGCTCCGAATTCCCACCCCTCAGTTTTCCTGGGATTTTCCTACCCGGAAGATCCCCACCCAGTCCTTGGAGTGGGGAACAATGCCAGGGCTGAGGCTGTAGTGACAGGTGACATCTGTCCTGGGCATGTAGAACTTCTGCACGTCCAGGAAAACCACCTGGGAGAAGTGGGAGCTGCTCAGGAGCTCCTCAGGGGATTCCTCCATCCTGGAATTCTGCAGGGATGAAAAAGGGATTGAAGGGATTGTTCCGCTGGCCGTGGAATGGGAACAGAATCCAAACCTCGCTTTGGGCACCCTGAGTGAGGAATTTCAGATCCAGAAATCCCTGACTGATGAATTCCAGATTCTAAAAAATGTTCTAGTTCATGAATTTCAGATGCAAAATCCCAGATCGGTGAATTTCAGGTTCAAAAATCCCAAATTCAGGAGTGTCAGATCCAGAAGTCCCCGATTTTTGAATGTCAAAAATCCCCAATTTATGAATTTCAGGTAAAAAAAAAAAAATCCGATTTATGAATGTGAAGTTCAAAAATCCCTGAGGGAATTTCCTGCTCTATGAACTTTAGGTTCAAAAATCCCCTGATTGATGAAGTTCAGATCCAAAAATCCCTGACCAGCTCGGATCCCGATGGAAGCTGGGGACAGCGGGACACGGGGGTGTCCCGGTTCCGGTCCCCGTTAATCCCGGGGAGCCATCCCGGGGCTGCTCCCCCTGGCCCGGGCCGGGCACAGCAGGAACCCAAAGCGTCGCTGTCCCCTGCGGCGGGGCGGCCCCGGCCACCCCCGGGACAACGGGGACAGCAGGATAGGAACACAGTAGCCCGGACCCCCTGTCCCCGCACTCACCGGGGGCCGCTCGGAGCCTCCGGGGCTGCGGGAGCGGCGGAAGGACGGGAACAGGCGGAGCCCCCCCGGCCCCGCCCGGGAACACCCCGGGGCGGGACCGCCGCTGCTGGGACTCGTGCGGGGACAGGGACGGGGACATCGCCGGGACCGGGACATGACAGGGACAGGGACATCTCCGGGATCGGGACATGGACCGGGATATTCCGGGGACAGGGACCAACAAGGACAGGGACACGGACCGGGACATCCCCGGGACAGGGACCGGGAGGACAGGGAGGACAGGGATATGGAGCAGGAACATCCCGGGAAAAGGACAGTGACATCCTGGGGACTGGGACATCCCCTGTCACAGAATCCTGGAATGGTTTGGGTGGGAAGGGACCTTAAATCCCATTCCTACCCGTGCCATGAGCAGGGACAATTCCCATTGTGCCAGGCTGCTCCAGCTGGGCCTGAGACATGCCAGAGATCCAGGGGCAGCCACAGCAAATCTGGGAATTCCATCCCAGCCTCTCCCCGCCCTCCCAGGGAGGAATTCCCTGGTCCCACAAACCTTCCCTGGTGCCACAGAACCTTCCCTGGTGCCACCTCCCTGCGCCAGCAGGGCCATCCCAGAGCTCAGGGCTCAGGATCGCGTCCAGGTGGCTCTGGAATATTCGCAGTGAGGAGACTCCACACTCCGGGCTCTGTTCGAGTCTCAGTCACCGCCCGGAGCAGAAATGTTCGCTCCTGTCCAGGTGGGACCATCCCGGCCATCACCTCCTGCCCGTTCCTCTGGGCACCACGGAGCAGAACCCACTCCATCCTCTCCACACCCACCGTCTCGCCATTCCAGCCGCCTCCCCTCGCGGCTGAGCAGCCCCAGCCCCCTCAGCTGGACCGCTGCTCCAGCCGTTTCTCCCCTTGGTATCTCCACCATGCCCATCCCTCCCTCTGCGCCGCCATGGCTCCTCCCTTCCCGCCCACCGCCAGATTGATAGCTGCCTCACCCAATCAGCGAGCGCCCAGCGTCCGCAGCCCACCAATCACCACCCGTCTTTCCGCTCCGCCCTCCCACTCCTCTTCCCGCCGTCGCCGGATGCCGGTGGGCGGGGCTTCCCCGGAGCTCGGCCAATGGGGAGGGAGATCGCTGTCGCGCGCGCGCGGCGGCAGCCAATGGGCGCGGAGGAC